>SJYF01001864.1:76764-107100 GCA_006410515.1 Procapra przewalskii | reverse complement strand
CAAGAGGAGTCGCTGGCATCAGGAGAGTGGAGGGAGCCTCAGGGTTCGGCACAAGGTTCCTAAAGGACCCCAAATACCTAGTTCACCCCAGATGAACCTGACTGCCTTGCACTGCCTCGAATGTCACCTCCAGGCTTGATGCCTGAGCCACTGGCACCTGTAACAAGCCTTAGGTACTTCCACGGCAAGCCTCAGATCCCTGTGTCCACTCAACGGGGAGCATGACGCTGCAGCTGCAGCTGTGCCTCCAAGCAGACGTTCCCTGCTCCAGGCTAGACGAGGCGTGACCCCCTGTGGTGGCTCCAGGGATATTTTAATACCTATGTCAGCATAGGCGAGGCAATCTCAGGCTCCAGACTCAGCACCAGAGGAGGCCTAAGGATCCGGCTACGACTGGGGAAGAATCCCCAGAGGCGCCTGGCTCCCGGCACAGAAACAGACCTCTCCTGAGGTCACAATGGCGGATCCATGAGGATCCCAGTGTAACTCGAGAGTACCCTCCGCAACTCGAGAAAAACCAGACGCTTCTCCCCTGCAAGCGAGGTGAGGCCCTTATCCGCTGCGGCATCTCAGGGGAAATCAAATCTTCCCACGGGTACCTCGAAAGGCTCCTTCAAACCCTTGCTGTGACCCAGGAAGTGCCCCGGCCCATCCGTCCCCAATCGAGATGACAACCAAGGGTCTCACAACGACGCATGAGGAGCTCTGTTTCACCTGCGCGGATCCAGATTAGGTTCCCTTTCCCTGCTTCGTCAGAAAAAGGTTCTCTGCGCTCCTCTTTATCCCAAGATTTGGCACTGACAGCAGGAGAGATGGAAGGGCCTCAGGTTTGCGCCACCCTCCCCCGGAACCCCCAAATGACTCGCCCACTCCCGATGGACCTGATGCCCACCACTGCCTCGATTGCCTGCCCGAGGGTTGACTCCCGACCTACTGGCACCTGTGACAACCCGGGGGTGTCTTCAGGACAAGACCCAGGTCCCTGGGTCCGCTTGACGGGGAGCTTGACTCCCCTGCTGCAGCTGGGAAGGCTAGCAGACGTGCCAGTCTCCTGAAGATACGAGGCCCTATATATGTGGGGGCTCCAGGGGAAACTCAAGACCTATGTCAGCATGGCCGAGGCAAGCTCATGTTACCGCCTCAGCACCAGATGAGGCCTGAGGACACGGGGATGCTTGCGGAGGAATCCTCAGAGACACGTGACCACTGGCACGGAGACTGGCCTCTCCTGAAGCTAAACGGGTGGTTCCCTGAGGTTCTCGACATAACTCGAGAAGTCCCCGCTGCAACACAAGAAAACCCAGTAGCTCCTCACCTACATGTGTGGTGAGGCCCTTGTCCAATGTGGCATCTCGGTGGAAAGAAACCCCTTCTTTCCTGGAACTTGAAAGTCTCCTTTACACCCTTACGTTGAGCAATGAAGTGCCCCACCGCACCTTTCCCCAAAGGAGAGGATCCCGGAAGGTCCGTCGGCGATTCATGAGGATCCCCGTTTTCATCTTTACAGCTTCAGATGTGGGTCCCTTTCCCTGCTACGTCGGGAAAGGATTCTGGGCACTCCTTATCATCCCAAGAGGAGTCGCTGTCAGCAGGAGAGTGGAGGGAGCCTCAGACTTCGGAACACCTTTTCTCAAGGACCCCAAAATCCAAGTTCACTCCAGATGAACCTGACTGCCTTGCACTGCCTCGAATGTCACCTCCAGGTTTGACACCCGACCCATTGGCACCTATAACAAGACTTAGGTTCGTCCAGGGTAAGCCTCATTTCCCTGTGTCTACTCGATGGGGCGCCTGACGCTGCAGCTGCAGCTGGGCTGCCAAGCAGACGTTGCTGCTCCAGGCTAGAGGAGGCCTGACCCCCTGTGGGTGCTCCAGGGATATTTTAATATCTAGGTCAGCATAGGCGAGGCAATATTAGGCTCCTGACTCAGCACCAGACGAGGCCTGAGGATCCGGCTACGACTGGGGAAGAATCCACAGGGGCGAAAGGCAAAAGGCACAGAGACGGCCCTCTCCTGAGGCCACAAGGGCGGGTCCATGAGGATCCCGGCGTATCTCGAGAGTGCCCGCTGCAACTCGAGAAAATCCAGAAGCTTCTCCCCTGCGGGCGAGGTGAGGCCCTTATCCGCTGCGGCATCTCAGGGGAAATCAACTCTTCCCACGGGTACCTCGAAAGGCTCCTTCAAACCCTTGCTGTGACCCAAGAAGTGCCCCGCCCCATTCGTCCCCAATCGAGATGAAAACCGAGGGTCCCATCGCGACTCATGAGGAGCCCTGTTTCCCCTGCGCAGTTCCAGATTAGGTTCCCTTTCCCTGCTACATCAGAAAAAGGTTCTCTGCACTCCTTTCCATCCCAAGAGTTGGCGCTGACAGCAGGAGAATTGGAAGGGCCTCAGGTTCGCGCCACCCTTCCCCAGAACCCCCAAATGACATGTCCACTCCCGATGGAGCTGATGCCCTGCACTGCCTCGATTGCCTGCCCGAGGGTTGACTCCCGACACAGTGGCACCTGTGACAACACGGCGGTATCTCCAGGGCAAGACACAGATCCCTGGATCCGCTTGATGGGGAGCCTGACTCCGCTGTTGCAGCTGGGAAGGCAAGCAGACGTGCCAGCCTCCTAATGAGGCGAACCTGACATATTAGCGGGCTCCAGGGGAAACTCAAGACCTATGTAAGCATGGCTGAGGCAAGCTCATGCTACCGCCTCAGCACCAGAGGAGGCTTGAGGACACGGGGATGTATGCGGTGGAATCCCCAGAGGCACCTGATCACTGGCACGGTGACTGGCCACTCCTGAGCCTTCAGAGCGGTTTCATGAGGTCTCTGACATAAGTCGAGACGTTCCCTCTGCAACAAGATAAAACCCATTGGCTCCTCAACTTCATGCGTGGTGAGGCCCTTGTCCAGTGTGACATCTCGGTGGAAAACACACATTCTTTCCTGGAACTCGAAAGTCTCCTTCACACCCTTTCTTTGAGCCCGGAAGTGCCCCACCGCACCCTTCCCCACCGGAGAGGATCTTTGAGGATCCAGCGGCGTCTCATGTGGAGACCCGTTTTCATCTGCGCAGCTTCCGATGAGAGTCCCTTTCCCTGCTCCGTCGGGAAAGATTTCCGGGTGCTCCCTGGAATCCCAAGAGGAGTCATTGGTAGCAGGAGAGTGGAGGGAGCCTTAGGGTTTGGAACATCGTTCCTTAAGGTCCCCAAATTCCTAGTTCACCTCAAATGAACCTGACTGCCCTACACTGCCTCGAATGTCACCTCCAGGCTTGACGACCGACCCACTGGCACCTGTAACAAGCCTTAGGTACTTCCAGGGCAAGCCTTAGATCAGTGTGTCCACTCGACGGGGCGCCTGACGCTGCAGCTACGGCTGGGGTGAGAAGCAGATGTTCCCCGCTCCAGGCTAGACGAGGCCTGTCCCCCTCTGGGTGCTCCAGGGATATTGTAAACCTATATTAGCATAGGCGAGGCAAGCTCAGACACCTGCCTCAGCGCCAAACGAGGCCTGAGGATCAGGCGACGACTGCATAGGAATCCCTAGAGGCGCCTGGCACGTGGCACGGAGACGGGCCTCTCCTGAGGCCACTGGGGCGGGTCCCTGAGATCCCCGTCGTAACTCGAGAGTACCTGCCGCAACTCGAGAAAAACCAAACCTTCTCCCCTGCAGGCGAGGGGAGGCCCTTATCCACTGTGGCATCTCAGTGGAAATCAACTCTTCCGTAGAGTACCTCGAAAGGCACCTTCAAACCCTTGTTGTGACCCAGGAAGTGCCTGCCCCAACTGTCCCGAATCAAGAGGAAACCCGAGGGTCCCGCCGAGACTCATGAGGAGACGTGTTTCCCTGTTTCCCCTGCGCAGCTCCAGGTGAGGGTCCCTTTCCCTGCTGCATCAGTAAAAGATTCTTGGCTCCTTCCCATCCCAAGAGTAGGCGCTGACAGCAGGAGAGTTGGGATGAGCATCAGGGTATGGGCGACACTTCCCCAGGACTACCAAAAGCCTCGTTCACTCCCGATAAACCTGATGCACTGCACTGCCTCGACTGCCTGCCCGAGGGTTGACTCCCGACCCACTGGCACCTGTGACAACCCGGGGGTATCTCCAGGACAAGACCCAGATACCTGGGTCAGCTTGACGGGGAGTTTGACTCCCCTGCTGCAGCTAGGAAAGCAAGCAGACGTGCCAGTCTCCTGAAGATATGATGCCTGATATATGGGGGGGCTCCAGGAGAAACTCAAAACCTATGTAAGCATGGCCGAGGCATGCTCATTTTACCGCCTCAGCACCAGAGGAGGCCTGAGGACACGGGCATGTTTGTGGAGGAATCCCCAGAGACACCTGACCACTTGCACGGAGACTGGCCTCTCCTGAAGCTACACGGGCGGTTCCCTGAGGTCCTCCACGTAACTCGAGAAGTCCCTGCTCCAACATGAGAAAACCCAGTAGCTCTTCACCTACATGCGTGGTGAGGCACTTGTCCAAGGTGGCCTCTCGGTGGAAAACACACCTTCTTTCCTGGGACACGAAAGTCTCCCTCACACCCTTCCGTTGAGCCATGAAGTGCCCCACCACACCCTTCCCCAAAGGAGAGGATCCCCGAAGGTCCAGCGGTGATTCATGAGGATCCCCGTTTTCATCTGTGCAGCTCCAGATGAGGGTCCATTTCCCTGCTACGTCAGGAAAGGATTCTGGGCGCTCCTTGTCATCCCAAGAGGAGTCGCTGGCAGCAGGAGAGTGGAGGGAACCTCAAGGTTTTGAACCCCGTTCCTCAAGGACCCCAAATTCCTAGTTCACACCATATGAACCTGACTGCCTGGCAGTGCCCCGAATGTCACCTCCAGGCTTGACGCCCGACCCACTGGCACCTGTAACAGGCCTGAGGTATTTCCAGGGCAAGCCTCAGATCCCTGTGTCTGCTCGACGGGGCGCCTGATGCTGCAGCTGCGGCTGGGGTGGGAAGCAGATGTTACCTGCTCCAGGCAAGACGAGGCCTATGACCCTCTATGGGCTCCAGGGATATTTTAGACCTATTTCAGCATGGGCGAGGCAAGCTCAGACCCTTGACCCAGCACCAGACGATGCCTGAGGATCCGGCGACGACTGGGTAGGAATCCCCAGAGGCGCCTGGCACGTGGCACAGAGACGGGCCTCTCCTGAGGCCACAAGGGAGGGTCCCTGAGGTCCCTGTTGTAACTCGAAACTACCCGCTGCAACTCGAGAAAAACCAGAAGCTTCTCCCCTGCAGGCGAGGTGAGGCCCTTTTCCGCTGCGGCATCTCAGGGGAAATCAACTCTTCCCACGGGTACCACGAAAGGCTCCTTCAAACCCTTGCTGTGACCCAGGAAGTGCCCGCCCCAACTGTCCCGAATCGAGAGGAAACCCGAGGGTCCCGCCATGACTCATGAGGAGCCGTGTTTCAACTGTGCACCTCCAGATGAGGGTCCCTTTCCCTGCTGCATCGGGAAAAGATTCTCGGCGCTCCTTTCCACACCAAGCGTAGGCGCTGACAGCAGGAGTGTTGGGATGAGCCTCAGGGTTTGGGTGACACTTCTCCAGAACCACCAAAGCCTCCTCCACTCCCGATGGACCTGATGCCCTGCACTGCCTCAATTGCCTGCCCGAGGGTTAACTCCCGACCCACTGGCACCTGTGACAACCCGGGGGTATCTCCAGGACAAGACCCAGATCCCTGGGTCCGCTTTTAGGAGAACTTGACTCCCGTGTTGCAGCTGGGAAGGCAAGCAGAAGTGCCAGTCTCCTGAAGATACGAGGCCTGACATATGTGGGGTCTCCAGGGGAAACTCAAGACCTATGTCAGCATTGCCGAGGCAAGCTCAGTTTACCGCCTCAGCACGAGCCGAGGCCTGAGGACACGGGGATGCTTGCAGAGGAATCCCCAGAGACACCTGACCACTGGCACAGAGACTTGCCTCTCCGGAAGCTACAGGGGTGGTTCCCTGAGGTCTTCGACGTAACTCGAGAAGTCCCTGCTGCAACACGAGAAAACCCAGTAGCTCCTCACTTACATGCGTGGTGAGGCCCTTGTCCAATATGGAATCTCGCTGGAAAACACACCTTCTTTCCTGGAACTCGAAAGTCTCCTTCACACCCTTCCGTTGAGCCATGAAGTGCCCTACCCCACCCTTCCCCAAAAGAGAGGGTGCCCCAAGGTCCGGCGGCGAATAATGAGGTTACCCGTTTCCATCTGTGCAGCTCCAGAAGAGAGTCTCTTTCCCTGCTACGTCGGAAAAGGATTCTGGGCGCTCCTTTTCATCCCAAGAGGAGTCGCTGGCATCAGGAGAGTGGAGGGAGCCTCAGGGTTCGGCACAAGGTTCCTAAAGGACCCCAAATACCTAGTTCACCCCAGATGAACCTGACTGCCTTGCACTGTCTCGAATGTCACCTCCAGGCTTGATGCCTGAGCCACTGGCACCTGTAACAAGCCTTAGGTACTTCCAGGGCAAGCCTCAGATCCCTGTGTCCACTCGATGGGGCGCCTGATGCTGCAGCTGCAGCTGTGCCTCTAAGCAGACGTTCCCTGCTCCAGGCTAGATGAGGCGTGACCCCCTGTGAGGGCTCCAGGGATATTTTAATACCGATGTCAGCATAGGCGACGCAATCTCAGGCTCCTGCCTCAGAACCAGACGAGGCCTGAGGATCCGGCTACGACTGGGGAAGAATCCCCAGAGGCGCCTGGCTCCCGGCACAGAAACAGACCTCTCCTGAGGTAACAATGGCGGGTCCATGAGGATCCCGGCATAACACGAGAGTGCCCGCTGCAACTCGAGAAAAACCAGAAGCTTCTCCCCTGCAGGCGAGCTGAGGCCCTTATCCGCTGCAGCATCTCAGGGGAAATCAACTCTTCCCACGGGTACCTCGAAAGGCTCCTTCAAACCCTTGCTGTGACCCAAGAAGTGCCCCGCCCCATCTGTCCCCAATCGAAATGAAAACCGAGGGTCCCGTCGCGACTCATGAGGAGCCCTGTTTCCCCTGCGCAGTTCCAGATTAGGTTCCCTTTCCCTGCTCCGTCAGAAAAAGGTTCTCTGCGCTCCTTTCCATCCCAAGAGTCGGCGCTGACAGCAGGAGAATTGGAAGGGCCTCAGGTTCGCGCCACCCTTCCCCAGAACCCCCAAATGACATGTCCGCTCCTGATGGAGCTGATGCCCTGCACTGCCTCGATTGCCTGCCCGAGGGTTGACTCCCGACACAGTGGCACCTGTGACAACACGGCGGTATCTCCAGGGCAAGACACAGATCCCTGGATCCGCTTGATGGGGAGCCTGACTCTGCTGTTGCAGCGGGGAAGGCAAGCAGACGTGCCAGCCTCCTAACGAGGCGAACCTGACATATTAGCGGGCTCCAGGGGAAACTCAAGACCTATGTAAGCATGGCTGAGGCAAGCTCATGCTACCGCCTCAGCACCAGAGGAGGCTTGAGGACACGGGGATGCATGCGGTGGAATCCCCAGAGGCACCTGGTCACTGGCACGGTGACTGGCCTCTCCTGAGCCTTCAGAGCGGTTCCCTGAGGTCTCTGACATAAGTCGAGAGGTTTCTTCTGCAACAAGAGAAAACACAATGGCTCCTCAACTTCATGCGTGGTGAGGCCCTTGTCCAATTTGGCATCTCAGTGGAAAACACACATTATTTCATGGAACTCAAAAGTCTCCTTCACACCCTTGCTTTGATCCCAGAAGTGCCCCACCCCACCCTTCCCCACCGGAGAGGATCACCGAGGATCCAGCAGAGATTCATGAGGAGACCCGTTTTCATCTGCCCAGCTCCAGATGAGAGTCCCTTTCCCTGATCCGTCGGGAAAGATTTCCGGGCAGTCCCTGGAATCCCAAGAGGAGTCACTGGTAGCAGGAGAGTGGAGGGATCCTCAGGGTTCAGAACACCGTTCCTTAAGGTCCCCAAATACCTAGTTCACTCCAGATGAAAATGACTGCACTGCACTGCCTCGATTATCACCCCGAGGCTTGACACCCGACCCATTGGCACTTGTAACAGGCCTGAGGTATTTCCAGGGCAAGCCTCAGATCCCTATGTCCGTTTGACGGGGCGCCTGACGCTGCACCTACGGCTGGGGTGTGCAACAGAAGTTTCCCGCTCCAGGCTAGACGAGGCCTGTCCCCATCTGGGGTCTCCAGGGATATTTTAAACCTATTTCAGCATAGGAGAGGCAAGCTTAGGCTCTTGCCTCAGCACCAGACGAGCCCTGACTATCCGGCCACAACTGGGTAGGAATTCACAGAGGTGCCTGGCAACTGGCACAGAGACGGGCCTCTCCTGAGGCCACTGGGGAGGGTCCCTGAGGTTCCCATCGTAACTCGAGAGTACCCGCTGCAACTCGAGAATAATCAGAAGCATCTCCCCTGCAGGCGAGGTGAGGCCCTTATCCTCTGCGGCATCTCACGGGAAATCAACTCTTCCCACGGGTACCTCGAAAGGCTCCTTCAAACCCTTGCTGTGACTCAGGAAGTGCCCGCCCCAACTGTCCAGAATCGAGAGGAAACCCGAGAGTCCCGCCACGACTCATGAGGAGCCCTATTTCCCCTGCACAGCTCCAGATGAGGGTCCCTTTCCCTGCTGCATTGGGAAAAGATTCTCGCGCTCCTTTCCATGCCAAGAGTAGGCGCAGACAGCAGGAGAGTTGGGATGAGCCTCAGGGTTTGGGCGACACTTCCCCTGAACCCCCAAAAGCCTCGTCCATTCCCGATGGACGTGAGCCCACCACTTCCTCGATTGCCTGCCCGAGGGTTGACTCCCGACACAGTGGCACCTGTGACAACCCGGCGGTATCTCCAGGGCAAGACACAGATCCCTGGATCCGCATGATGGGGAGCCTGACTCCGCTGTTGCAGCTGGGAAAACAAGCTTACGTGCTAGCCTCCTAACCAGGCGAGCCCTGACATGCATGGAGGCTCCAGGGGAATCTCAAGACCTATGTCAGCATCGTCGAGGCAAGCTCATGCTACCGCCTCAGCACCAGAGAAGGCCTGAGGACACGGGGATGCCTACGGTGGAATCCCCAGAGGCACCTGATCACTGGCACAGAGAATGGCCTTTCCTGAGCCTACAGAGCGGTTCCCTGAGGTCCCTGAGATAAGTCGAGAGGTTCCCTCTGCAACACGAGTAATCGCAATAGCTCCTCAACTTCATGCGTGGTGAGGCCCTTGTCCAATGTGGCATCTCGGTGGAAAACAAACATTCTTTCCTGGAACCCGAAAGTGCCCTTCACACCCTTGATTTGAGCCCGGAAGTGCCCCACCCCACCCTTCCCCACCAGAGAGGATACCCGAGGATCCGGCAGCGACTCATGTGGAGACCCGTTTTCATCTGCGAAGCTCCAGATGAGAGTCCCTTTCCCTGCTCTGTCAGGAAAGAGTTCCGGGCGCTCCCTGGCATCCCAAGAGGCGTCGCTGGTAGCAGGACACTGGAGGGAGCCTCAGGGTTCGGAACACCGTTCCTTCAATTTCCCAAATTCCTAGTTGACTCCACATGAACTTGACTGCCCTGCACTGCCTCGATTATCAGCCCGTGGCTTGACACCCGTCCCACTGGCACCTGTAAGAGGCCTGAGGTATTTCCAGGGCAAGACTCAGATCCCTGTGTCTGCTCGACGGGGCGCCTGACGCTGTAGCTGCGGCTGGGGTGGGAAGCAGATGTTCCCTGCTCCAGGCTAGACGAGGCCTGTCACCCTCTATGGGCTCCAGGGATATTTTAGACCTATTTCAGCTAAGGCGAGGCAAGCTCAAGCTCCTGCCTCAACACCAGACGAGGCCTGAGGATCCGGCGACGACTGGGTAGGTATCCCCAGAGGCGCCTGGCACGTGGCAGGGAGACGGGCCTCTCCTGAGACCACGGGGGCGGATCCCTGAGTTCCCCGTCGTAACTCGAGAGTACCCGCCGCAACTCGAAAAAAACCAGAAGCTTCTCCCTTGCAAGCGAGGTGAGGCCCTTATCCAAAGCAGCATCTAAGGGGAAATCAACTCTTCCCACGGGTACCTCTAAAGGCTCCTTCAAACCCTTGCTGTGACCCAGGAAGTTCCCGCCCCAACTGTCCCAAATTGAGAGGAAACCCGAGGGTCCCGCCGTGACTCATGAGGAGACCTGTTTCCCCTGCGCAGCTCCAGATGAGGGTCCCTTTCCCTGCTCCATCGGGAAAAGATTCTCGGCGCTCCTTTCCATCCCAAGAGTAGGCACTGACAGCGGGAGTGTTGGGATGAGCCTCAGGGTTTGGGTGACACTTCCCGAGAACCCCCAAAAGCCTCGTCCACTCCCGATGGACCTGATGCCTTGCACTGCCTCGATTGCCTGCCCGAGAGTTGACTCCCGACCCACTGGCACCTGTGAAAACACGGGAGTATCTCCAGGACAAGACCCAGTTCCCTGGGTCCGCTTGACGGGGAGCTTGACTCCACTGCTGCAGCTGGGAAGGGAAGCAGACATGCCAGTCTCTTGAAGATACGAGGCCTGACATATGTGTGGCCTCCAGGGGAAAATCAAGACCTATGTTAGCATGTCCGAGGCAAGCTCAGTTTACCACCTCAGCACCAGACGAGGCCTGAGGACAGGGGCATGCTTGCAGAGGAATCCCCTGAGACACCTGACCACTGGCACGGACGCTGGCCTCTCCTGAAGCTAGAGGGCCGGTTCCCTGAGGTCCTCAACGTAACTCGAGAAGTCCCAGCTGCAACATGGGAAAACCCAGTAGCTCCTCGCCTACATGTGTGATGAGGCCCCTGTCCAATGTTGCATGGCTTTGGAAAACACATATTCTTTCCTGGAACTCGAAAGTCTCCTTCACACCCTTCCGTTGAGCCATGAAATGCCCCACCCCACCCTTTCCCAAAGGAGAGGATCCCCGAAGGTCTAGCAGGGATTCATGAGAATCCCGTTTTCCATCTGTGCAGCTCCAGAATAGGGTCTCTTTCCCTGCTACGTCGAAAAAGGATTCTGGGCGCTCCTTGTCATCCCAAGAGTAGTCGCTGGCATCAGGAGAGTGGAGGGAGCCTCAGGGTTCGGAACAAGGTTCCTCAAGGACCCCAAATACCTAGTTCACTCCAGATGAACCTGAGTGCCTTGCACTGCCTCGAAGGTCACCTCCAGGCTTGACGCCCAAACACTGGCACCTGCAAAAAGCCTTAGGTACTTCCAGGGCAAGCCTCAGATCCCTGCGTCACCTCGACCGGGCCCCTGACTCTGCAGCTGCATCTGGGCTGACAATCAGACGTTCTCTGCTCCAGGTAGACGAGGCTTGTCCCCCTGTGGGGGCTCCAGGGATATTTTAATACTTATGTCATCATAGGCGAGGCAATCTCAGGCTCCTGCCTCAGCACCAGACGAGGCCTGAGGTTCGGGCTACGACTGGGGAGGAATCTCCAGAGGCGCCTGGCAACTGGCACAGAGATGGACCTCTACTGAGGCCACAAGGGCGGGTCGATGAGGTTCCCGCCGTAACACGAGAGAAACCGCCGCAACTAAAAAAACCAGAAGCTTCTCCCCTGCAGGCGAGGTGAGGCCCTTATCCGCTGCGGCATCTCAGTGGAAATCAAGTATTCCCACAGGTACCTCGAAAGGCTTCTCCAAACCCTTGCTGTGACCCAGGAAGTGCCCGCTCCAACTGTCCCGAATCGAGATGAAACCCGAGGGTCCCGCCATGACTCATGAGGAGCCCTGTTTCCCATGCGCAACTCCAGATGAGGGTCCCTTTCCCTGATGCATCGGGAAAATATTCTGGGCGCTCCTTTCCATGCCAAGAGAAGGCGCTGACAGCAGGAGAGTTGGGATGAGCCTCAGGGTTTGGGCGACACTTCCCCAGAACCCCCAAAAGCCTCGTCCACTCCCGATGGACCTGAAGCCCACCACTGCCTCGATTGCCTGCCCGAGGGTTGACTCCCGACCCACTGGCACCTGTGACAACCCGGGGGTATCTTCAGGAGAAGACCCAGGTCCCTGGGTCCGCTTGACGGGGAGCTTGACTCCCCTGCTGCAGCTGGGAAAGCAAGCAGACCTTCCAGTCTCCTGAAGATATGAGGCCCTACATATGTGGGGGCTCCAGGGGAAACTCAAGACCTATGTCAGAATGGCTGAGGCAAGCTCATTTTACCACCTCAGCACCAGATGAGGCCTGAGGACACGGAGATGCTTGTGGAGGAATCCCCAGAGACACCTGACCACTGGCACGGAGACTGGCCTCTCCTGAAGCTACAGGGCCCGTTCCCTGAGGTCCTCGACGTAACTCGAGAAGTCCCCGCTGCAACACGAGAAAACCCAGTAGCTCCTCACCTACATGCGTGGTGAGGCCCTTGTCCAATGTGGCATCTCGGTGGAAAACACACCTTCTTTCCTGGAACTGGAAAGTCTACTTTACACCCTTACGTTGAGCCATGAAGTGCCCCACCCCACCCTTCCCCAAAGGAGAGGATCCCCGAAGGTCCGTCGGCGATTCATGAGGATCCCCTTTTTCATTTGTGCAGCTCCAGATGTGGGTCCCTTTCCCTGCTACGTCGGGAAAGGATTCTGGGCAGTCATTGTCATCCCAAGAGGAGTCGCTGTCAGCAGGAGAGTGGAGGGAGCCTCAGGCTTCAGAACACAGTTCCTCAAGGGCCCCAAATTCCTAGTTCACTCCAGGTGAACCTGACTGCCTTGCAGTGCCTCGAATGTCACCTCCAGGCTTGACGCCCGACCCACTGGCACCTGTAACAAGCCTTAGGTACTTCCAGGGCAAGCCTCAGATCCCTGTGTCCACTTGACGGGCCACATGACACTGCAGCTGCAGCTGGGCTGCCAAGCAGACGTTCCCTGCTCCAGGCTAGACGAGGCGTGAGCCCCTGTAGGGGCTCCAGGGATATTTTAATACCTATATCAGCACAGGTGAGGCAATCTCTGGCACTGCCTCAGCACCAGATGAGGCCTGAGCATCCGTCTATGACTGGGCAGGAATTCCCAGAGGCGTCTGGCAACTGGCACGGAGACGGACCTCTCCTGAGGCCACAAGGGCAGGTCCATGAGGACCCCGTCATATCTCGAGAGTACCCGCCGCAACTCTAGAAAAAGTAGAAGCTTCTCACCTTCAGGCGAGGTGAGGCCCTTATCCGCTGCGCCATCTCAGGGGAAATCAACTCTTCCCATGGGTACCTCGAAAGGCTCCTTCAAACCCTTGATGTGACCCAGGAAGTGCCCGCCCCAACTGTCCCGAATCGAAAGGAAATCCGAGGGTCACGCCACGACTCATGAGGAGACCTGTTTCCCATGCGCAGCTCCAGATGAGGGTCCCTTTCCCTCCTGCATTGGGAAAAGATTCTCGGTGCTCCTTTCCATCCCAAGAGTTGGCGCTGACAGCAGGAGATTTGGAAGGGCCTCAGGTTCGCGCGACCCTTCCTCAAAACTCCCAAATGACTGGTCCACTCCCGATGGAGCTGATGCCCAGCACTGCCTCGATTGCCTGCCCGAGGGTTGACTCCCGACCCACTGGCACCTGTGACAACCCAGGGTATCTCCAAGACAAGACACAGATCCCTGGATCCGCTTGATGGGGAGCCTGACTCCGCTGTTGCAGCTGGGAAGGCAAGCAGACGTGCCAGCCTCCTAACGAGGAGAGGCCTGACATATGTGGGGGCTAGAGGGGAAACTCAAGACCTATGTCAGCATGGCTGAGGCAAGCTCATGTTACCGCCTCAGCACCAGAGGAGGCCTGAGGACACGGGGATGCCTGAGGTGGAATCCCCAGAGGCACCTGATGACTAGCACGATAATGGCCTCTCCTGAGCCTACAGAGCGGTTCCCTGAGGTCCCTGACATAAGTCGAGAGGTTCCCGCTGCAACACGAGAAAACCCAATAGCTCCTCAACTACATGCGTGGCGAGGCCCTTGTCCAGTCTGGCATCTCGTTGGAAAACACACATTCTTTCCTGGAAAACACACATTCTTTCCTGGGACTCGAAAGTCTCCTTCACACCCTTGCTTTGAGCCCGGAAGTGCCCCATCCCTCCCTTCCCAAGGGAGAGGATCCCCGAGGATCCGGCGGAGACTCATGAGGAGACCTGTTTTCATCTGCACAGCTCCAGATGAGAGTCCCTTTCCCTGCTCCGTTGGGAAAGAATTCCGGGCGCACCCTGACATCCCAAGAGGAGTCGCTGGTAGCACGAGAGTGGAGGGAACACGGGATTCCAGAACACAGGGTTCGGAACACCGTTCCATAAGGTACCCAAATTCCTAGTTCACTCCAGATGAACCTGACTGCCCTGTACTGCCTCGAATGTCACCTCCGGTCTTGACGACTGACCCACTGGCACCTGTAACAAGCCTTAGGTACTTCCAGGGCAAGCCTCAGATCCCTGTGTCCCCTCGACGGGGTGCCTGACGCTGCAGCTGCAGCTGGGGTGGAAAGCAGATGTTCCCCGCTCCAGGCTAGACGAGGTCTGTCCCCCTGTGGGGGCTCCAGCGATATTTTAATCCTATATTAGCATAGGCGAGGCAAGCTCAGGCTCCTGCCTCAGGTCCAGACGAGGCCTGAGGATCCGGGGACGACTGGCTAGGAATCCACAGAGGCGCCTGGCACGTGGCACGGAGACGGGCCTCTCCTGAGGCCACAGGGGCGGGTTCCTGAGGTACCCGTCGTAAGTCGAGAGTACCCGCCGCAACTCGAGAAAAACCAAAAGCTTCTCCCCTGCAGACGAGGTGAGGCCCTTATCCGCTGCGGCATCTCAGGGGAAATCAACTCTTCCCACGGATACCTCTAATGTCTCCTTCAAACCCTTGTTGTGACCCAGGAAGTGCCCGCCCCAACTGTCCTGAATCGAGAGGAATCCCGACGGTCCCGCCGGATCTCATGAGGAGCCCTGTTTCCCCTGTGCAGCTCCAGATGAGGGTCCCTTTCCCTGCTCCATCGGGAAAAGATTCTCATCGCTCCTTTCCATTCCAAGAGTAGGCGCTGACAGCAGGAGAGTTGGGATGAGCCTCAGGGTATGGGCGACACTTCCCCAGAACCCCCAAAAGCCTCGTCCACTCCGGATGGACCTGATGCCCTGCACTGCCTCGACTGCCTGCCCCAGGCTTGACTCCCGACCCACTGGCACCTGTGACAACCCGGGGGTATCTCCAGGGCAAGACACAGATCCCTGGATCAGCTTGACGGGGAGCCTGACTCTGCTGTTGCAGCTGGGAAGGCAAGCAGACGTGCCAGCCTCCTAACAAGGCAACGCCTGACATATGTGGGGGTTCCATGGGAAACTCAATTTCTATGTCAGCATGGCCGAGGCAACCTCCTGTTACCGCCTCAGCACCAGAGGAGGCCTGTGGACACGGGGATGCCTGCGGTGGAATCCCCAGAGGCACCTGATCACTGGAACGGAGACTGGCCTCTCCTGAGCCTTCAGAGCATGTCCCTGAGGTACCTGACACAAGTCGAGAGGTTCCCGCTGCAACAAGAGAAAACACAATAGCTCCTCAACTACATGCGTGGTGAGGCCCTTGTCCAGTGTGGCATCTCGGTGGAAAACACACATTCTTTCCTGGAACTCGAAAGTCTCCTTCACACACTTGCTTTGAGCCCGGAAATGCCCCATCCCACCCTTCCCCACCGGAGAAGATCCCCGAGGATCCTTCGGCGACTCATGAGGAGACCCGTTTTCATCTGCACAGCTCCAGATGAGAGTCCCTTTCCCTGTTCCGTCGGGAAAGAGTTCCGGAAGACTAAGGGCAACCCAAGAGGAGTCGCTAGTAGCAGGAGTGTGGAGGGAGCCTCAGGGTTTGAAATACCGTTCCTTAAAGTCCCCAAATTCCTAGTTCACTCCAGATGAACTTGAGTGCCCTGCACTGCCTCGATTATCACAGCGAGGCTTGACACCCAACCCACTGGCACCTGTAACAGGCCTGAGGTATTTCCAGGGCAAGCCTCAGAACCCTGTGTTCGCTCGACGGGGCGCCTGACGCTGCAGCAGCGGCTGGGGTGGGAAGCAGATGTTCCCCGCTCCCGGGTAGACGAGGCCTGTCCCCCTCTGGGGGAACCAGGGTTAATTTAAACCTATTTCAGCATAGGCTAGGCAAGCTCAGGCTCCTGCCTCAGCACCAGAAGAGCCCTGAGGATCCGGCAACGACTGGGTAGGAATCCCCAGAGGCGCCTGGCACGTAACACGGAGATGGCCCTCTCCTGAGGCCACAGGGGCTGGGCCCTGAGGTCCCCATCGTAACTCGAGGGTACCCGCCGTAACTCGAGAAAAACCAGAAGCTTCTCCTCTGCAGGCAAGGTGAGGCCCTTATCCGCTGTGGCATCTCAGGGGAAATCAACTCTTACCATGGGTACCTTGAAAGGCTACTTCAAACCCTTCCTGTGACCCAGGAAGTGCCCCGCCCCATCCGTCCCCAATCGAGATGGAAACCGCGAGTCCCGCGCAACTCATGAGGAGCCCTGTTTCCCCTGGGAAGTTCCAGATTAGGTTCCCTATCCCTGCTCCGTCAGAAGAAGGTTCTCTGTGCTCCTTGCATCCCAAGAGTTGGCGCTGACAGCAGGAGAGTTGGAAGGGCCTCAGGTTCACGTGACCCTTCCCCAGAACCCCCAAATGCCTCGTCCACTCCTGATAGACCTGACTGCCCTGCACTGCCTCGATTGCCTGCCCAAGGGTTGACTATCGACACAGTGGTACTTGTGACAACCCGGGGGTATCTCCAGGGCAAGACACAGATCCCTGGATCCGCTTGACGGGGAGCCTGACTCTGCTGTTGCAGCTGGGAAGGCAAGCAGACGTGCCAGCCTCCTAACGAGGCGAGGCCTGACATACGTGGGGGCTCCAGGGGAAACTCAAGACCTATGTCAGCATGGCCAAGGCAAGCTCATGTTACTGCCTCAGCACCGTAGGACGCCTGAGGACACGGGGATGCCTGCGGTGGAATCCCCAGAGGCATCTGATCACTGCCTAGGAGACTGGCCTCTCCTGAGCCTATAGAGCGGCCCCCTGAGGTCCCTGACATAAGTCAAGAGGTTCCCGCTGCAACATGAGAAAACCCAATAGCTCCTAAACTACATGCGTGGTGAGGCCCTTGTACAATGTGGCGTCTCGGTGGAAAACACACATTCTTTCCTGGAACTCGAAAGTCTCCTTCACACCCTTGCTTTGAGCCCGGAAGTGTACCACCCCACCAATCCCCACTGAAGAGGATCCCCGAGGATCCGGTGGCGACCCATCAGGAGACCCTTTTTCATCTGCGCAGCTCCAGATGAGAATGCCTTTCCTTGCTCCATCGAGAAGAATTCCAGGCGCTCCCTGGCATCCCAAAGGAGTCGCTGGCAGCAGGAGAGTGGAGGGAGCGTCAGGGTTCGGAACACCGTTCCTCAACGAAGCCAACTTTCTAGTTCACTCCAGATGAACCTGACTGCCTTGCACTGTCTCGAATGTCATCTCCAGGCTTGACGCCCGACCCACTCGCACCTGTAACAAGCCTTAGATACTTCCAGGGCAAGCCTCAGATGCCTGTGTCCTATCGACGGGGCGCCTGGCGGGGCAGCTGCAGCTGTGTTGCCAAGCAGACGTTCCCTGCTCCAGGCTAGATGAGGCGTGACCCCTCTGGGGGCTCCAGGGATATTTTAATACCTATGTCAGCATAGGCGAGGCCGTCTCAGGCTCCTGCCTCAGCACCAGACGAGGCCTGAGGATCCGGCGACGACTGGGGACGAATCCCCAGAGGTGCCTGGCAACTGGCACAGAGACGGACCTCTCCTGAGGCCACAAGGGCAGGTCCATGAGGATCCCGTCGTAACTCGAGATTACCAGCCGCAACTCGAGAAAAACCAGAAGCTTCTCCGCTGAAGGAGAGGAGAGGCCCTTATCCGCTGCGGCATCTCAGGAGAAATCAACTCTTCTCACGGGTACCTCGAAAGCCTCCTTCAAACCCTTGTTGTGACTCAGGAAGTGCCGTGCCCCATCCGTCCCCAATCGAGTCAGAAACCGAGGGTCCCACAGTGACTCATGAGGAGCCCTGTTTCCCCTGCACAGTTTCAGATTAGGTTCCCTTTTCCTGCTCCGTCAGAAAAAGTTTCTCTGTGCTCCTTTCCATCCCAAGACTTGGAGCTGACAGCAAGAGAGTTGGAAGGGCCTCAGGTTCACGCGACCCTTCCCCAGAACCCCCAAATGCCTAGTCCACTCCTGATAGAACTAACTGCCCTGCACTGCCTCGATTGCCTGCCCCAGGGTTGACTCCCACAAAGTGGCACCTGTGACAACCCGGCGGTATCTCCAGGGCAAGACACAGATCCCTGGATCAGCTTGACGGGGAGCCTGACTCTGCTGTTGCAGCTGGGAAGGCAAGCAGACGTGACACCCGTCTAACAAGGTGGGGCCTGATATATGTGGGGGTTCCAGGGGAAACTCAAGTCCTATGTCAGCATGGCCGAGGCCAGCTCATGTTACTGCTTCAGCACCAGAGGAGGCCAGAGGACACGGGGATGCCTGCGGTGGAATCCCCAGAGGCACCTGATCACTGGCACGGACACTGGCCTCTCCTGAGCCTACAGAGTGGTTCCCTGAGGTCCCTGACTTCGAGAGGTTCCTGCTGCAACACGAGAAAACCCAATAGCTCCTCAACTACATGCGTGGTGAGACCATTGTCCAGTGTATCTTCTCGTTGGAAAACACACATTCTTTCTTGGAACTCGAAACTATCGATCACACCCTTGCTTTGAGCACGGAAATGCCCCACCCCACCCTTCCCTATCGGAGAGGATCCCCGGGATCCGGCGGTGAGTCATAAGGAGACCCGTTTTCATCTGCACAGCTCCAGATGATGGTCCCTTTCCCTGCTGCATCGGGAAAAGATTCACGGCGCTCCTTTCCATCCCAAGAGTAGGCGATGATAGCAGGAGAGTTGGGATGAGCCTCAGGGTTTGGGCAACAATTCCCCAGAACCCCTAAAGCCTCGTCCACTCCCGATGGGCCTGATGCCCTGCACTGCCTCGATTGCCTGCCCGAGGGTTGAGTCGCGACCCACTGGCACCTGTGACAACCCGGGGGTATCTCCAGGACAAGACCCAGATCCCTGGGTCCGCTTGATGGGGAGTTTGACTCTCCTGCTGCAGCTGGGAAAGCAAGCAGACGTGCCAGTCTCCTGAAGATACGAGGCCTGACATATGTGGGGGCTCCAGGGTAAATCACGAGCTATGTCAGCGTGGCCGATGCAAGCTCTGTTTGTAGCCTCAGCACCAGAAGAGGCCTGAGGATACGGGGATGCTTACGGAGAAATCCCCAGAGATACCTGACCACTGGCAAGGAGACTGGCCTCTCCTGAAGCTACAGGGGTGGTTTCCTGAGGTCTTCGACGTAACTCGTGAAGTCCCCACTGCAACACGAGAAAACCCAATAGCTCCTCAACTACATGCGTGGTGAGGCCCTTGTTCCGTGTGGCATCTCGGTGGAAAACACAGACTGTTTCCTGGAAACCGGAAGTCTCATTCACACCCTTGCTTTGAGCCAGGAAGTGCCCCACCACACCCTTTCCACCGGAGATCATTCCCGAGGATACGGAGGAGACTCATGAGGAGACCCGTTTTCATCTGTGCAGCTCCAGATGAGAGTCCCTTTCCCTGCTCCATCGGGAAAGAGTTCCGGGCGACTCCTGGCAATCCAAGAGGAGTCGCTGGTAGCAGGAGAGTGGAGGGAGCCTCAAGGTTCGGAAAACCGTTCCTTCAGGTCCCCAAACTCCTCGTTCACTCCAGATGAACTTGACTGCCCTGCACTGCCTCGATTATCACCCCGAGGCTTGACACCCGACCCACTGGCATCTGTAAGAGGCCTGAGGTATTTCCAGGGCAAGCCTCAGATCCCTGTGTCCTATGGACGGGGCGCATGATGCTGCAGCTGCAGCTGGGCTGCCAAGCAGACGTTCCCTGCTCCAGGCTAGACGAGGCGTGACCCCCTGTGGGGGCTCCAGGGATATTTTAAACCTCTTTCAGCATAGGGGAGGCATGCTCAGGCTCCTGCCCCAGCACAAGAAGAGGTCTGAAGATCCGGCGATGACTGGGTTGGAATCCCCAGAGGAGCCTAGCACGTGGCAAGGAGACGGGCCTCTCCTGAGGCCACAGGGGCGGGTCCCTGAGGTCCCCATCATAACACGAGAGTACCCGCCGCAACTCGAGAAAAACCAGAAGCTTCTCCCCTGCAGGCGAGGTGAGGCCCTTATGCGCTGTGGCATCTCAGTGGAAATCAACTCTTCCCACGGGTACCTAGAAAGGCTCCTTCAAACCCTTGTTGTGACCCAGGAAGTGCCCCGCCCCATCCTTCCCAAAGCGAGATGAAACACGAGGGACCCACAGCGACGCATGTGGAGCCCTGTTTCCCCTGCGCAGTTCCAGATTAGGTTCCCTTTTCCTGCTCCGTCAGAAAAAGTTTCTCTGTGCTCCTTTCCATCCCAAGAGTTGGCGCTGACAGCAGGAGAGTTGGAAGGGCCTCAGGTTCGCGCGACCCTTACCCAGAATTCCGAAATGTCTCGTCCACTCCCGATAGACCTGACTGCCCTGCACTTCCTCGATTGCCTGCCCCAGGGTTGACTCCCGACACAGTGGAACCTGTGACAACCCGGCGGATTCTCCACGGCAAGACAAAGATCCCTGGATCCGCTTGAAGGGGAGCCTGACTCCGCTGTTGCAGCTGGGAAGGCAAGCAGACGTGCCAACCTCTTAACGAGGCGAGGCCTGACATATATGGGGGCTCCAGGGGAAACTCAAAACCTATGTCAGCATGGCCGAGGCAAGCTCATGTTACTGCTTCAGCACCAGAGGAGGATTGAGGACACGTGGATGCCTGCGTTGGAATCCTCAGAGAACGGAGACTGGCCTCTCCTGAGCCGACAGATCGGTTCCCTGAGGTCCCTGACATAAGTCAAGAGGGTCCAGCTGCAAGATGAGAAAACCCAATAGCTCCTCAACTACATGCGTGGTGAGGCCCTTGTCCAGTGTGGCATCTCGGTGGCAATCACACCTTCTTTCCTGGAACTCGAAAGTCTCCTTCACTCCCTTCCGTTGAGCCATGAAGTGCTCCACCCCACCCTTCCCCAAAGGAGAGGATCCTCGAAGGTCTGGCGGCGATTCATGAGGATCCCCGTTTTCATCTGTGCATCTCCAGATGAGGGTCCCTTTCCCTGCTACGTCGGGAAAGGATTCAGGGCGCGCCTTGTCATCCCAAGAGGAGTCGCTGCAGCAGGAGATTGGAGGGAGCCTCAGGGTTGGGAACACCGTTCTTAAAGGACCCAAAATTCCTAGTTCACTCCGGATGAACCTGACTGCCTTGCACTGCCTTGAATGTCACCTCCAGGCTGGACGCCCGACCCACTGGCACCTGTAACAGGCCTGAGGTATTTCCAGGGCAATCCTCAGATCCCTGTGTCCACTTGACGTGACGATGACGCTGCAGCTGCGGCTGGGGTGGGAAGCAGTTGTTCCCCACTCCAGGCTAGACGAGGCCTGTCCCCCTCTTTGGGCTCCAGGGATATTTTAGACTTATTTCAGCATAGGCAAGGCAAGCTCAGGCTTCTAACTGAGCACCAGATGAGGCCGGAAGATCCGGCGACGACTGGGTAGGAATCCCCAGATGCGCCTGGCACGTGGCACGGAGACGGGCCTCTCCTGAGGCCACAGGGGCGGGTCCCTGAGGTCCCTGTCGTAAGTCGAGAGTACCCGCTGCAACTTGAGAAAAACCAGAAGCTTCTCCCCTGCAGGCGAGGTGAGGCCCTTATCCTCTGCGGCATCTCAGGGGAAATCAACTCTTCCCACGGTTACCTCGAAAGGCTCCTTCAAAGCCTTGCTGTGACCCAGGAAGTGCCTGCCCCAACTGTCCCGAATCGAGAGGAAACCCGAGGGTCCTGCCACGACTCATGAGGAGCCCTGTTTCCCCTGCGCAGTTCCAATGATGGTCCCTTTCCCTTCTGCATCAGGAAAAGATTCACGGCGCTCCTTTACATGCCAAGATTAGGCGCTGACAGCAGGAGAGTTGGGATGAGCCTCAGGGTTTGGGGGACACTACCCCAGAACCTCCAAATGCCTTGTCCACTCCCGATGGACCTGATGCCCTGCACTGCCTCGATTGACTGCCTGAGGGTTGACTCCCGACCCACTGGCACCTGTGACAACACCAGGACAAGTCCCAGATTCCTGGGTCCGCTTGACGGGGAGCTTGAGTCTCCTGCTGCAGCTTGGAAGGCAAGCAAACGTGCCAGTTTCCTGAAGATACGAGGCCTGACATATGTGGGGGCTACAGGGGAAACTCAAGACCTATGTCAGCATGGCCGAAGCAAGCTCAGTTTACCTCCTCAGCACCAGACGAGGCCTGAGGACACGGAGATGCTTGCGGAGGAATCCCCAGATACACCTGATCACTGGCACAGAGACTGGCCTCTCCTGAGCCTGCAGAGCAGTTCCCTGAGTTTCCTGACACAAATCAAGAGGTTCCCGCTGCAACACAAGAAAACCCAATAGCTCCTCAACTACATGCTTGGTGAGGCCCTCGTCCAGTGTGGCATCACGGTGGAAAACACACATTCTTTCCTGGGACTCGAAAGTCTCCTTCACACCCTTGCTTTGAGCCCGGAAATGCCCCACCCTACCCTTCCCCACTGGAGAGGATCCCCGAGGATCCTGCGGCGACTCATGAGGAGACCCGATTTCATTTGCACAGCTCCAGATTAAAGTCCCTTTCCCTGCTCCGTCGGGAAGAGTTTCGGACGACTCCTGGCATCCAAAGAGGAGTCGCTAGTAGCAGGAGAGTGGAGGAAGCCTCAGGGTTCGGAACACCGTTCCTTAAGGTCCCCAAATTCCTAGTTCACTCCAGATGAACTTGACTGCCCTGCACTGCCGTGATTATCACCCCGAGGCTTTACACCCGACCCACTGGCACCTGTAACAGGCCTGAGGTATTTCCAGGGCAAGCCTCAGATCCCTGTGTCCGCTCGACGGGGCGTCTGACGATGCAGCTGAAACTTGGGTGGGAAGCAGATGTTCCCAGCTCCAGGCTAGACGAGGCCTGTACCACTATGGGGTCTCCAGGAATATTTTAAACCTATTTCAGCTTAGGCGAGGCAAGCTCACGGTCCTGCCTCAGCACCAGACGAGGCCTGAGATCCGGCAACGACTGGGGAAGAATCCCCAGAGGCGCCTGACAACTGTCACAGAGACGGACCTCTCCTGTGGCCACAGGGGCGGGTCCCTGAGGTCCCCGTCGTAACTCGTGAGTTCCCACCGCAACTTGTGAAAAACCAGAAGCTCCTCCCCTGCAGGCGAGTTGAGGCCCTAATCCGCTGCGGCATCTCAGGCGAAAACTCTTCGCACCGGTACCTCGACAGGCTACTTCAAAAACTTGCTGTGACCCAGGAAGTGCCCGCCCCAACTGTCCCAAATCGAGAGGAAACCCGAGAGTTCTGTCGCGACTCATGAGGAGCCCAGTCTTCCCTGCGCAGCTCCAGATGAGGTTCCCTTTCCCTGCTCCATCGGGAAAAGTTTCTCGGCGCTCCTTTCCATCACAAGATTAGGCGATGACAGCAGGAGTGTTGGGATGAGCCTCAGGGTTTGGGTGACACATCCCCAGAACCCCCAAAAGTCTCGTCCACTCCCGATGGGCCTGATGTCCTGCACTGCCTCGATTGCCTGCCCGAGGGTTGACTCCCGACCCACTGGCACCTGTGATAACCCGGGTGTATCTCCAGGACAACACGCATATCCCTGGGCCCGCTTGACGGGGAGCTTGAGTCTCCTGCTGCAGCTTGGAAGGCAAGCAGACGTGCCAGTTTCCTGAAGATACTAGGCCTGACATATGTGGGGGCTCCAGGGAAAACTCAAGACCTATGTCAGCATGGCCGAAGCAAGCTCAGTTTACCTCCTCAGTACCAGACGAGGCCTGAGTACACGGGGATGCTTGTGCAGGAATCCCCAGATACACCTGTTCACTGTCACGGTGACTGGCCTCTCCTGAAGATATAGGCACGGTTCCCTGAGGTCCTCGACATAACTCGAGAAGTCCCCACTGCAACACGAGAAAACCCAGTAGCTCCTCACCTACATGCATGGTGAGGCCCATGTCCAATGTGGTATCTGGGTGGAAAACACACCTTCTTTCCTGGAACTCGAAAGTCTCCTTCATACCCTTCCGTTGAGCCATGAAGTGCCCCACCCCACCCATTCCCAAAGGAGAGGATCCCCGAAGGTCCGGCGGCGATTCATGAGGATCCACGTTTTCACCTGTGCAGCTCCAGATGAGGGTCCCTTTCTCTGCTACGTCGGGAAAGGTTTCTGGGAGATCCTTGTGATCCCGAGAGGAGTCGCTGGCAGCAGGAGAGTGGAGGGAGCCTCAGGATTTGGAACACCGTTCCTCAAGGACCCTAAATTCCTAGTTCACTCCAGATGAACCTGGATGCCCTGCACTGCCTCGAATGTTACCTCCAGGCTTGACGCCCGACCCACTGGCACCTGTAACAAGCCTTAGGTACTTCCAGGGCAAGCCTCAGATCCCTGTGTCCACTCGACGGGGCGCCTGATGCTGCAGCAGCAGCTGGCCTGCAAGCAGACGTTCCCTGCTCCAGGCTAGACGAGGCGTGACCCCCTGTGGGGGATCCAGGGAAATGTTAATATCTATGTCAGCATAGGCGAGGCAATCTCAGGCTCCTGCCTCAGCACAAGACGAGTCCTGAGGATTCAGCTACGACTGTGGAGGAAACCCCAGAGGCGCCTGGCAACTGGAACAGAGCCGGACCTCTCCAGAGGCCACAAGGGCGGGTTCATGAGTATCCCGTCGTAACTCGAGAGTACCCGCCGCAACTCGACAGAAACCAAAAGATTCCCCTCTGCAGGCGAGGTGAGGCCCTTATCCGCTGCGGCATCTCAGGGAAAATCAACTCTTTCCACAGGTACCTCGAAAGACTTCTTCAAACCCTTGTTGTGACCCAGGAAGTGCCCTGCCCCATCCGTCCCCAATGGAGATGGAAACCGAGGTTCCCGCCGCGACTCATGAGGAGCCCTGTTTCCCCTGCAGAGTTCCAGATTAGGTTCCCCTTCCCTGCTCCCTCAGAAAAATGTTCTCTGCACTCCTTTTCATCCCAAGAACTGGCGCTGACAGCAGGAGAGTTGGAAGGGTCTCAGGTTCGCGCAACCCTTACCCAGAATTCCGAAATGCCTCGTCCACTCCCGATAGACTTGACTGCCCTGCACTGCATCGATTGCCTGCCTGAGTGTTGACTCCCGACACAGTCGAACCTGTGACAACCCGGCGGTATCTCCAGGGCAAGACACAGATCCCTGGATCTGCTTGAAGGGGAGCCTGACTCCGCTGTTGCAGCTGGGAAGGCAAGCAGACGTGCCAGCCTCCTCATGAGGCGAGGCCTGACATATATGGGGGTTCCAGGAGAAACTCAAAACCTATCTTAGCATGGCCGAGGCAAGCTCATGTTACCGCCTCAGCACCAGTGCAGGCCTGAGGACACGTGGATGCCTGCGGTGGAATCCTCAGAGAACAGAGACTGGCCTCTCCTGAGAATACAGAGCGGTTCCCTGAGGTCCCTGACATAAGTCAAGAGGGTCCAGCTGCAACACGAGAAAACCCAATAGCTCCTCAACTACATGCGTGGTGAGGCCCTTGTCCAGTGTGGCATCTCGGTGGCAATCACACCTTCTTTCCTGGAACTCGAAAGTCTCCTTCACTCCCTTCCGTTGAGCCATGAAGTGCCCCACCCCAAGCTTCCCCAAAAGAGGATCCTCGAAGGTCTGGCGGCGATTCATGAGGATCCCCGTTTTCATCTGTGCATCTCCAGATGAAGGTCCCTTTCCCTGCTACGTCGGGAAAGGATTCTGGGCGCGCCTTGTCATCCCAAGAGGAGTCGCTGCAGCAGGAGATTGGAGGGAGCCTCAGGGTTGGGAACACCATTGCTAAAGGACCCAAAATTCCTAGTTCACTCCAGATGAACCTGACTGCCTTGCACTGCCTCGAATGTCACCTCCAGGCTGGACGCCCGACCCACTGGCACCTGTAACAGGCCTGAGGTATTTCCAGGGCAATTCTCAGATCCCTGTGTCCGCTTGACTTGGCGCTGACGCTGCAGCTGCGGCTGGGGTGGGAAGCAGTTGTTCCCCACTCCAGGCTAGACGAGGCCTGTCCCCCTCTTTGGGCTCCAGGGATATTTTAGACCTATTTCAGCATAGGCGAGGCAAGCTCAGGCTCCTAACTGAGCACCATACGAGGCCGGAGGATCCGGCGACGACTGGGTAGGAATCCCCAGATGTGCCTGGCACGTGGCAAGGAGACGGGCCTCTCCTGAGGCCACAGGGTCGGGTCCCTGAGGTCCCTGTTGTAACTCGAGCCACCCGCTGCAACTTGAGAAAAACCAGAAGCTTCTCCCCTGCAGGCGAGGTGAGGCCCTTATCCTCTGCGGCATCTCAGGGGAAATCAACTCTTCCCACGGTTACCTCGAAAGGCTCCTTCAAAGCCTTGCTGTGACCCAGGAAATCCCTGCCCCAACTGACCCGAATCGAGAGGAAACCCGAGGGTCCTGCCGCGACTCATGAGGAGACCTGTTTCCCCTGCGCAGCTCCAGATGATGGTCCCTTTCCCTGCTGCATCGGGAAAAGATTCACGGCGCTCCTTTCCATCCCAAGAGTAGGCGCTGACAGCAGTATTGTTGGGATGAGCCACAGGGTTTGGGCGACACATCCCCAGAACCCCCAAAAGCCTCGTCCACTCCCGATGGGCCTGATGCCCTGCACTGCCTCGATTGCCTGCCCGAAGGTTGACTCCCGACCCACTGGCACCTGTGACAACCCGGGGGTATCTCCAGGACAAGACCCAGATCCGTGGGTCCGCTTGACGGGGAGTTTGACTCTCCTGCTGCAGCTGGGAAGGCAAGCAGACGTTCCAGTCTCCTGAAGATACTAGGCCTGACATATGTGGGGTTCCAGGGTAAACTCAAGACCTATGTCAGCTTGTTCGAGGCAAGCTCAGTTTGTAGCCTCAGCACCAGAAGAGGCCTGAGGACCCGGGGATGCTTACGGAGAAATCCCCAGAGACACCTGACCACTGGCAAGGAGACTGGCCTCTCCTGAAGCTACAGGGGTGGTTCCCTGAGGTCTTCGATGTAACTCGAGAAGTCCCCGCTGCAACACGAGAAAACCCAATAGCTCCTCAACTACATGCGTGGTGAGGTCCTTGTCCCGTGTGGCATCTCAGTGGAAAACACAGACTGTTTCCTGGAACCCGAAAGTCTCATTCACACCCTTGCTTTGAGCCAGGAAGTGCACCACCACACCCTTTCCACCAGAGAGGATCCCCGAGGATACGGCGGAGACTCATGAGGAGACCCGTTTTCATCTGCGCAGCTCCAGATGAGAGTCCCTTTCCCTGCTCCATCGGGAAAGAGTTCTGGGCGACTCCTGGCAACCCAAGAGGAGTCGCTGGTTGCAGGAGAGTGGAGGGAGCCTCAAGGTTCAGAAAACCATTCCTTCAGGTCCCCAAATTCCTAGTTCACTCCAGATGAACTTGACTGCCCTGCACTGCCTCGATTATCACCCCGAGGCTTGACACCCGACCCACTGGCATCTGTAACAGGCCTGAGGTATTTCCAGGGCAAGCCTCAGATCCCTGTGTCCACTCGACGGGGCGCCTGATGCTGCAGCTGCAGCTGGGCTGCCAAGCAGACGTTCCCTGCTCCAGGCTAGACGAGGCATGACCCCCTGTGGGGGCTCCAGGGATATTTTGAACCTCTTTCAGCATAGGGGAGGCAAGCTCAGGCTTCTGCATCAGCACCAGAAGAGGTCTGAAGATCCAGCGACAACTGGGTAGGAATCCCCAGAGGCGCCTGGCAGGTAGCAAGGAGGCGGGCCTCTCCTGAGGCCACAGGGGCGGGTCCCTGAGATCCCCATCATAACACGAGAGTACCCTCCCCAACTCGAGGAAAACTAGAAGCTTCTCCCGTGCAGACGAGGTGAGGCCCTTATCCGCTGCGGCATCTCAGTGGAAATCAACTCTTCCCACGGGTACCTAGAAAGGCTCCTTCAAACCCTTGTTGTGACCCAGGAAGTGCCCCGCCCCATCCGTCTCCAATGGAGATGAAACACGAGGGTCCCAGAGTGACGCATGCGGAGCCCTGTTTCCCCTGCGCAGTTCCAGATTAGGTTCCCTTTTCCTGCTCCGTCAGAAAAAGTTTCTCTGTGCTCCTTTCCATCCCAAGAGTTGGCGCTGACAGCAGGAGAGTTGGAAGGGCCTCAGGTTCGTGCGACCCTTACCCAGAACCCCCAAATTCCTCGTCCACTCCCGATAGACCTGACTGCCCAGCACTGCCTCGATTGCCTGCCCGAGTGTTGACTCCCGACACAGTGGAACCTGTGACAACCCGGCGGATTCTCCACGGCAAGACAAAGATCCCTGGATCCGCTTGAAGGGGAGCCTGACTCAGCTGTTGCAGCTGGGAAGGCAAGCAGACGTGCCAGCCTCCTCATGAGGCGAGGCCTGACATATATGGGGGCTCCAGGGGAAACTCAAAACCTATCTTAGCATGGCCGAGGCAAGCTCATGTTACCGCTTCAGCACCAGAGGAGGCCTGAGGACACGTGGATGCCTGCGGTGGAATCCTCAGAGAACGGAGACTGGCCTCTGCTGAGCCTACGGAGCGGTTCCCTGAGGTCCCTGACATAAGTCAAGAGGGTCCAGCTGCAACACGAGAAAACCCAATAGCTCCTCAACTACATGCGTGGTGAGGCCCTTGTCCAGTGTGGCATCTCAGTGGAAATCACACTTTCTTTCCTGGAACTCGAAAGTCTCCTTCACTCCCTTCCGTTGAGCCATGAAGTGCCCCACCCCAAGCTTCCCCAAAAGAGGATCCTCGAAGGTCCGGGGGCGATTCATGAGGATCCCCGTTTTCATCTGTGCATCTCCAGATGAAGGTCCCTTTCCCTGCTACGTCGGGAAAGGATTCTGGGCTCGCCTGATCATCCCAAGAGGAGTCGCTGCAGCAGGAGATTGGAGGGAACCTCAGGGTTGGGAACACCGTTCTAAAAGGACCCAAAATTCCTAGTTCACTCCAGATGAACCTGACTGCCTTGCACTGCCTTGAATGTCACCTCCAGGCTGGACGCCCGACCCACTGGCACCTGTAACAGGCCTGAGGTATTTCCAGGGCAATCCTCAGATCCCTCTGTCCACTCGATGTGACGCTGACGCAGCAGCTGCGGCTGGGGTGGGAAGCAGTTTTTCCCCGCTCCAGGCTAGATGATACCTGTCCCCCTCTTTGGGCTCCAGGGATATTTTAGACCTATTTCAGCATAGGCGAGGCAAGCTCAGGCTCCTAACTGAGCACCATACGAGGCCGGAGCATCCGGCGACGACTGGGTAGGAATCCCCAGATGCGCCTTGCACGTGGCAAGGAGACGGGCCTCTCCTGAGGCCACAGGGTCGGGTCCCTGAGGTCCCTGTTGTAACTCGAGCCACCCGCTGCAACTCGAGAAAAACCAGAAGCTTCTCCCCTGCAGGCGAGGTGAGGCCCTTATCCTCTGCGGCATCTCAGGGGAAATCAACTCTTCCCACGGTTACCTCGAAAGGCTCCTTCAAAGCCTTGCTGTGACCCAGGAAGTGCCTGCCCCAACTGTCCCGAATCAAGATGAAACCCGAGAGTCCTGCCATGACTCATGAGAAGCCCTGTTCCCCCTGCACAGCTCCAGATGATGGTCCCTTCCCCTGCATCGGGAAAAGATTCACGGCGCTCCTTTCCATCTCAAGAGTAGGCACTGACAGCAGGAGAGTTGGGATGAGCCTCAGGGTTTGGGCGACACTTCCCCACAACCTCCAAAAGCCTCGTCCACTCCCGATGGACCTGATGCCCTGCACTGCCTCGGTTGCCTGCCCGAGGGTTGACTCCCGACCCACTGGAACCTGTGACAACCCGGGGGTATCTCCAGGACAAGACCAAGATTCCTGGGTCCGCTTGACGGGGAGCTTGAGTCTCCTGCTGCAGCTTGGAAGGCAAGCAAACGTGCCAGTTTCCTGATATACGAGGCGTGACATATGTGGGGGCTACAGGGGAAACTCAAGACCTATGACAGCATGGCCGAGGCAAGCTCAGTTTACCTCCTCAGCACCAGACGAGGCCTGAGGACACGGAGATGCTTGCAGAGGAATCTCCTGATACACCTGATCACTGGCACGGAGACTGGCCTCTCCTGAGCCTACAGAGTGGTTCCATGAGGTTCCTGACACAAATCGAGAGGTTCCCGCTGCAACACAAGAAAACCCAATAGCTCCTCAACTACATGCTTGGTGAGGCCCTCGTCCAGTGTGGCATCACGGTGGAAAACACACATTCTTTCCTGGGACTCG
>SJYF01001864.1:34191-76596 GCA_006410515.1 Procapra przewalskii | reverse complement strand
GTATTTCCAGGGCAAGCCTCAGATCCCTGTGTCCGCTCGACGGGGCGTCTGACGATGCAGCTGAAACTTGGGTGGGAAGCAGATGTTCCCAGCTCCAGGCTAGACGAGGCCTGTCCCACTATGGGGTCTCCAGGAATATTTTAAACCTATTTCAGCTTAGGTGAGACAAGCTCACGCTCCAGCTTCAGCACCAGACGAGGCCTGAGGACCCGGCTACGACTGGGGAAGAATCCCCAGAGGCGCCTGGCAACTGTCACAGAGACGGACCTCTTCTGTGGCCACAGGGGCGGGTCCCTGAGGTCCCCGTCGTAACTCGTGAGTTCCCACCGCAACTTGTGAAAAACCAGAAGCTCCTCCCCTGCAGGCGAGGTGAGGCCCTAATCTGCTGCAGCATCTCAGGCAAAATCAACTCTTCGCACCGGTACCTCGAAATGCTACTTCAAACCCTTGCTGTGACCCAGGAAGTGCCCGCCCCAACTGTCCCGAATCGAGAGGAAAACCGAGAGTTCTGTCGCGACACATGAGGAGCCCAGTTTCCCCTGCGCAGCTCCAGATGAGGGTCCCTTTCCCTGTTGCATCGGGAAAAGATTCGCGGTGCTCCTTTCCATGCCAAGAATAGGCGCTGACAGCAGAATATTTGGGATGAGCCTCAGGGTTTAGGCGACCCTTCCCCAGAACCCCCAAAAGCCTCGTCCACTCCCGATGGACCTGATGCCCTGCTCTGCCTCGAATGCCTGCCCGAGGGTTGACTCCCGTCCCACTGGCAACACAGGGTTATCTCCAGGACAAGACCCAGATCGCTGGGTCCAGTTGATGGGGAGCTTGACTCCCATGCTGCAGCTGGGAAGGCAAGCAGACGTGCCAGGCTCCTGAAGATATGAGGCCTGACATATGTGGGGGCTCCAGGGGAAACTCAAGACCTATGTCAGTATGGCCGAGGCATGCTCAGTTTACCGCCTCAGCACCAGACGAGGCCTGAGGACACGGGGATGCTTGCTGAGGAATCCCCAGAGAAACCTGACCACTGGCACGGAGACTGGCCTCGCCTGAAGCTACAGGGGCGGTTCCCTGAAGTCCTCCACGTAACTCGAAAAGTTCCCGCTGCAACACGAGAAAACCAAGTAGCTCTTCACCTACATCCGTGGTGAGGCCCTTGTCCACTGTGGCATCTCGGTGGAAATCACACCTTCTTTCCTGGAACTCGAAAGTCTCCTTCACAGCCTTCCGTTGAGCCATGAAATGACCCACCCCACCCTTCCCCAAAGAAGAGGATCCCCGAAGGTCCGGCGGCAATTCATGAGGATCCCTGTTTTCATCTGTGCAGCTCCAGATGAGGGTCCCTTTCTCTCCTACGTCAGGAAAGGAATCTGGGAGATCCTTGTCATCCCAAGAGGAGTCGCGGGCAGCAGGAGAGTGGAGGGAGCGTCAGGGTTTGGACCACCGTTCCTCAAGGACCCCAAATTCCTAGTTCACTCCAGATGAACCTGAATGCCCTGCACTGCCTCGAATGTCACCTCCAGGCTTGACGCCCGACCCACTGGCAACTGTAACAAGCCTTAGGTATTTCCAGGGCAAGCCTCAGATCCCTGTGTCTACTCGACGGGGCGCCTGACGCTGAAGCTGCAGCTGACCTGCAAGCAGACGTTCCCTGCTCCTGGCTAGACGAGCCGTGACCCCCTGTGGGGAATCCAGGGATATGTTAATACATATGTCAGCATAGGCGAGGTAATCTCAGGCTCCTGCATCAGCACAAGACGAGTCCTGAGGATTCAGCGACGACTGGGTAGGAATCCCCAGAGGCGCCTGGCAACTGGCACACAGCCCGGCCTCTCCAGAGGCCACAAAGACGTGTCCTGATGTCCCCGTCGTAACCCAATAGTACCTGCCGCAATTCGAGAAAACCAGAAGCTTCTCCCCTGCAGGCGAGGTGAGGCCCTTATCCACTGAGGCATCACAGGGGAAATCAACTCTTCCCACGGGTACCTCGAAAGGCTCCTTCAAACCCTTGCTGTGACCCCGGAAGTGCCCGCCCCAACTGTCCCGAATCGAGAGGAAACCCGAGGGTCCCTCCGCAACTCAGGAGGAGCCCAGTTTTCACTGCGCAGCTCCAGATGAGGGTCCCTTTCCCTGCTCCTTCGGGAAAAGTTTCTCGGCGCTCCTTTCCATCACAAAGTTAGGCGCTGACAGCAGGAGTGTTGGGATGAGCCTCAGGGTTTGGGCGACACTTCCCCAGAAACTCCAAAAGCCTCGTCCACTCCCGATGGGCCTGATGTCCTGCACTGCCTCGATTGCCTGCCCGAGGGTTGACTCCCGACCCACTGGCACCTGTGACAACCCGGGTGTATCTCCAGGACAAGACCCAGTTCCCTGGGTCCACTTGACGGGGAGCTTGAGTCTCCTGCTGCAGCTTGGAAGGCAAGCAGACGTGCCAGTTTCCTGAAGATACGAGGCCTGACATATGTGGGGGCTCCAGGGGAAACTCAAGACCTATGTCAGCATGGCCGAAGCAAGCTCAGTTTACCTCCTCAGTACCAGACGAGGCCTGAGGACACGGAGATGCTTGCGCAGGAATCCCCAGATACACCTGATCACTGTCACGGTGACTGGCCTCTCCTGAAGATACAGGCGCGGTTCCCTGAGGTTCTCGACATAACTCGAGAAGTCCCCGCTGCAACATGAGACAACTCGTGTGTTCCCACCGAAACTCGAGAAAAACCAGAAGCTCCTCCCCTGCAGGCGAGGTGAGGCCCTTATACGCTGCTGCATCTCAGGGGAAATCAACTCTTCCCACGGGTACCTCGAATGGCTCCATCAAACCCTTGTTGTGAACCAGGAAGAGCACCGCCCCATCCGTCCCCAATCGAGATGAAAACCGAGGGTCCCACAGTGACTCATGAGGAGCCCTGTTTCCCCTGCACAGATCCAGATAAGGGTCCCATTCCCTGATGCATCGGGAAAAGATTCTCGGTGCTCCTTTCCATCCCAAAAGTAGGCGCTGACAGCAGGAGAGTTGGGATGAGCCTCAGGGTTTGGGCGACACTTCCCCAAAACCCCCCAAAGCCTTGTCCACTCCCGATGGCCTGATGCCCTGCATTGCCTCGATTGCCTTCCCAAGGGTTGATTCCCGACCCACTGGCAGCTGTGACAACGCGGGGGTATCTCCAGGACAAGACCCAGATCCCTGGGTCTGCTTGACGGGGAGCTTGACTCCCGTTCTGCAGCTGGGAAGGCAAGCAGACGTGCCAGTCTCCTGAAGATATGAGGCCTGACATATGTGGGGGCTCAGGGGAAACTCAAGACCTATGTCAGCATGGCCGAGGCATGCTCAGTTTACCGCCTTAGCACCAGACGAGGCCTGATGACACGGGGATGCTAGCGGAGGAATCCCCAGAGCCAAATGACCACAGGCACGGAGAATGGCCTCTCCTGAAGCTACAGGGGCGGTTCCCTGATGTCCTCGACGTACCTCGAGAGGTCCCCGCTGCAACATGAGAAAACCAAGCAGCTCCTCACCTACATGTGTGGTGAGGGCCTTGTCCAATGTGTCATCTGGGTGGAAAACACACCTTCTTTCCTGGAACTCGAAAGTCTCCTTCACACCCTTCCATTGAGCCATGAAGTGCCCCACCCCACCCTTCCCCAAAGGAGAGGATCCCCGAAGGTCCGGCGGCGATTCATGAGGATCCCCGTTTTCATCTGTGCAGCTCCAGATGAGGGTCCATTTCCCTGCTACGTCAGGAAAGGATTCTGGGCGCGCCTTGTCATCCCAAGAGGAGTCGCTGGCAGCAGGAGAGTGGAGGGAGCCTCAGAGTTCGGAACACCGTTCCTCAAGGACCCCAAATTCCTAGTTCACTCCAGATGAACCTGACTGCCTTGCACTGCCTCGAATGTCACCTCCAGGCTTAACGCCCAGCCCACTGGCACCTTTAGCAAGACTTAGGTACTTCCAGGGCAAGCCTCAGGTCCCTGTGTACACTGGACGTGGCGCTTGACGCTGCATCTACAGGTGGACTGCCAAGCAGAGGTTCCCTGCTCCAGGCTAGACGAGGCGTGACCCCTTGTGGGGGCTCCAGGGATATTTTAATACCTATGTCAGCATAGGAGACGCAATCTCAGGCTCATGCCTCAGCACCAGATGAGACCTGACGATCTGGCTACGACAGGGGAGGAATCCCCAGAGGCGCCTGGCAACTGGCACAGAGACGGACCTCTCCTGTAGCCACAAGGGCGGGTCCATGAGCATCCCATCGTAACTCGAGAGTACCCGCTGAAACTCGAGAAAAACCAGAAGCTTCTCCTTGCAGGCGAGGTGAGTCCCTTATCTGCTGCGGCATCTCAGGGGAAATCAACTCTTCCATGGGTACCTCGAAAGGCTCCTTCAATCCCTTGTTGAGACCCAGGAAGTGCCCCGCCCCATCCGTTCCCAATCGAGATGAAAACCGAGAGTCCCACAGCAACGCATGAGGAGCTGTGTTTCCCCTGGGCAGTTCCAGATTAGGTTCCCTTTCCCTGCTACGTCAGAAAATGGTTCTCTACGCTCCTGTCCATCCCAAGATTTGGCGCTGACAGCAGGAGTGTTGGAAGAGCCTCAGGTTCGGCGACCCTTCCCCAGAAACCCCAAATGCCTCGTCCACTTCCGATAGACCTGACTGACCTGCACTGCCTCGATTGCCTGACCGAGGGTTGACTCCTGACACAGTGGCACCTGTGACAAGCCGGCGGTATCTCCAGGGCAAGACACAGATCCCTGGATCCGCTTGAGGGGGAGCCTGACTCCGCTGTTGCAGCTGGGAAGGCAAGCAGACGTGCCAGCCTCCTCATGAGGCGAGGCCTGACATATGTTGGGGCTCCAGGGGAAACTCAAGACCTATGTCAGCATGGCCGAGGCAAGCTCATGTTACCACCTCAGGACTAGAGGAGGCCTGAGAACATGAGGATAGCTGCGGAGGAATCCCCAGAGGCACCTGATCAGTGGCATGGAGACTGGCCTCCCCTGAGCCTACAGAGCGGTTCCCTGAGGTCCCTGACATAAGTCCAGGGGTTCCCGCTTTAACATGAGAAAACCCAATAGCTCCTCAACTACATGCGAGGTGAGGCCCTTGTCCAATGCGGCATCTCCGTGGAAAACACACCTCCTTTCCTGGAACTCGAAAGTCTCCTTCACACCCTTCCGTTGTGCCATGAAATGCCCCACCCCACCCTTCCCCAAAGGAGAGGATCCCCGAAGGTCCAGCGGCGATTCATGAGGATCCCCTTTTTCATCTATGCAGCTCCAGATGAGTGTCCCTTTCCCTGCTCCGTCGGGAAATATTTCCGGGTGCACCCTGGCATCCCAAGAGGAGTTGGTGTTCGCATGACAGTGGCGGGAGCCTCAGGATTCCGAACACCGTTCTTTAAGGTCCCCAAATTCCTAGTTCACTCCAGATGAACTTGACTGCCCTGCACTGCCTCGATTATCACCGCGAGTGTTGACACCCGACCCACTGGCACCTGTAACAGGCCTGAGGTATTTCCAGGGCAAGCCTCAGATCCCTGTGTCCGCTCGACGGGGTGCCTGACGCTGCAGTTGCGGCTGGGGTGGGAAGCAGATGTTCCCTGTTCCAGGCTAGACGAGACCTGTCCCCCTCTGTGGGCTCCAGGGATATTTTAAACCTATTTCAGCATAGGTGAGGCAAGCTCAGGGACCTGCCTCAGCACCAGACGAGGCCTGAGGATCCGACGACGACTGGATAGGAATCCCCAGAGGTGCCTGGCACGTGGCACGGAGACGGGCCTCTCCTGAGGCTACAGGGGCGGGTCCCAAAGGTTCCCGTCATGACTCGAGAGTACCCGCCGCAACTCGAGAAAAACCAGAAGCTTCTCCCCTGCAGGCGAGGCGAGGCCCTTATCCGCTGCGGCATCTCAGGGGAAATCAACTCTTCCCACGGGTACCTCAAAAGCCTCTTTCAAACCCTTGTTGTGACCCAGGAAGTGCCCTGCCATATCCCTACCCAATTGAGATGAAATCCGAGGGTCCCACAGCGACTCATGAGGAGCCCTGTTTCCCCTGTGCAGGTCCACATTAGGTTCCCTTTCCATGCTCCGTCAGAAAAAGTTTCTCTGCGCTCCTTTCCATCCCAAGAGTTGGCGCTGACAGCGTTAGAGTTGGAAAGGCCTTAGGTTCGTGCGACTCTTCCCCAGAACCCCCAAATGCCTCGTCCACTCCCGATAGACTGACTGCCCAGCACTGCCTCGATTGCCTGCCCGAGGGTTGACTCCCGACACAGTGGAACCTGTAACAACCCAACGGTATCTCCAGGGCAAGACACAGATCCCTGGATCCGCTTGAGGGGGAGCCTGACTCCGCTGTTGCAGCTGGGAAGGCAAGCAGACGTGCCAGCCTCCTAAGGAAGCGAGGCCTGACATATGTTGGGGCTCCAGGGGAAACTCAAGACCTATGTCAGCATGGCCGAGGCAAGCTCATGTTACCGCCTCAGCACCAGAGGAGGCCTGAGGACACGGGGATGCCTGCCGTGGAATCCCCAGAGGCACCTGATCACTGGCACGGAAAATGGCCTCTCCTGAGCCTACAGAGCGGTTCCCTGAGGGCCCTGACATAAGTCGAGTGGTTCCCGCTGCAACACGAGAAAACCCAGTAGCTCCTCAATTACATGCGTGGTGAGGCCATTGTCCAGTGTGGCATCTCGGTGGAAAACACACATTCTTTCCTGGAACTCGAAAGTCTCCTTCACACCCTTGCTTTGAGGCCGGAATTGCCCCACACCAACCTTCACCACCTGAGAGGATCCCCGAGGATCCGGCGGCGACTCATGAGGAGACCCATTTTAATCTGCGCAGCTCGCGATGAGAGTCCCTTTTTCTGCTTGGTCGGAAAAGTGTTCCGGGTGCTCCCTGGCATCCCAAGAGGAGTCGCTGGTAGCACGAGAGTGGAGGGAACACCGGATTCCGGAACACAGGGTTCAGAACACCGTTCCTTAAGGTCTCCAAATACCTAGTTCACTCCAGATGAAACTGATTGTCCTGCACTGCTTCGATTATAACCCCGAGGCTTGTCACTCGACCCTCTGGCACATGTAACAGGCCTGAGGTATTTCCAGGGCAAGCCTCAGATCCCTGTGTCCGCTCGACGGGGCGCCTGACGCTGCAGCTGCAGCTGGGGTGGGAAGCAGATGTTCCCCGCTCCAGGCTAGATGAGGCCTGTCCCCCTCTGGGGGCTCCAGGGATATTTTAAACCTATATTAGCATAGGCAAGGCAAGCTCAGGCTCCTGCCTCAGCACCAGACGAGGCCTGAGGATCCGGCGATAACTTGGTAGGAATCCGCAGAGGCGCCTGGCACGTGGCACGGAGACGGGCCTCTCCTGAGGCCACAGGGGCGGTTTCCTGAGGTCCCTGTCATAACTCGAGAGTACACGCCGCACCTCGAGAAAAACCAGATGCTTCTCCCCTGCAGGCGAGGCGAGGCCCTTATCCGCTGCGGCATCTCAGGGGAAATCAACTCTTCCCACGGGTACCTCTAAAGGTCCTTCAAACCCTTCTTGTGACCCAGGAAGTGCCCTGCCCCATCCGTCGCCAATCAAGATGAAAAGGGAGGGTCCAACAGTGACTCTTGAGGAGCCCTGTTTCCCCTGCGCAGTTCCAGATTAGGTTCCCTTTCCCTGCTCCGTCAGAAAAAGTTTTTCTGCGCTCCTTTCCATCCCAAGGTTTGGCGCTGACAGCATGACAGTTGGAAGGGCCTCAGGTTCTCTCGACCCTTCCCCAGAAACTCCAAAGGCCTCATCCACTCCCGATAGACCAGAAGCCCCGCACTGCCTTGATTGCCTGCCCGAGGGATGACTCCCGACCCACTGGCACCTGTGACAACCCGGGGGTCTCTCCATGACAAGACCCTGATCCCTGGGTCCGCTTGGCGGGGAGCTTGACTCCCCTGCTGCAGCTGGGAAGGCAAGTAGACGTGCCAGTCTCCTGAAGATACGAAGCCTGACATATGTGGGGTCTCCTGGGGAAACTCATGGCCTATGTGATCATGGCCGAGGCAAGCTCAGTTTACCACCTCAGCACCAGACGAGGCCTGAGGACACGGGGATGCTTGCGGAGGAATCCCCAGAGACGCCTGAGCAGTGGCAGGGAGACTGGCCTCTCCTGAAGCTACAGGGCCCGTTCCCTGAAGCCCTCGACTCAACTTGAGAAGTCCCCGCTGCAACACGAGAATACTCAATAGCTCCTCACCTACATGCTTGGTGAGGCCATTGTCCAATGTGGCATCTCGGTGGAAAACATACCTTCTTTCCTGGAACTCGAAAGTCTCCTTCAAACCCTTCCGTTTAGACATGTAGTGCCCCACCTTCCCCAAAGGAGAGGATCCCCGAAGGTCCAGCGGCGATTCATGAGGAACCCGGTTTTCATCTGTGCAGCTCCAGAAGAGGGTCCCTTTCCCTGCTACATCGGGAAAGGGTTCTGGGCACTCCTTGTCATGCCAAGAGGAGTCGCTGGCAGCAGGAGAGTGGAGGGAGCCTCAGGGTTTGGAACACCGTTCCTCAAGGACCCCAAATTCCTAGTTCACTCCAGATGAACCTGACTGCCTTGCACTGCCTCGAATGTCACCTCCAGGCTTGATGCCTGACCCACTGGCACCGGTAACAAGACTTAGGTAATTCCAGGGCAAGCCTCAGATCCCTGTGTCCACTTGACGGGGCGCCTTCTGCTGCAGCTGCAGCTGGGCTGCCAAGCAGATGTTCCCTCCTTCAGGCTAGACGAGGCATGACACCCTGTGGGGTCTTTAGGGCTATTTTACTACCTATGTCATCATAGGCGAGGCAATCAGGCTCCTGCCTCAGCACCAGACGAGGCCTGAGGATCCGGCTAACTGGGGAGGAATCCCCAGAGGCGCGTGTCACATGGCAAAGAGACGGGCATCTCCTGAGGCCACAGGGGTGGGTCCCTGAGGTCCCCGTCGTAACTCGAGAGTACCCACCACAACTCGAGAAAACCCAGAAGCTTCTCCAATACAAGGCGAGGTGAGGCCCTTATCCGCTGCGGCATCTCAGGGAAAATCACCTCTTCCCACGGGTACCTCGAAAGGCTCCTTCAAACCCTTGCTGTGACCCAGGAAGGGCCCGCCCCAACTGTCCCAAATCGAGAGGAAACCCGAGGGTCCCGCTGCGACTCATGAGGAGCCCTGTTTCCCCTGCGCAGTTCCAGATGAGGGTCCCTTTCCCTGCTGCATCGGGAAAAGATTCTCGGTGCTCCTTTCCATCCCAAGAGTAGGCGCTGACAGCAGGAGAGTTGGGATGAGCCTCAGGGTTTTGGCAACACTTACCCAGAACCCCCAAAAGCCTGGTCCACTCTCGATGGACCTGATGCCCTGCACTGCCTCGATTGCCTGCCCGAGGGTTGACTCCCGACCCACTGGCACCTGTGACAAAGCGGGGGTTCTCCAGGACAAGACCCAGATCGCTGGGTCCGCTTGACGGGGAGCATGTCTCCCCTGCTGCAGCTGGGAAGACAAGCAGATGTGCCAGTCTCCTAACGAGGCGAGGCCTGACATATGTGGGGGCTCCAGCGGAAACTCAAGACCTATGTCAGCATGTCCGAGGCAAGCTCATGTTACAGCCTCAGCACCACAGTATGCCTGATGTCACGGGGATGCCTGCAGTGGAATCCCCAGAGGCACCTGATCACTGACACGGAGAATGGCCTCTCCTGACCCTACAGAGTGGTTCCCTGATGTCCCTGACATAAGTCGAGAGGTTCCTGCTGCAACACGAGAAAACCCAATAGCTTCTCAACTACATGTGTGGTGAGGACCTTGTCCAGTGTGGCATCTCTGTGGAAAACACACATTCTTTCCTGGAACTCGAAAATCTCCTTCACACCCTTTCTTTGAGCCCGGAAGTGCACCAGCCCACCCTTCCCCATCGGGGAGGATCCACGAGGATCCAGCTGCGACTCATGAGGAGACCCGTTTTCATTTGTGAAGCTCCAGGTGAGAATCCATTTCCCTGGTCCATCCGGAAAAAGTTCCGTGCGCTCCCAGGCATCCCAACGGTAGTCGCTGGTAGCAGGATAGTGGAGGGAGCCTCAGGGTTGGGAACACTGTTCCTCCAGTTCCTCAAATTGCTAGTTCCCTCAGATGAACTTGACTCCCTGCACTGCCTCGATTATCACCCCGAGGCTTGACACCCGACACTGGCACCTGTAACAGGCCTGAGGTATTTCCAGGGCAAGCCTCAGATCCCTGTGTCCGCTCGACTGTGCTCCTGACGCTGCAGCTGCGGCTAGGGTGGGAAGCAGATATTCCCCGCTCCAGGCTAGATGAGGCCTGTCCCCCTCTGGGGGCTCCAGGGATATTTTATTTTTTTATTTTTTTTTTTATTTTTTTTTCCAGGGATATTTTAAACCTATATCAGCATAGGCAAGGCAAGCTCAGGCTCCTGCCTCAGCACCAGACGAGGCCTGAGGATCCGGCGACGACTGGCTAGGAATCCCCAGAGGCGCCTGGCACGTGGCACGGAGACCGGCCTCTCCTGAGGCCACAGGGGAGGGTCCCTGAGGTCCCGGTCATAACTCGAGAGTACCCGCCGCATCTTGAGAAAAAACCGAAGCTCCTCCCCTGCAGGCGAAGTGAGGTCCTTATCTGCAGCGGCATTTCAGGGGAAATCAACTCTTCCCACAGGTACCTCGAAAGGCTCCTTCAAACCCTTGATGTGACCCAGGAAGTGCCAGACCCAAATGTCCCGAATCGAGAGGAAACCCGAGGGTCCCACCGCGACTCATGAGGAGCCCTGATTCCCCTGCGCAGCTCCAGATAAGGGTCCCTTTCCCTGCTGAATCGGGAAAAGATTCTAGGCGCTCCTTTCATTCCCAAGAGTAGGCGTTGACCACAGGAGGATTGGGATGAGACTCAGGGTTTGGGCGACAGTTCCCCAGAACCCTCAAAACCTTGTCCACTCCTGATGGACCTGATGCCCTGCACTTACTCGATTGTCTGCCCGACGGTTGACTCCCGAACCACTGGCACCTGTGACAACCCGGGGGTATCTCCAGGACAAGACCCAGATCCCTGGGTCCGCTTGACGGGGAGCTTGACTCTCCTGCTGCAGCTGGGAAAGCAAGCAGACGGGCCAGTCTCCTGAAGATAAGACGCCTGACATATGTGGGGACTCTAGGGGAAACTCAAGACCTATGTCAGCATGGCCGAGGCAAGCTCAGTTTGCAGCCTCAGCACCAGACATGGCCTGAGGACACGAGGATGCTTGCGGAGGAATCCCCAGAGACACCTGACCACTGGCACGCAGACTGGCCTCTCCTGAAATTACAGGGGCAGTTCCCTGAGGTCTTCGACATAACTCGAGAATTCCCCGTTGCAACACGAAAAGACCCAGTAGCTCATCCCCTACATGCGTGGTGAGGCCCTTGTCCACTGTGGCATCATGGTGGAAAACACTCCTTCATTCCTAGAACTCGAAAGTCTCCTTCAACACCCTTCCGTTGAGCCTTGAAGTAACCCACCCCACCCTTCCCCAAAAGAGAGGATCCTCTAAGGTCGGGTGGAGATTCATGAGGATCCCTGTTTTCATCTGTGCAGCCCCAGATGAGGGTCCCTTTCCCTGCTACGTCAGGAAAGGATTCTGGGCTCTCTTTGTCATCCCAAGAGGAGTCGCTGGCAGCAGGAGAGTGGAGGGAGCCTCAGGGTTCAGAACAGCGTTCCTCAAGGACCCCAAATTCCTAGCTCACTCCATATGAACCTACTGCCTTGCACTGCCTCGAATGTCACCTCCAGGCTTGATGCCCTACCCACTGGCACCTGTAAAAAGTCTTAGGTACTTCCAGGGCAAGGCTCAGATCCCTGTGTCCACTCGACGGGGCGCCTGACGCTGCAGCTGCAGCTGGGCTGCCAAGCAGACGTTCCCTGCTCCAGGCTAGACGAGGCGTGACCCCCTATGGGGGCTCCAAGGATATTTTAATACCTATGTCAGCATAGGCGAGGCAATCTCAGGCTCCTGCCTCAGCACCAGACGAGGCCTGAGGATCCGGCTACGACTGGGGAGGAATCCCCAAAGGAGCCTGGCAACTGGCACAGAGACGGACATCTCCTGAGGCCACAATGGCGGGTCCATGAGGATCCCATCGTAACTGGAGATTACCCGCTGCAACTCGAGAAAAACCAGAAGCTTCTCCCCTGCAGGCGAGGTGAGGCCCTTATCCGCTGTGGCATCTCAGGGGAAATCAACTCTTCCCACGGGTACCTCGAAAGGCTCCTTCAAACCCTTGTTGTGACCCAGGAAGAGCCCCGCCCCATCCGTCCCCAATCGAGATGAAAACCGAGGGTCCCACAGCGACCCATGAACAGACAGTTTCGCCTGCGCAGTTCCAGAATAGGTTCCCTTTCCCTGCTGCATCAGAAAAAGTTTCTCTACGCTCCGTTCCATCCCAAGATTTGGCGCTGACATCAGGAGAGTTGGAAGGGCCTCAGGTTCGCGCGACCCTTCCCCAGAACCTTCAAATGCCCCGTCCACTCCCGATAGACCTGACTGCCCTGCACTGCCTCGATTGCCTGCCCGAGGGTTGACTCCTGACACAGTGGCACCTGTGACAACCCGGCCGTATCTCCAGGGCAAGACACAGATCCATGGATCCGCTTGACGGGGAGCCTGACCTGCCAGAGACGTGCCAGCCTCCTAACGAGGTGAGGCCTGACATATGTGGGGGCTCCAGCGGAAACTCAAGACCTATGTCAGCATGGCCGAGGCAAGCTCATGTTACAGCCTCAGCACCACAGTATGCCTGATGTCACGGGGATGCCTGCGGTGGAATCCCCAGAGGCACCTGATCACTGACACGGAGAATGTCCTCTCCTGACCATACAGAGCGGTTCCCTGAGGTCCCTGACATAAGTCGAGAGGTTCCTGATGCAACACGAGAAAACGCAATAGCTCCTCAACTACATGCGTCGTGAGGCCCTTGTTCAGTATGGCATCTTGGTGGAAAACACACATTCTTTCCTGGAACTCGAAAGTCTCCTTCACACCCTTGCTTTGAGGCCGGAATTGCCCCACCCCAACCTTCACCACCTGAGAGGATCAACGAGGATCCAGCGTCGACTCATGAGGAGACCCGTTTTAATCTGCGCAGCTTGTGATGAGAGTCCCTTTCCCTGATCCATCAGAAAAGTGTTCCGGGCGCTCCCTGGCATCCCAAGAGGAGTCGCTGGTAGCAGGATAGAGGAGGGAGCCTCAGGGTTCAGAACACCGTTCCTCCAGGTCCTCAAATTGCTAGTTCCCTCCAGATGAACTTGACTCCCTGCACTGCCTCGATTATCACCCGGAGTCTTGACACCCGACCCACTGCCACCTGTAACAGGCCTGAGGTATTTCCAGGGCAAGCCACAGATTCCTGGGTCCGCTCGACTGGGCGGCTGACGCTGCAGCTGCAGCTGTGGTGGGAAGCAGATATTCCCCGCTCCAGGCTACACTAGGCCTGTCCCCCTCTGGGGGATCCAGGGATATTTTAAACTTATTTCAGCATAGGCGAGGCAAGCTCAGGCTCCTGCCTCAGCACCAGACGAGGCCTGAGGATCCGGCGACGACTGGCTAGGAATCCCTCGAGGCGCCTGGCACGTGGCACGGAGACCGGCCTCTCCTGAGGCCACAGGGGCGGGTCTCTGAGGTCCACGTCATAACTCGAGAATACTCGCCGCAACTCGAGAAAAAACCGAAGCTCCTCCCCTGCAGGCGAGGTGAGGGCCTTATCCGCAGCGGCATTTCATGGGAAATCAACTCTTCCCACGGGTACCTCGAAAGGCTCCTTCAAACCCTTGATGTGACCCAGGAAGTGCCCGTCACAACTGTGCCGAATCGAGAGGAAACCCGAAGGTCCCGCCGTGACTCATGAAGAGCCCTGTTTCCCCTTGTGCAGTTCCAGATGAGGGTCCCTTTCCCTGCTGCAACGGGAAGAGATTCTCGGTGTTCCTTTCCATCCCAAGAGTAGGCGCTGACAGCAGGAGAGTTGGGATGAGCCTCAGGGTTTGGGCGACAGTTCCCCAGAACCCCCAAAAGCATCATCCACTTCTGATGGACCTGATGCCCTGCACTGCCTCGACTGCCTGCCCGAGGGTTGACTCCCGACCCACTGGCACCTGTGACAACCCGGGGGTATCTCCAGGACAAGTTCCCGATCCCTGGGTCCGCTTGACGGGGAGTTTGGCTGCCCTGCTGCAGCTGGCAAGGCAAACGGACCTGCCAGTCTCCTGAATATATGAGGCCTGACATATGTGGGGGCTCCAGGGGAAACTCAAGACCTATGTCAGCATGGCCGAGGCAAGCTCATGTTACCGCCTCAGCATCAGAGGAGGCCTGAGGACACGGGGATGCATGCGGTGGAAACCCCAAAGGCACCTGATCACTGGCACAGAGACTGGCCTCTCCTGAGCCTACAGAGCAGTTCCCTGAGGTCCCTGACATAAGTCGAGAGGTTCCCGCTGCAACACGATAAAAACCCAATAGCTCCTCAACTACATGCGTGGTGAGGCCCTTGTCCAATGTGGCAGTTCGGTGGAAAACACACCTTCTTTCCTGGAACTCGAAAGTCTCTTTCACACCCTTGCGTTGAGCCCGGAAGTGCCCCACCCCACCCTTGCACACCTGAGAGGATCCGCGAGGATCCGGCGGTGACTGATGAGGAGATCTGTTTTCATCTGCCCATCTCCAGATGAGAGTCCCTTTCCCTGGTCCGTCGGGAAAGACTTCCGGGAGCTCACTGGCATCCCTAGAGGAGTCGCTGGTAGCAGGAAAGTGGAGGGAGCCTCAGGGTTTGGAACACCGTTCCTTCAGGTCCCCAAATTCTTAGTTCACTCCAGATGAACTTGACTGCCGTGCACTGCCTCGATTATCACCCCGAGGCTTGACACCTGACCCAGTGGCACCTGTAACAGGCCTGAGGTATTTCCAGGGCAGGCCTCAGATCCCTGTGTCAACTTGAAATGGCGCCTGACGCTGCAGCTGCAGCTGGGGTGGGAAGCAGATGTTCCCTGCTCCAGGCTAGAGGAGGCCTGTCCCCATCTGGGGGCTCCAGGGATATTTTAGACCTATTTCAGCATAGGCGAGGCAATCTCAGGCTCCTGCCTCAGCAACAGACGAGGCCTAAGGATTCGGCGACAACTGGGTACGAATCCCCAGAGGAGCCTGGCACGTGGCATGGAGACGGGCCTCTCCTGAGGCCACAGGGGCGGGTCCCTAACGTCCCCGTCGTAACTCGAGAGTACCCGCCACAACTCGAGAAAAACCAGAAGCTTCTCCCCTGCAGGCGAGGTGAGGCCCTTATCCGCTGCGGCATCTCAAGGGAAATCAACTCTTCCACGGGTACTTCGTAAGGCTTCTTCAAACCCTTGCTATGACCCAGGAAGTGCCCCAACCCATCCGTCCCCAATCGAGATGAAAACCGAGGGCCCCACAGCGACACATGAGGAGCCCTGTTTCCCCTGCGCAGTTCCAGATTAGGTTCCCTTTCAATGCTCCATCAGAAAAAGATTCTCTGCGCTCCTTTCCATCCCAAGAGTTGGCGAGGACAGCAGGAGAGTTGGAAGGTTCTCAGGTTCGCGCGAACTTCCCCAGAACCCCCAAAGGCCTCGACACTCCCGAATGATGTGACTGCCCTGCACTGCCTCGATTGCCTGTCCGAGGGTTGACTCCCGACATAGTCGCACCTGTGACACTTCGGCAGTATCTCCAGGGCAAGACACAGACTCCTGGATCCGCTTGACGGGGAGCCTGACTCCGCTGTTGCAGCTGCGAAGGCAAGCAGACATGCCATCCTGCTAACGAGGCGAGGCCTGACATATGTGGGTGATCCAGGGGAAACTCAAGACCTATGTCAGCATGGCCTAGGCAAGCTCATGTTACCGCCTCAGCACCAGAGGAGGCCTGAGGACACGGCGATGCCTGCGGTCGTATCCCCAGAGGCACCTGATCACTGACACGGAGAATGGCCTCTCCTGCGGTTCCCTGAGGTCCCTGACATAAGTCGAGAGGTTCCCGCTGCAACAGGAGAAAACCCTAGATCTCCTCAACTACATGTGTGGTGAGGCCCTTGTCCAATATGGCATCTCGATGGAAAACACACATTCTTTCCTGGAACTCGAAAGTCTCCTTCACGCCCTTGTTTTGAGCCCGGAAGTGGCCCAACCCACCCTTGCCCACCGGAGAGGATCCCCGAGGATCCGACGCCGACTAATGAGGAGACCAGCTTTCATCTGCACAGCCCCAGATGAGATTCCCTTTCCCTGCTCCATCGGGAAAGAGTTCCAGGAGCTCCCTTGCATCCCAAGAGGAGTCGCAGGTGTAGCAGGAGAGTGGAGGGAGCCTCAGGGTTCGGAACACCTTTCCTGAAGGACCTCAAATTCCTAGTTCACTCCAGATGAAACTGACTGCCTTGCACTGCCTCCAATGTCACCTCCAGGCTTGAAGCCTGACCCACTGGCACCTGTAACAGGACTGAGGTATTTCCAGGGCAAGCCTAATATCCCTGTGTCCGCTCGAAGGGGCGCCTGATGCTGCAGCTGCGGCTGCGGTAGGAAGCAGATGTTCCCTGCTCCAGGCCAGACTAGGCCTGTTCCCCTCTGGGGGCTCCAGGGATATTTTAAATATATTTCAGCATAGGCGAGGCAAGCTCAGGCTCCTGCCTCAGCACCAGACAAGTCCTGAGGAATCAGGGACGACAGGGTAGGAATCCCCAGAGGTGCCTGGCGTGTGGCACGGAGACGGGCCTCTCCTGAGACCACAGGGTTGGGCCCCTGAGGTCCCCGTCGTAACTCGAGAGTACCCGCCTCAACTCGAGAAAAACCAGAAGTTTCTCCCCTGCAGGCGAGGTGAGGACCTTATGCGCTGCGGCATCTCAGGAGAAATCAACTCTTCCCACGGGTACCACAAAAGGCTCCTTCAAACCCTTGCTGTGACCCAGGAAGTGCCCGCCCCAACTGTTCTGAATCGAGAGGAAACCCGAGGGCCCCGCCGCGAATCATGAGGAGCCCTGTTTCCCCTGCGCAGCTCCAGATGAGGGTCCCTTTCCCTGCTGCAACGGGAAAATATTATCGGTGTTCCTTTCCATCCCAAGAGTAGGCGCTGACAGCAGGAGGGATGGATGAGCCTCAGGGTTTTGGCGACACTTCCCCAGAACCCCCCAAAGCCTTGTCCACTCCTGATGGACCTGGTACACTGCACTGCTTCAATTGCCTGGCCGAGGGTTGACTGCAGACCCACTAGCACCTGTGACAACCCGGGGGTATCTTCAGGAAAAGACCCAGATACCTGGGTCTGCTTGACGGGGAACTTGACTCCCCTGCTACAGCTGGGAAGGAAAGCAGACGTTCCAGTCTCCTGAAGATACAAGGCCTGACATATGTGGGGGCTCCAGGGGAAACTGAAGACCTATGTCAGCATGGCCGAGGAAAGCTCAGTTTACTGCATCAGCACCAGACGAGGCCTGAGGACACGGGCATGATTGAGGAGGAATCCCCAGAGACACCTGACCACTGGCTCGGAGGCTGGCAACTGCTGAAGCTACAGGGGCGATTCCCTGAGGTCCTCGACGTAACTCGAGAAGTCCCCGCTGCAACATGATAAAACCCAGTAGCTCCACACCTACATGCGTGGCGAGGACCTTGTCCAATGTGGCATCTCGGTGGAAAACACTCCTTCTCTCCTGGAACTCGAGTCTCCTTCACACCCTTCCACTGAGCCATGAAGAGCCCCACCCCACCCTTCCCCAAAGGAGAGGATCTCAGAAGGTCCTGCGGCGATTCATGAGGATCCCTGTTTTCATCTCTGCAGCTCCAGATGTGGGTCCCTTTCCCTGCTACGTCGGGAAAGGATTCTGGGTGCTCTTTGTCATCTCAAGAGCAGTAGTAGGCAGCAGGAGTGTGGAGGGAGCCTCAGGGTTCGGAACACAGTTCCACAAGGATCCCAAATTCCTAGTTCAGTCCACATGAACCTGACTGCCTTGCACTGCCTGGAATGTCACCTCCAGGCTTGATGCCCGACACACTGGCACCTGTTACAAGCCTTAACTACTTCCAGGGCAAGCCTCATAACCCTGTGTCCACTCGATGGGGCACCTGACGCTGCAGCTGCAGCTTGGCTGCCAAGCAGACGTTCCCTGCTCCAGGCTAGACTTGGCGTAACCCCCTGTGGGGGCTCCAGGGATATTTTAATACCTATGTCAGCATAGGCGAGGCAATCTCAGGCTCCTGCCTCAGCACCAGACGAGTCCTGAGGATCCGGCCACGACAGGATAGGAATCCCCAGAGGCGCCTGGCACGGGGCACGGCGACGGGCCTCTCCTGAGTCCACAGGGGCGGATCCCTGAGGTCCCCGTTTTAACTCGAGAGTACTCACCGCTACTCGAGAAAAAACAGAAGCTTCTCCCCTGCAGGCGAGGTGAGGCCCTTATCCGCTGCGGCATCTCAGGGGAAATCAACTCTTCCCACGTGTACCTCGAAAGGCTCCTTCAAACCCTTGTTGTGACCCAGGAAGTGCACTGCCCCATCCATCCCCAATCAAGAGGAGACCCAATGGTCCCGCCACCACTCATGAGGAGCCCTGTTTCCCCTGAGTACCTCCACATGAGGGTCCCTTTCCCTGCTCTGTCGGGAAAATGTTCTCGGCGCTCCCTTCATCCCAAGAGTAGGCGCTGACAGCAAGAGAGTTGGGAGGAGCCTCAGGGTTCGGGCGACCCTTCCCCAGAACCCCCAAATACCTCGTCCACTTCCTATGGACCTGACTGCCATGTACTGCCTCGAATGTCTGCCCGAGTGTTGACTCCCGACCCACTGGTACCTGTGACACCCTGGGGGTATCTCCAGGGCAAGACCCAGATCCCTGGGTCCGCTTGACAGGGAGCCTGACTCCACTGCTGCAGCTGGGAAGGCAAACGGACCTGCCAGCCTCCTGATGAGAAGAGGCCTGACTTATGTGGTGGCTCCAGAGGAAAATCAAGACCTATGTCAGCATGGCCGAGGCAAGCTCAGGTTACTGACTCAGCTCCAGACGAGGCCTGAGGACCAGAGGATGCCTGCGGAGGAATCCCCAAAGACTCTTGACCACTGGCACGGAGACTGGCCTCTCCTGAGACTACAGGGGCGGTTCCCTGATGTCTCCGACATAACTCAAGAGGTCCACGCTGCAACACGATAAAACGAAATAGCTCCTCACCTACCTGCATGGTGAGGCCCTTGTCAAATGCGACATCTCGGTGGAAAACAATCTTCTTTCCTGGAACTCGAAAGTCTCCTTCACACCCTTGCTTTGACGCAGGAAGTGCCCCACCCCACCATTCCCCACAGGAGAGGATCCCCGAGGGTCTGGCGGCGAATCACGAGGAGCCCCGTTTTCATCTGTGCAGCACCAGATGAGGGTCCCTTGCTCTGCTCCATCGGGGAAGGGTTCCGGCCCTCCCTGGCATCCCAAGAGGAGTCGCTGGCAGCAGGAGAGTGGAGAGAGACTCAGGGTTCGGAACACCGTTCCTCAAGGACCCCAAATTCCTAGATCACTCCAGATGAACTTGACTGCCCTGCACGGCCTCGATTGTCACCCCAAGGCTTGATTCCTGAACACTGACACCTGTAACAGCCCTGAGGTATTTCCAGGGCAAGCCTCAGATCCCTGTTTCCGCTCGACGGGTCACCTGATGCTGCAGCTGCAGCTGGGGTGGCAAGCAGACATTCCCCCCTCCAGGCTAGACGAGGCCTGACCCCCTGTGGGGGCTCTAGGGATATTTTAATACCTATGCCAGCATGGGCGAGGCTAGCTCAGGCTCCTGCCTCAGCACCAGACGAGGCCTGATGATCCGGCGACGCCTGGGGAAGAATACACAGAGGCACCTGTCATCTGGCACAGAGACAGGCCTCTATTGAAGCCACAGAGGCAGGTCCCCGTGGTCCCCGTTATAACACTAGAGTCCCCACCGCAACTGTTGAAAAACCAGAAGCTTCTCCCCTGCAGGCGAGGTGAGGCCCTTATACACTGCGGCATCTCAGGGGAAATCAACTGTTCCTACGGGTACCTCGAAAGGTTCCTTCAAACACTTGCTGTGACCCAGGAATTGCCCCACCCCATCTGTCCCCAATTGAGAGGCAACCCGAGGGTCCATCCACAGCTCATGAGGAGCCCTGTTTGCCCTGAATAGCTCCAGATGAGGTGCCCTTTCCCTGCTCCGTCGGGAAAAAGTTTCCGGCGCTCCTTTCCATGCCAAGAGTAGGCGATGAGAGCAGGAGAGTTGGGAGGATCCTCAAGGTTCAGTCGAACCTTCCCCCAAACCCTGAAATGCCTCGTCCTGTCCCAATTGAGCTGCCCGCCCTGCACTGCCTCGATTGCCTGCCAGAGGTTTTACTCCCTACCCAATGGCACCTGTGACAAACCAGGGGTATATCCAGGGAAAGACCCAGATCCCTGGGTCCGCTTGACGGGGAGCCTGACTCCACTGCTGCAGCTGGGAAGGCAAGCAGACGTGCCAGCCTCTTGACGAGACGAGTGCTAACATATGTGGGGGCTTCAGGGGAAACTCAAGACCGACGCCAGCATGGCCGAGTCAAGCTCAGGATACCGCCTCAGCACCAGACGAGGACTGAGGATCCGGCTACAACTGGGGAGGAATCCCCAGAGGCGCCTGGCAACTGGCATGGAGATGGGCCTCTCCTGAGGCCACAGGGATGGCTCCCTGAAGTCCCCAACTTAACGCGACACTTCCCCCGCAACTCAAGAAAAATCAGAAGCTTCTTCCCTGAAGGCGAGGTGAGGCCCTTATCTGCTGCGGCATCTCAGGGGAAATCAACTCTTCCCAAGGGTACCTCGAAAGGCTCCTTCAAACCCTTGCTGTGACCCAGGAATTGCCCCACCCCATCAGTCCCCAATCGAGAGGAAACCCGAGGGTCCCGCTGGGACACATGAGTAGCCCTATTTTCCCTGCGCAGCTCCAGATGAGGCTCCCCTTCCCTGCTCCATCGGGAAAAGTTTCCGGGCATTCCCTGGCATTCCAAGAGTAGTCGCTGGCAGCAGGAGAGTGGAGGGAGCCTCAGGGTTCGGAACACCGTTCCTCAAGGACCCCAAGTACCTAGTTCACTACAGATGAACATGACTGCAATGCACTGCCTCAATTGTCACCCATAGGCTTGACTTCCGACCCACTGGCACCTGTAACAAGACTTAGGTACTTCCAGGGCAAGCCTGAGATCCCTGTGTCCGCTCGTCGGGGTGCCTGACGATGCAGCTGAAGCTGGGGTGGCAAGCAGACGTTTCCCGCTCCAGGCAAGACGAGGCCTGACCCCCTGAGGGGGCTCCAGGGATATTTTAATACCTAAGTCAACATAGGCGATGCAAGCTAAGGCACCTGCCTCAGCACCGACGAAGCCTGAGGATCCGGCGACGACTGGGGAGGAATCCCCAGAGGCGCCTGGTAACTGGCACAGAGACGGGCCTCTCATGAGGCCACAGGGGCGGGTCCCTGAGGTCCCCATCGTAACTCTAGAGTACCCGCCACAACTCGAGAGAAACCAGAAGCTTCTCACCTGCAGGCGAGGTGAGGCCATTAGCCGCTGTGACATGTCAGGGGAGGTCAACTCTTCCCAAGGATTCCTCAAAAGGATCCTTCAAACCCTTGCTGGGACCCAAGAAGAGCCCCGCCCCATCTGTCCCCAATCGAGAGGAAACCCGTGGGTCCCTTCGCGACTCATGAGAAGCCCTGTTTCCCCAGCTCAGCTCCAGATGAGTGTCCCTTTGCCTACTCCGTCGGGAAAAGGTTCTCGGTGCTCCTTTCCATTCCGAGTAGGCGCTGGCAGCAGGAGAGTTGGAAGGAGCCTCAGGGTTCGGGTGACATTTCCCCAGAAATCCCAAATGCCTCGTCCACTCCCGATGGACCTGACTGCCCTGCACTGCCTCGATTGCCTACCTAGGGTTGACTCCTGACCCACTGGCACCTGTGAAAACCCGGGGATATTTCCAGGACAAGACCCAGATCCCTGTGTCCGCTGGATGGGGAGCTTGATTCCGCTGCTGCAGTTGGGAAGGCAAGCAGACGTGCCAGTCTCCTTAAGAGATGAGGCGTGACATATGTGGGGGCTCCAGGGGAAACTGAAGACCAATGTCAGCATGGGCGAGGCACGCTCAGGTTACTGCCTCAGCATCAGACGAGGCCTGAGGACCACGGGATGCCTGCGGAGGAATCTCCAGAGGTACCTGACCACTGGCAAGGAGACTGGCCTCTCCTGAGTCTACAGGGGAGGTTCCCTTAGGTCCCGGACCTAACTCGAGAGGTCCCCGCTGCAGCACAAGAAAACCCTGTAGCTCCTCACCTACATGCGTGGTGAGGCCCTTGTCCAATGTGGCATCTCGGTGGAAAACACACCTTCTTTCCTGGAACACGAAAGTCTACTTCACACCCTTGCTTTGAGCCAGGAAGTGCCCCACACCACCCTTCCCCACAGGAGAGGATCACCGAGGGCCGGGTGGCGATTCATGAGGAGCCCCGTTTTCAACTGCGCAGCTCTAGATGAGGGTCCCTTTCCCTGCCCCAACGCGAAAGGTTTCCGGGCGCTAGCTGGGATCCAAAGTGGAGTCGCTGGCAGCAGGAGTGTTGAGAGAGCCTCAGGGTTTGGGACACCGTTCCTCAAGTACCCAAATTCCTAGTTCACTCCAAATGAACCTGACTGCACTTCACTGCCTCGATTGTCACCCCGAGTCTTGACTCCCGACTCACTGGCAACTGTATCAGCCCTGAGGTTCTTCCAGGGCAAGCCTCAGATCCCTGTGTCAGCTCCACGGGGCACCTCATGCAGCAGCTGCTGCTGGGGTGACAAGCAGATGTTCCCCGCTCCAGGCTAGATGAGGCCTGACCCCCTGTGTGGGCTCGAGGGATATTTTCATACCTATGTCAGCATAGGCGAGGCAAGCTCAGGCTCCTGCCTCAGTACCAGACGAGGCCTGAGGCTCCGGCGACGACTGGGGAGGAATCCCCAGAGGCGCCTGGCAACTGACACGGAGACGGGCCTCTCCTGAGGCCAAAGGGGCGAGTCCCAGTGGTCCCCGTCGTAACTCGAGAGTACCCGCTGCAACTCGAGAAAAACCAGAAGCTTTTCCCCTGCAGGCAATTTGAGGCCCTTATTCGTGGGGACATCTCAGGGGAAACCAACTCTTCCCACGGGTGCCTCGAAAGGCTTCTTCATACCCTTGCTGTGACCCAGGAAGTGCCCCACCCATCCGTCCCCAATCGAGAGGAAACCCGAGGAACCCACGGCAACTCATGAGGAGCCCTTTTTTCCCTGTGCAGCTCCAGATGAGTGTCCCTTTCCCTGTTCCATCAGGAAAAGGTTCTCGGCGCTCCATTCCATCCCAACAGAAGGCACTGATAAGAGGAAATTTGGGAGGAGACACAGGGTTGGGCGACCGTTCCCCAGAACCCCCAAAGGCTTCGTCCACTCCCGATGGACCTGACTGCCCTGCACTGCCTCGATTGCCTCCCCAATGGTTGACTCCCGAACCACTGGCACCTGTGACAACCCTGGGGTATCTCCATGGCAGAACCCAGATGGCTGGGTCAGCTTGTCGGGGATCCTGTCTCCACTGCTGCTGCTGGGAAGGCAAGCAGACTTGCCAGTCACATGACGAGATGAGGCCTGACATATATGGGGGCACCAGGGGAAACTCAAAACCTATGTCAGCATGGCTGAGGCAAGCTCAGGTTATCGCCTCAGCACCAGACAAGGCCTGAGGACACGGGGATGCCTGCGGAGGAATCCCCAGAGGCACCTGACAACTGGCACGGAGACTGGACTCTCCTGAGGCTACAGCGGCGGTTCCCTGAGGTCGCCGACATAACTCGAGAGGTCCCCACAGCAACATGAGAAAACCCAGTAGCTCCTCACCTACATGAGTGGTTAGGCCCTTGTCCAATGTGGCATCTCGGTGGAAAACACACCTTCTTTCCTGGACCTCGAAAGTCTCATTCACACCCTTGCTTTGAGCCAGGAAGTGCCCGACACCACCCTTCCCCACAGGAGAGGATTCCCGAGGGTCTGGCGGCGTCCATGAGGAGCCCTGTTTTCATCTGCGCCCCTCCTGGTAAGGGTCCCTTTCCCTGCTCCTTTGGGAAAGGGTTCCGTGTGCTCCCTGGCATCCCAAGAGGAGTCGCTGGCAGCAGGAGAGTGGAGGGAGCCTCAGGGTTTGGAACACCGTTCCTCAGGGAACCCAAATTCCTAGTTCAATCCAGATGAATGTAACTGCCCTGCACTGCCTCGATAGTCATGCCAAGGCTTGACCCCCGACCCACTGGCAAATATAACCAGCCTGAGGTACTTCCAGGGCAAGCCTCAGATCCCAGTGTCCGCTCGAAGGGGCGCCTAACGCAGCAGCTGCAGTTGGGGTGGCAAGCAGACGTTCCCTTCTAGAGTCGAGACGAGACATGACCCGCCCTGGGGGCTCCAGGAATATTTTAATACCTGTGTCAGCATAGACGAGACAAGCTGAGGATCCTGCCTCAGCACCAGACGAGGCCTGAGGATCCGGCTACAAATGGGGAGGAATCCCCAGAGGCGCCGGGCAACTGGCACAAAGACAGACCTATCCTGAGGCCCCAAGGGCAGGTCCATGAGGATCCCGTCGTAACTCGAGAGTACCCGCCGCAACTCGAGAAAAACCAGAAGCTTCTCCCCTGCAGGCGAGGTGAGCCCCTTATCCGCTGCAGCATCTCAGGGGAAATCAACTCTTCCCACGGGTACCTCGAAAGGCTCCTTCAAACCCTTGTTGTGATCCAGGAAGTGCACCGCCCCATCCGTCCCCAGTCGAGATGAAAACCGAGGGTCCCACAGCGACTCATGAGGAGCCCTGTTTACCCTGCGCAGTTCCAGATTAGGTTCCCTTTCCCTGCTGTCAGAAAAAGGTTCTATGCGCTCCTTTCCATCCCAAGAGTTGGCGCTGACTGCAGGAGAGTTGGAAGGGATTCAGGTTTGCGCGATCCTTCCCCAGAACCCCCAATTGCCTCGTCCACCTCCGATAGACCTGACTGCCCTGCACTGCCTCGATTGCCTGCCCGAGGGTTGACTCCCGACACAGTGGCACCTTTGGCAACCCGGCGGTATCTCCAGGGCAAAACACAGATCCCTGGATCCGCTTGACGGGGAGCCTGACTCCGCTGTTGCAGCTGCGAAGGCAAGCAGACGTGCCAGCCTCCTAACGAGGCGAGGCCTGACATATGTGGGGCTCCAGGGGAAACTCAAGACCTATGTCAGCATGGCCGAGGCAACCTCATGTTTCCGCCTCAGCACCAGAGGAGGCCTGAGGACATGGGAATGCCTGAGGTGGAATCCCCAGAGGCACCTGATCACTGGTACAGAGACTGGCCTCTCCTGAGCCTACAGAGCGGTTCCCTGAGGTCCCTGACATATGTCGAGAGGTTCCCGCTGCAACACGAGAAAACCTAATAGCTCCTCAACTACATGCGTGGTGAGACCCTTGTCCAATATGGAATCTCGGTCAAAAGACACCTTCTTTCCTGGAACTCGAAAGTCTCCTTCACACCCTTCCGTTGAGCCATGAAGTGCCCCACCCCACCCTTGCCCTCCAGAGAGGATCCCCGAAGGTCAGGTGGCGATTCATGAGGATCCCCGTTTTCATCTGTGCAAATCCAGATGAGGGTCCCTTTCTTGCTCTGACGGGAAAGGAATCTGGGTGCTCCTTGTCATCCCAAGAGGATTCGCTGTCAGCAGGAGAGTGGCAGGAGCCTCGGGGTTCAGAACACCATTCCTCAAGGACCCCAAATTCCTAGATAACTCCAGATGAACCTGACTGCCTTGCACTGCCTCGAATGTCACCTCCAGGCTCGACGCCTGACCCACTGGCACCTGTAAGAAGCCTGAGTTATGTCCAGGGCAAGTCTCAGATCCCTGTGTCCGCTCAACGGGGCGCCTGACGCTGCAACTGAGGCTGGGGTGGGAAGCAGATATTCCCGGCTCCAGGCTAGACGAGGCCTGTCCCCCACTGAGGGCTCCAGGGATATTTTAAACCTATTTCAGCATAGGCGAGGCAAGTTCAGGCTCCTGCCTCAGCACCAGACGAGGCCTGAGGATCCAGCGACAACTGGGTAGGAATCCCCAGAGGCACCTGGTACGTGTAACGGAGACGGGCCTCTCCTGAGGGCACAGGGGCGGGTCCCTGAGGTCCCCGTGGTAACTCGAGAGTACCCGCCGCAACTCGAGAAAAACCAGAAGCTTCTCCCCTGCAGGCGAGGTGAGGCCCTTATCTGCTGTGGCATCTCAGGGGAAATCAACTCTTCCCACGGGTACCTCGAAAGGCTCCTTCAAACGCTTGCTGTGACCCAGGAAGTGCCCGCCCCAACTGTCCCGAATCGAGAGGAAACCCGAGGGTCCCGCCGTGACTCATGAGGAGCCCTGTTTCCCCTGCACGGCTTCAAATGAGGGTCCCTTTCCCTGCTGCATAGGGAAAAGATTCTCGGTGCTCCTTTCCATCCCAAGAGTAGGCGCTGACAGCAGGAGATTTGGGATGAGCCTCAGGGCTGGGGCGACACTTCCCCAGAACCCCCAAAACCCTCGTCCAATCCCGATGGACCTGATGCCCTGCACTGCCTCGATTGCCTGCCCGAGGCTTGACTCCCGAACCACTGGCAACTTTGACAACCCGGGGGTATTTCCAGGAGAAAACCCAGATCCCTGGGTCTGCTTGACGGGGAGCTTGTCTCCCATGCTGCAGCTGGGAAAGCAAGCAGACGGGCCAGTCTCCTGTAGATACGAGGCCTGACATATGTGGGGGCTCAGGGGAAAGTCAAGACCTATGTCAGCATGGCCGAGGCAAGCTCAGTTTCCCGACTCAACACCAGACGAGGCCTGAGAACACGGGGATGCTTGGGGAGAAATCCTCAGAGACACCTGACCACTGGCACGGAGACTGGCCTCTCCTGAAGCTACAGGGGCGGTTCCCTGAGGTCCTCGACACAACTTGTGAAGTCCATGCTGCAACACGAGAAAACCCAGTAGCTCCTCACTTACATGCGTGGTGAGGCCCTTTTCCAATGTGGCATCTCGATGAAAAACACACCTTCTTTCCTGCAACTCGAAAGTCTCCTTCACACCCTTCCGTTGAGCCATGAAGTGCCCCACCCCACCCTTCCCCAAAGGAGAGGACCCTGAAGGTCTCGCGGTGATTCATGAGGATCCCCATTTTCATCTGTGCAGCTCCAGATGAGGGTCCCTTTCCCTGCTACGTCGGGAATGGATTCTGGGCGCTCCTTGTCATCCCAAGAGGAGTCGCTGGCAGCAGGAGAGTGGAGGGAGCCTCGGGGTTTGGAACACCGTTCCTCAAGGACCCCAAATTCCTAGTTCACTCCAGATGAAACTGACTGCCTTGCACTGCCTCGAATGTCACCTCCAGGTTTGACGCCAGACCCACTGGCACCTGTAACGAGCTTTAGGTAATTCCAGGGCTAGCCTCAGATCCCTGTGTCAACTTGAAATGGCGCCTGACGCTGCAGCTGCAGCTGGGCTGCTAAACAGACGTTCCCTGCTCCAGGCTAGACGAGGCGTAACCCCCTGTGTTGGCTCCAGGGATATTTTAATACTTATGTCAGCATAGGCAGGCAATCTCAGGCTCCTGCCACAGCACCAGACGAGGCCAGAGGATCCAGCTACAACTAGGGAGGAATCCACAGAGGTGCCTGGCAAGTGGCACAGAGACAGACCTCACCAGAGGCCACAAGGACGGGTCCCTGAGGATCCGGTCGTAACTCAAGAGTACCTGCCGCAACTCAAGAAATACCAGAAGCTTCTCCCTGCAGACGAGGTGAGCCCCTTATCCGCTGTGGCATCACAGGGGAAATCAACTCTTCCCACGGGTACCTCAAAAGGCTCCTTCAAAGGCTTGTTGTGACCCAGGAAGTGCCCCGCCCCATCTGCCCCCAATCGAGATGAAAACCGAGGGTCCCGCTGAGAATCATGAGGAGCCCTGTTTCCCCTGCGCAGTTCCAGATTAGTTTCCCTTTACCTGCTCCATCAGAAAAAGGTTCTCTGCGCTCCTTTCCATCCCAAGAGTTAGCGCTGACAGCAGGACAGTTGGAAGGGCCTCAGGTTCTCGCGACCCCTCCCCAGAACCCCCAAATGCCTCGTCCACTCCCGATAGACCTGACTGCCCTGCACTGCCTCGATTGCCTGCCCCAGGGTTGACTCCCGACACAGTGGCACCTGTGACAACCCGGCGGTTCTCCAGGGCAAGACACACATCTCTGGATCCGCTTGATGGGGAGCCTGACTCCATTGTTGCAGCTGGGAAGGCAAGCAGACGTGCCAGCCTCCTAAGGAGGCGAGGCCTGACATATGTGGGGGCTCCAGGGAAACTCAAGACCTATGTCAGCATGGCTGAGGCAAGCTCATGTTACCGGCTCAGCACCAGATGAGGCCTGAGGACACGGGGATGCCTGTGGTGGAATTCCCAGAGGCACCTGATCACTGGTACAGAGACTGGCCTCTCCTGAGCCTACAGAGCGGTTCCCTGAGGTCCCTGACATAAGTCGAGAGGTTCCCGCTGCAACATGAGAAAACCCAATAGCTCCTCAACTACATGTGTGGTGAGGCCCTTGTCCAATGTGGCATCTCGGTGGAAAACACACATACTTTCCTGGAACTCGAAAGTCTCCTTCATACCCTGGCTTTGAGCCCGAATGTGCCCCACCCCACCCTTCCCCACCAGAGAGGATCCCCGAGGATCTGGCGGCGACTCATGAGGAGACCTGTTTTCATCTGTGCAGATCCAGATGAGAGTCCCTTTCCCTGCTCTGTCGGGAGAGAGTTCCTGGCGTTCCCTGGCATGCCAAGAAGAGTCGATGGTAGCAGAAGAGTGGCGTAAGCCTCAGGGTTCGGAACACCGTTCTTTAAGGTCCCCAAATTCCTAGTTCACTCCAGATGAACTTGACTGCCCTGCACTGCCTCGATTATCACCCTGAGGCTTGACACTAGACGCACTGGAATCTGTAACAAGCCTGAGGTATTTTGAGGGCAAGCCTCAAATCCCTGTGTCCGCTCGACGGGGCGCCTTATGCTGCAGCTGCAGCTGGGGTGGGAAGATGATGTTCCCCGCTCCAGGTTAGACGAGGCCTGTCCACCTCTGGGGGCTTCAGGGATATTTTAAACCTATTTCAGCATAGGCGAGGCAAGCTCAGGCTCCTGCCTCAGCAGCAGACGAGACCTCAGGATCCGACTATGCCTGGGGAGGAATCCCCAGAGCCACCTGGCAACTGGCACAGAGTCGGACCTCTACTGAGGCCACAAGGGCGGGTCCATGAGGATCCCTTCGTAACACAAGAGTACCCACCGCAACTCGAGAAATACCAGAAGTTTCTCCCCTGAAGGCGAGGTGAGGCCCTTATCCACTGTGGCATCTCAGGGGAAATGAACTCTTCCCACGGGTACCTCGAAAGGCTCCTTCAAACCCTTGTTGTGACCCAGGAAGAGCACCGCCCCATCCATCCCCAATCGAGATGAAAGCCGAGGGTCCTGAAGTGACGCATGAGGAGCCCTGTTTCCCCTGCGCAGCTCCAGATGAGGGTCCCTTTCCCTGCTGCATCGGGAAAAGATTCTCGGCGCTCCTTTCCATCTCAAGAGTAAGCGCTGACAGCAGGAGAGTTGGGATGAGCCTCAGGGTTTGGGCGACACTTCCCCAGAACCCCCAAAAGCCTCGTCCACTCCCGATGGATCTGATGCCCTGCACTGCCTCGATTGCCTGCCCGAGGGCTGACTCCCGACCCACTGGCACCTGTGAAAACATGGGGGTATCTCCACGACAAGACCCAGATCCCTGGGTCCGCATGACAGGGAGCGTGACTCCCCTGCTGCAGTTGGGAACTCAAGCAGACGTGCCAGTCTCCTGAAGATACGAGTCCTGACATATGTAGGCACTCCAGTGGAAATTCAAGCCCTTGTCAGCATGGCTGAGGCAAGCTCAATTTATCGCCTCAGCACCAGCGAGCCCTGAGAACACGGGGATACTTGCGGAGGAATCCCCAGAGACACCTGACCACTGGCATGGAGACTGGCCTCTCTTGAAGCTACAGGGGCGTTTCCCTGAGGTCCTCGACGTAACTCGAGAAGTCCCCACCGCAACATGAGAAAACCCAGTAGCTCCTCACCTACATGCGTGGTGAAGCCCATGTCCAATGTGGCATCTCCGTGAAACACACACATTCTTTCCTGGAACTCGAAAGTCTTCACTCCCTTGCTTTGAGCCCGGAAGTGCCCCACCCCACCCTTTCTCAAAGGAGAGGATCCCCGAGGATCCGGCGGCGACTCATGAGGAGACCGTTTTCATCTGCACAGCTCCAGATGAGAGTCACTTTCCCTGCTCCATCGGGAAAGAGTTCCGGGCGCTCCCTGGCATCCAAAGAGGAGTCACTGGTAGCAGGAGACTGGAGGGAGCCTCAGGGTTTGGAACACCCTTCCTTCAGGTCCCCAAATTCCTAGTTCACTCCAGATGAAGTTCACTGCCCTGCACTGCATCGATTATCACCCCGAGGCTTGACACCCGACCCACTGGCAACTTTAACAGGCCTGAGGTATTTCCAGGGCAAGCCTCAGATCCCTGTGTCCGCTCGATGGGGCGCCTGACGCTGCAGCTGCAGCTGGGGTGGGAAGCAGATGTTCCCCATTACAGGCTAGACGAGGCCTGTGCCCCTATGTGGGCTCCAGGAGTATTTTAAACCTATTTCAGCACAGGAGAGGCAAGCTCAGGCTCCAGCCTCAGTACCAGACGAGGCCTGAGGATCCGACGACGACTGGGTAGGAATCCCCAGATCCGCCTTGCCCATGGCACTAACGGGCCTCTCCTGAGGCCACAGGGGCGGGTCCCTGAGATCCCCGTCATAACTCGAGAGTACCCGCCGCAACTCGAAATAAACCAGCAACTTCACCCCTGCAGGCGAGGTGAGGCCCTTATCCACTGGGGCATCTGAAGGGAAATCAATTCTTCACACGTGTTCCTCGAAAGGCTCCTTCAAACCCTTGCTGTGACCAAGGAAGTGCCCGCCACAACTGTCCCGAATCGAGAGGAAACCGAGGGTCCCGCTGCGACTCATGGGGAGCCCTGTTTCCCCTGCGCAGCTCCAGATGAGGGTCCCTTTCCCTGCTGCATCGGGAAAATTCTTGGTGCTACTTTCCATCCCAAGAGTAGGCGCTGACAACAGGAGAGTTGGGATGAGCCTCAGGGTATGGGTGACACTTCCCAGAACCCCCAAAAGCCTTGTCCATTCCCAATGGACCTGATGCCCTGCACTGCCTCGATTGCCTGCCCGAGGGTTGACTTCCGACCCACTGGGAACTGTGACAACCCGGGGGTATCTCCAGGACAAGACCCAGATCCCTGTGTCTTCCTGACGGGGAGCTTGACTCTCCTGCTGCAGCTGGGAATGCAAGCAAACGTGCCAGTCTCAGGAAGATACGAGGCCTGACATATGTGGGGGCTCCAGGGGAAACTCAAGACCTATGTCAGCATAGCCGAGGCAAGCTCAGTTTACCGCCTCAGCACCAGACGAGGCCTGAGGACACGGGGATGCTTGCGGAGGAATCCGCAGAAACACCTGACCACTGGCACGGAGACTGGCCTCTCCTGAATCTACAGGGGTGGTTACCAGAGGTCCTCGATCTAACTCGAGAAGTCCCCGCTGCAACAAGAGAAAACCCAGTAGCTCTTCACCTTCATGCGTGGTGAGGCCCTTGTCCAATGTAGCACCTCGGTGGAAAACACACCTTCTTTCCTGTCACTCGAAAGTCTCCTTCACACCCTTCAGTTGAGCCATGAAGTGCCCTACCCCACCATTCCCAAAAGAAGAGGAACCCCGAAAGTCCCGCAGCGATTCATGAGGATCCCCGTTTTCATCTGTGCAGCTCCAGATGAGGGTCCCTTTCCCTGCTACGTCGGGAAAGGATTCTGTGCGCGCCTTGTCATCCCAAGAGGAGTCGCTGGCAGCAGGAGAGTGGAGGGAGCCTCACGGTTCGGAACACTGTTCCTCAAGGACCCCAAATTCCTAGTTCACTCCAGATGAACCTGACAGCCGTCCACTGCCTCAAATGTCACCTCCAGGCTTGACGCCCGACCCACTGGCACCTGTAACAAGCCTTAGGTACTTCCAGGGCAAGCCTCAGATACCTGTGTCCACTCGACGGGGCGCCTGACGCTGTAGCTGCAGCTGGGCTGCCAATCAGACATTTCCTGCTCCAGGCTAGACGAGGTGTGACCCCCTGTGGGTGCTCCAGGTATATTTTAATACCTATGTCAGCATAGGCGAGGCAATCTCAGGCTCCTGCCTCAGCACCAGACGAGGCCTGAGGATCCGGCTACGACTGGGGAGGAATCCTCAGAGGCGCCTGGCAACTGGCACAGAGACGGGCCTCTCCTGAGGCCACAAGGGCGGGTCCATGAGTATCCCGTGGTAACGCGAGAGTACCTGCCGAAACTCGAGAAAAACCAGAACCTTCTCCCCTGCAGGAGAGCTGAGGCCCTTATCCGCAGCCGCATTTCAGGGGAAATAAACTCTTACCACGGGTACCTTGAAAGGCTCCTTCAAATCCTTGTTGTGACCCAGGAAGTGCCCCGCCCCATCCGTTCCCAATCGAGATGAAAACCCAGGGTCCCACAGCGATGCAAGAGGAGCACTGTTTCCCCTGTACAGCTCCAGATGAACGTTCTTTTCCCTGCTCCATCGGGAAAAGGTTTTCGGAGCTCCTGTTCATCCTTAGAGTAGGCGCTGAGAGCAGGAGAGTTGGAGGACCATCAGGGTTTGGGCGACCCATCCCCAGAGCCACCAAATTCCTTGTCGACTTCTGATGGAGTAAACTTCCCTACACTACCTCGATTGCCTGCCCGAGTGTTGACTCCCGACACACTGGCACCTTTGACATCCCGGGGGTATCTCCAGGGCAAGACCCAGATCCCTGTGTCCGCTTGACGGGGAGCCTGACTCTGCTGCTGCAGCTGGCAAGGCAAGAAGATGTGCCAGTCTCCCGACGAGATGAGGCCTGATATATGTGGGGGCTCCAGGGAAAACTCAAGACCTATGTCAGCATGGCTGAGGCAAGCTCATATTACCTCCTCAGCAAGAGATGAGGCCTGAGGACATGAGGATGCCTTCGGAGGAATCCCCAGCGGTACCTGACCACTGGCATAGAGACTGACTTCTCCTGAGGCTACAGGGGCGGTTTCCTGACGTCCCCGACATAGCTGCATAGGTCCCCGCTGCAACAAGTGAAAACCTTGTAGCTCCTCACCTACAAGTGTGGTGAGGCCCTTGGCCAATGTGGCATCTCGTTGGAAAACACACCTTTTTTCCAGGAACTCGAAAGTCTCCGTCACACCCTTGCTTTGAGCCAGGAAGTGTCCCACCACACCCTTCCCCCAGGAGGAGAATCCTGAGGGTCATGGGGAGACTCATGAGAAGGCCCGTTTTCACCTGTGCAGCTCCAGATGAGGGTCCCTTTCCCTGCTCCGTCGGGAAAGGGTTCTCTGCGCTCCCTGGCATCCCAGGAGAAATCGATGGCAGCAGGAGAGTGAAGGGAGCCTCAGAGTTCGGAACCCCTTTACTCAAGGACCCCAAATACCTAGTTCACTCAGAATGAACCTGATTGCCCTGCACTGCCTCGATTGTCACTCCGAGTCTTGACTCCCGACCCACTGGAACCTGTAACAGCATTGACGTACTTTCAGGGCAAGCCTCAGAGCCCTGGGTCCTATCAACGGGTCGCCTGACACTGCAGCTGAATGTGGGGTGGCAAGCAGACATTCCCACCTCCAGGCTAGAGGAGGCCTGACCCTCCGTGGGGGCTCAAGTAATATGTTAATACCTTTGTTAGCATAGGCGAGGCAAGCTCAGGCTCCTGCCTCAGCAGAAGACAAGGGCTGAGAATCCTGCGATGACTGGGGAGGAATCCCCAGAGGCGCCTGGCAACAGGCACGGAGAAGTGCCTCTCCTGAGGTGACAGGAGCGGTTCCCTGAGGTCCCCGTCGTAACTCGAGAGTCCCCGCCACAACTCGAGAAAAACCAGAAGCGTCTCCCTGCAGGCGAGGTGAGGCCCTTATCCGCTGCGGAATCTCAAGGAAAATCTACCCTTCCCATGGGCACCTCGATAGGCTCCTTCAAACACTTTTTGTGACCCAGGAAGTGCCCCGCCCCATCCTTCCCCAATCCTGAGGAAACCCGAGCGTCCCACAGTGATTCATGAGGAGCAAGTTTCGCCTGCACAGATCCCGATGAAGGTTCTTTTCCCTGCTCCATCGGGAAAAGGTTCTCGGCGCTCCTGTTCATTCTTAGAGTAGGCGCTGACAGCAGGAGAGTTGGGAGGAGCCTCAGAGTTTGGGCGACCCGTCCCCAGAGCCACCAAATGCCTCGTAAACTCCCCATGAAGTAAACTGCCCTGCACTGCCTCGATTGCATGCCCGAGGGTTGACTCCGACACACTAGCAGCTGTGACACCCCGGGGATATGTCCAGGGCACGAACCAGATCCCTGTGTCCGCTTGACGGGGAGCCTGACTCCACCGCTGCAGCTGGCAAGGCAAGAAGACGTGCCAGTCTCCTGACAAGATGAGGCCTGATATATGTGGGAGCTCCAGGGAAAACTCAAGACCTTTGTCAGCATGGCTGAGGCAAGCTCAGGTTACCGCCTCAGCACCAGAGGAGGCCTGAGGACCCGAGGATGCCTGCGGAGGAATCCCCAGAGGCACCTGAAAACTGGCACGGTGATTGACCTTTACTGAGGCTACAGGGGCGGTTTCCTGATGTCCCCGACATAACTGCATAGGTCCCCGATGCAACACGTGAAAACCCTGTAGCTCCTCACCTTCATGTGTGGTGAGGCCCTTGGCGAATGTGGCATCTCGTGGAAAACACACTTCCTTTCCAGAAACTCGAAAGTCTCCTTCACACCCTTGCTTTGAGCAAGGAAGTGTCCCACCCCACCCTTCGCCACAGGAGGAGGTCCCCGAGGGTCCGGGAGAGACTCATGAGGAGGCCCGTTTTCACCTGTGCACCTCCAGATGATGGTCCCTTTCCCTTCTCCGTCGGGAAAGGTTTCCGGGCGCTCCCTGGAATCTGAGGAGGAATCGCTGGCAGCAGGAGTGTGAAGGGAGCCTCAGAGTTCGAAACCCCATTGCTCAAGGACCCCAAATACCTAGTTCACTCCAGATGAACCTGACTGCCCTGCACTGCCTCGATTGTCACCCCGAGTCTTGACTCCCGACCCACTGGGACCTGTAACAGCCCTGACATACTTCCAGGGCAAGCCTCAGATCATTGGGTACTATCGACGGGGCGCCTGACACTGCAGATGAAGTTGGGGTGGCAAGAAGACGTTCCCTGCTCCAGGCTAGAAGAGGCCAGACCCACAGTGGGGGTTCCAGTGATATGTTAATACCTATTTAACAAGGCGAGGCAAGCTCAGGCTCCTGCCTCAGCAGCAGACAAGGGATGAGCATCCTGTGATCAATGGGGAGGAATTCCTAGAGGCGCCTGGAAACAGACACAGAGAAGGGCCTCTCCTGAGGCGACAGGGGCGGGTCCCTGAGGTCCCCGTAGTAACTGGAGAGTCCCCGCCGCAACTCGAGAGAAACCAGAAGCTTCTCCCCTGCAGGGGAGGTGAGGCCCATATCCACTGCAGAATCTCAGGGAAAATCTACCCTTCCCAGGCGCAACTCGATTGCTCCTTCAAGCCCTTTTTGTGACCCAGGAAGTGCCCTGCCCCATTCTTTCCCAATCCTGAGGATACCCGAGCGTCCCACTGTAACTCATGAGGAGCCCTCTTTCCCCTGCACAGCTCCAGATGAAGGTTCTTTTCCCTGCTCTTTCGGGAAAAGTTTCTCGGCGCTCCTGTTCAACCTTAGAGTAGGCGCTGACAGCAGGAGAGTTGGGAGAAGCCTCAGGGATTGGGCGCCCCATCCCCAGAGTCACCAAATGCCTCGTCCACTCCCGATGGAGTAAACTGCCCTGCACTGCCTCGATTGTCTGCCCGAGGTTAGACTCCGACACACTGGCACCTGTGACACCCCGGGGATATCTCCATGGCATGACCCATGTCCCTGTCCGCTTGATGGGGAGCCTAACTCCGCTGCTGCAACTGGCAAGGCAAGAAGACGTGCCAGTCTCCTGACGAGATGAGGCCTGATATATGTGGGGGCTCCAGGGAAAACTCAAGACCAATGTCAGCATGGCTGAGGCAAGCTCAGGTTACCACCTCAGCACCAGAGGAGGCCTGAGGACCCGAGGATGCCTGCGGAGGAATCCCCAGAGGCTCCTGAAAACTGGCACGGAGTCTGACCTCTTCTGAGGATACAGGGGCGGTTTCCTACGTCCCCGACATAAATGGAGAGGTCCCCTCTGCAACACGTGAAAACCCTGTAGCTCCTCACCTTCATGTGTGGTGAGGCCCTTGGCGAATGTGGCATCTCGTGGAAAACACACCTCCTTCCAGAAACTCTAAAGTCTCCTTCACACCCTTGCTTTGAGCCAGGAAGTGTCCCACCCCACCCTTCCCCACAGGAGGAGAACCCCGAGGGTCCGGGGGAGACTCATGAGGAGGCCTGTTTTCACCTGTGCAGCTCCAGATGATGGTCCCTTTAACTACTCCATCAGGAAAGGTTTCCAGGCGCTCCCTGGCATCCCAGGAGGAATTGCTTGCAGCAGGAGAGGGAAGGGAGCCTTAGAGATCGGAACCCCGTTGCTCAAGGACGCCAAATGCCTAGTTCACTCCAGATGAAACTGCCTGCCCTGCACTGCCTCGATTGTCACCCCGAGTCTTGACTCCCGACACACAGGGACCTGTAACAGCACTGACGTACTTCCAGGGCAAGCCTCAGATCTCTGGGTCCTATCGACAGGGCGCCTGACACTGCAGCTGATGGTGGGGTGGCCAGCAGAAGTTCCCTGCTCCAGGCTAGAGGAGGCCTGACCCCCTATGGGGGCTCCAGTCATATGTTAATACCTATGTTAGCATATGCGAGGCAAGCTCAGGCACCTGACTCAGCGCCAGACAAGGGCTGAGCATCCTGCGATCACTGGGGAGGAATCCCCAGAGGCGCCTTGGAACAGGCACGGAGAAGGGAATCTCCTGAGGGGACAGGGACAGGTCCCTGAGGTCCCCGTCCTAACTCGAGAGTCCCCGCCTCAACGCGAGGAAAACCAGAAGCGTCTCCCCTGCAGGCGAGGTGAGGCCCTTATCTGCTGTGGAATCTCAGGGAAAATCTTCCCTTCCCAAGGGGCCATCGATAGGCTCCTTCAAGCCCTTGCTGTGAACCAGGAAGTGCCCCGCCCCATCCTTCCACAATCCTGAGGAAACACGAGCGTCCCACCGTGACTCATGAGGAGACCTGTTTCCCCTGCACAGCTCCATTATGAAGGTTCTTTCCCCTGCTCCATCGGGAAAAGATTCTCAGCGCTCCTGTTCATCCTTAGAGTAGGCGCTGACTGCATGAGAGTTGGGAGGAGCCTCAGGGTTTGGGCGACCCATCCCCAGAGCAACCAATGCCTCGTCCACTCCCGATGGAGTAAACTGCCCTGCACTGCCTCGATTGCCTGACAGAGGGTTGACTCCAAACACACTGACACCTGTGACAGCCCGGGTTTATCAACAGGGAAAGACCCAGATCCCAGTGTCCTCTTGACAGGGAGCCTGACTCCGCTGCTGCAGCTGGCAAGGCAAGAAGACGTGCCAGTCTCCTGATAAGACGAGTCCTGATATTTGTTGGGGTTCAAGGAAAAACTCAAGACCTATGTCAGCATGGCTGAGGCAAGCTCAGCTTACTGCCTCAGCCCCAGAGAAGGCCTGAGGACCCGAGGATGACTGCGGAGGAATCCCCAGAGTCACCTGAAAACTGGCACGGAGACTGACCTCTCCTGAGGCTACATGGGCGGTTTCCTGACGTCCCCGACATAACTGGAGAGTTCCCCACTGCAACATGTGAAAACCCTGTAGCTCCTAACCTACATGTGTGGTGAGGCCCTTGGGAAATGTGGCATCTCGTGGAAAACACACCTACTTTCCAGAAACTCAAAAGTCTCCTTCACACCCTTGCTTTGAGCCAGGAAGTGTCCCACCCCACAATTCCCCACAGGAGGAGATCCCCGAGGGTCCATGGAAACTCACTGGAGGCCCATTTTCAAGTGTACAGCTCCAGATGACGTCCCTTTCCCTGCTCCATCTGAAAAGGGTTCCGTGCTCTCCCTGGCATCCCAGGAGGAATCGCTGGCAGCAGGAGAGTGAAGGGAGTCTAAGTGTTCGGAACCCCGTTCCTCAAGGACCCCAAATTCCTAGTTCACTCCAGATGAACCTGACTGCCCTGCACTGCCTCGATTGTCACCCCGAGTCTTGACTCCCGACACACTGGGATCTGTAACAGGCCTGACGTACTTCCAGGGCAAGCCTCAGATCCCTGGGTCCTCTCGACGAAGCGCCTGACACTGCAGCTGAAGGTGGGGTGGCCAGCAGATATATCCCTTGAGGGTAGAGGAGGCCTGACCCCCTGTGGGGGCTCCAGTGATATGTTAATACATATGTTAGCATAGGAGAGGCAAGCTCAGGCTCCTGCCTCAGCACCAGACAAAGGTTGAGCATCCTGCAATGACTGGGGAGGAATTGCCAGAGGCGCCTGGCATCTGGCACGGAATAGGGCCTCTCCTGAGGCGACAAGGGCGGGTCCCTGAGGTCCCCGTCATAACTCGAGAGTCCCCGCCGCAACTCGAGAAAAACCAGAAGCTTCTCCCTTGCAGGCGAGGTGAGGCCCTTATCCGCTGCTGAATCTCAGGGAAAATCTACCCTTCCACGGGCACCTCGGTAGGCAGTCTCAAGCCCTTTTTATGACACTGAAGTGCCCCGCCCCATCCTTCCCAATCCTGAGGAAACCCGAGCGTCCCACCGTGACTCATGAGGAGCCCTGTTTGCCCTGCACAGCTCCAGATGAAGGTTCTTTTCCCTGCTTCATTGGGAAAAGGTTCTCGGCGCTCCTGTTCATCCTTAGAGTAGGCGCTGACAGCAGGAGAGTTGGGAAGAGCCTCAGGGTTTGGGCGACCCATCCCCAGAGCCACCAAATGCCTCGTCCACTCCCGATGGAGTAAACTGCCCTGCACTGCCTCGATTGCCTGCCCGAGGGTTGACTCCGACACAGTGGAACCTGTGACACCCCGAGGGTATGTCCAGGGCAAGACCCAGATCCCTGTGTCCGCTTGACGGGGAGCCTGACTCCGCTGCTGCCGCTGGCAAGGCAAGAAGACTTTCCAGTCTCCTGATGAGACGAGGCCTGATATATGTGCGGTCTCCAGGGAAAACTCAAGACCTATGTCAGCATGGCTGAGGCAAACTCAGGTTACGGCCTCAGCACCAGAGGAGGCCTGAGGACACGAGGAGGCCTGCAGAGAAATCCCCAGAGGCACCTGAAAACTGGCACGGGGACTGATCTCTCCTGAGGCTACAGGCGCAGTTTCCTGACGTCCCCGACATAACTGGAGAGGTCCCCGCTGCAACACGTGAAAACCCTGTAGCTCCTCACCTACATGTGTGGTGAGGCCCTTGGCCAATGTGGCATCTCGTGGAAAACACACCTCCTTTCCAGAAACTCTAAAGTCTCCTTCACACCCTTGCTTTGAGCCAGGAAGTGTCCCACCCCACCCTTCCCCACAGGAAGAGATACCCGAGGGTCCTGGGGAGACTGATAAGGAGGCCCGTTTTCATCTGTGCAGCTCCAGATGAGTGTCCCTTTCCCCGACCCATCGGGTAAGAGTTCCGGGTGCTCCCTGGCATCCCAGGAGGAATCGCTGGCAGCAGGAGAGTGAAGGGAGCCTCAGAGTTCAGAACCCCATTGCTCAAGGACCCCAAATTCCTAGTTCACTCCAGATGAACCTGACTGCCCTGCACTGCCTCGATTGTCACCCTGAGTCTTGACTCCCTACACACTGGGGCCTGCAACAGCCCTGACGTACTTCCAGGGTAAGCCTCATATCCCTGGGTCCTCTTGACGGAGCGCCTGACACTGCAGCTGAAGGTGGGGTGGCAAGCAGACGTTCCCCGCTCCTGGCTAGAGGAGGCCTGACCCCCTGTGGAGGCTCCAGTCATGCGTGAATACCTATGTTAGCATAGGCAAGGCAAGCTCAGGCTCCTACCTCAGCACCAGACAAGGGCTGAGCATCCTGTGATGACTGGGGAGAAATCCCCAGAGGCACCTGGCAACAGGCACGGAGAAGGGCCACTCCTGAGGCGACAGGGGCGGGTTCCTGAAGTTCCCTTCGTAACTCAAGAGTCCCAGCCGCAACTCGAGAAAAACCAGAAGCTTCTCCCCTGTAGGCGAGGCGAGGCCCTTATCCGCTGCGGAATCTCAGGGAAACTCTACCCTTCCCACGGGAACCTTGATAGGTTGCTTTAAGCCCTTTTTGTGACCCAGGAAGTGCCCCGCCCCATCCTTCACCAATCCTGAGGAAACCCGAGCGTCCCACCGTGACTCATGAGGAGCCCTGTTTCCCCTGCAGAGCTCCAGATGAAGTTTCTTTCCCCTGCTCCATCGGGAAAAGGTTCTCGGCGCTGCTGTTCATCCTTAGAGTAGGCGCTGACAGCAGGAGAGTTGGGAGGAGCCTCAGGTTTTGGGCGACCCATCCTCAGAGCCACCAAATGGCTCGTCCACTCCCGATGGAGTAAACTGCCCTGCACTGCCTCGATTGCCTGCCCGAGTGTTGACTCTGACACACTGGCACCTGTGACACCCCAGGGGTATCTCCAGGGCAAGACCCAGATCCCTGTGTCTGCTTGACGGTGAGTCTGACTCTGCTGGTGCAGCTGGCAAGGCAAGAAGACTTTCCAGTCTCCTGATGAGACGAGGCCTGATATATGTGGGGGCTCCTGGGAAAACTCAAGACCTATGTCAGCATGGCTGAGGCAAGCTCAGCTTACCGCCTCAGCACGAGAGGAGGCGTGAGGACCCGAGGATGCCTGCGGAGGAATCCCCAGAGGCACCTGAAAACTGGCACGGAGACTGACCTCTCCTGAGGCTACAGGGGCGGTTTCCAGACTTCCCCGGCATAACTGGAGAGGTCCCCACTGCAACACGGGAAAACCCTGTAGCTCCTCACCTACATGTGTGGTGAGGCCCTTGACCAATGTGGCATCTCGTGGAAAACACACCTCCTTTCCAGAAACTCGAAAGTCTCCTTCACACCCTTGCTTAGAGCCAGGAAGTGTCCCACCCCACCCTTCCCCACAGGCGGAAATCCCCGAGGGTCCGGGGGAGACTCATGAGGAGGCCGATTTTCACCTGTGCAGCTCCAGATGAGCGTCCCTTTAACTACTCCGTCGGGAAAGGTTTCAGGTCGCTCCGTGGCATCCCAGGAGGAATCGCTGGCAACAGAAGAGTGTAGGAAGCCTCAGAGATCGAAACCCCGTTCCTCAATGACCCCAAATTCCTAGTTCCCTCCAGATGAACCTGACTACCCTGCACTGCCTCGATTGTCACCCCGAGACTTGACTCCCGAACCACTGGGACCTGTAACAGCCCTGACGTAGTTCCAGGGCAAGCCTCAGATCCTTGGGTCCTATTGATGGGGCCCCTGATACTTTAGCTGAAGGTGGGGAGGCAAGCAGACGTTCCCCGCTCCAGGCTAGAGGAGGCCTGACCCCCTGTGGGGGCTCCAGTGATACGTTAATACCTATGTTAGCATAGGCTAGGCAAGCTCAGGCTCCTGCCTCAGCACCAGACAAGGGCTGAGCATCCTGCAATGACTGGGGAGAAATCCCCAGAGGCGCCTGGCAACATGAATGGAGAAGGGCCTCTCCTGAGGTGACAGGGGCGGTTCCCGGTGGTCCCCGTCGTAACCCGAGAGTCCCCACCGCAACTCGAGAAAAACCAGAATCTTCTCCCCTGCAGGCGAGGTGAGGCCCTTATCCAGTGCGAAATCTCAGCAAAAATCTATCCTTTCCACGAGCACCTCGATAGGCTCCTTCAAGGCCTTTTTGTGACCCAGGAAGTGCCCCGCCCCATCTTTCTCCAATACCTAGGAAACCCGAGGGTCCCACCGTGACTCATGAGGAGCCGTGTTTCCACTGCATAGCTCCAGATGAAGGTTCTTTTCCCTGCTCCATCGGGAAAAGTTTCACGGGGCTCCTGTTCTTCCTTAGAGTAGGTGCTGAGAGCAGGAGAGTTGGTAGGAGCCTCAGGGTTTGGGCGACCCATCCCCAGAGCCACCAAATGCCTCGTCCACTTCCGATGGGGTAAACTGCCCTACACTGCTTCTATTGCCTGCCCGAGGGTTGACTCCCGACACACTGGCAACTGTGACACCCCGTTGGTATCTCCAGGGCAAGACCCAGATCCCTGTGTCCGCTTGACGGGGAGCCTGACTACACTG
>SJYF01001864.1:6351-34161 GCA_006410515.1 Procapra przewalskii | reverse complement strand
TGACGAGATGAGGCCTGATATATGTGGGGGCTCCAGGGAAAACTCAAGACCTATGTCAGCATGGCTGAGGCAAGCTCAGCTTACCGCCTCAGCACCAGAGGAGGCCTGAGGACCCGAGAATGCAGGTGGAGGAATCCCGAGAGGCACCTGAAAACTGGCACGGAGACTGACCTCTCCTGAGGCTACAGGGGCTGTTTCCTGATGTCCCCGACATAACTGCAGAGGTCCCTGCTGCAACACGTGAAAACCCTGTAGCTCCTCACGTACATGTTTGGTGAGGCCCTTGCCTAATGTGGCATCTCGTGGAAAACACACCTCCTTTCCAGAAACTCGAAAGTGTCCTTCACACCCTTGCTTTGAGCCAGGAAGTGTCCCACCCCACCCTTCCCCACAGGAGGAGATCCCTGAGGGTCCGGGGAAGACTCATGAGGAGGCCCGTTTTCACCTGTGCAGCTTCAGATGAGGGTCCCTTTCCCTGCTCCGTCGGGAAAGGTTTCCGGGCGCTCCCTGGCATTCCAGGAGGAATTGCTGGCAACAGGAGAGTGAAGGGAGCCTCAGAGTTCGGAACCCCGTGCCTCAAGGACCCCAAATTCCTAGTTCACTTCTGATGAACCTGACTGCCCTGAACTGCCTCGATTGTCACCCTGAGTCTTGACTCCTGACCCACTGGGACCTGTAACAGCCCTGACGTACATCCAGGGCAAGCCTCAGATCCCTGGGTCCTATCGCCTGGGCACCTGACACTGCAGCTGGAGGTGGGGTGGCAAGCAGACGTTCCCCGCTCCAGGCTAAAGGAAGCCTGACACCCAGTGGTGGCTCCAGTGATACGTTAATACTTATGTTAGCATAGGCTAGGCAAGCTCAGGCTCCTGCCTCAGCACCAGACAAGGGCTGAGCATCCTGCAATGACTGGGGAGAAATCCCCAGAGGCGCCTGGCAACATGAACGGAGAAGGGCCTCTCCTGAGGCGACAGGGGCGGTTCCCTGTGGTCACCGACGTAACTCGAGAGTCCCCGCCGCAACTCGAGAAAAACCAGAAGCTTCTCCCCTGCAGGCGAGGTGAGGCCCTTATCCAGTGCGAAATCTCAGCGAAAATCTACCCTTCCCACGGGCTCCTCGATAGGCTCCTTCAAGGCCTTTTTGTGACCCAGGAAGTGCCCCGCCCCATCTTTCTCCAATACCTAGGAAACCCGAGGGTCCCACCGTGACTCATGAGGAGCCGTGTTTCCACTGCATAGCTCCAGATGAAGGTTCTTTTCCCTGCTCCATCGAGAAAAGGTTCTCGGTGCTCCTGTTCATCCTTAGAGTAGGCACTGACAGCAGGAGTGTTGGTAGGAGCCTCAGGGTTTGGGCGACCCATCCCCAGAGCCACCAAATGCCTCGTCCACTTCCGATGGAGTAAACTGCCCTACACTGCTTCGATTGCCTGCCCGAGGGTTGACTCCCGACACACTGGCACCTGTGACACCCTGGGGGTATCTCCAGGGAAAGACCCAGATCCCTGTGTCCACTTGATGGGGAGCATAACTCCGCTGCTGCCGCTGGCAAGGCAAGAAGACTTTCCAGGCTCCTGATGAGACGAGGCCTGATATATGTGCGGTCTCCAGGGAAAACTCAAGACCTATGTCAGCATGGCTGAGGCAAACTCAGGTTATGGCCTCAGCACCAGAGGAGGCCTGAGGACCCGAGGAGGCCTGCAGAGAAATCCCCAGAGACACCTGAAAACTGGCACGGGGACTGATCTCTCCTGAGGCTACAGGCGCAGTTTCCTGACGTCCCCGACATAACTGCAGAGGTCCCCGCTGCAACACGTGAATACCCAGTAGCTCCTCACGTACATGTTTGGTGAGGCCCTTTGCTAATGTGGCATCACGTGGAAAACACACCTCCTTTCCAGAAACTCGAAAGTCTCCTTCACACCTTTGCTTTGAGCCAGGAAGTGTCCCACCCAATCCTTCCCCACAGGAGCAGATTCCCGAGGGTCCAGGGAAGACTCATGAGGAGGACCGTTTTCATCTGTGCAGCTCCAGATGATGGTCCCTTTTCATGCTCCGTCAGGAAAGGGTTGCCGGTGCTCCCTGGCATCCCAGGAGTAATTGCTGGCTCAGGAGAGTGAAGGGAGCCTCAGAGTTCGAAACCCCGTTCCTCAATGACCCCAAATTCCTAGTTCACTCGAGATGAACCTGACTGCCCTGCACTGCCTCGATTGTCACCCCGAGTCTTGACTCCCGACCCACTGGGAACTGTAACTGCCCTGAGGTACTTCCAGGGCAAGCCTCAGATCCCTGGGTCCTATCGATGGGTGCCTGATACTGCAGCTGAAGATGGGGTGGCAAGCAGACTTATCCGTTCCAGGCTAGAGGAGGCCTGACCCCCTTTGTGGGCTCCAGTGATATGTTAATACCTATGTTAGCATAGGATAGGCAAGCTCAGGCTGCTGCCTCAGCACCAGACAAAGGCTGAGCATCCTGAGATGACTAGGGAGGAATAGCCAGCGGCGCCTGGCAACAGGCAAGGAGAAGGGCCACTCCTGAGGCGACTGGGTAGGGTCCCTGAGGTCCCCGTCGTAACTCGAGAGTCCCTGCCGCAACTCGAGAAAAACCAGAAGCTTCTCCCCTGCAGGCGAGGCGAGGCCCTTATCCGCTGCGGAATCTCAGTGAAAATCGACCCTTCCCACGGGAACCTTGATAGGTTGCTTTAAGCCCTTTTTTTGACCCAGGAAGTGCCCCGCCGCATCCTTCACCAATCCTGAGGAAACCCGAGCGTCCCACCGTGACTCATGAGGAGCCCTGTTTCCCCTGCACAGCTCCAGATGAAGTTTCTTTCCCCTGCTCCATCGGGAAAAGATTCTCGGCGCTCCTGTTCATCCTTAGAGTAGGCGCTGACAGCAGGAGAGTTGGGAGGAGCCTCAGGGTTTGGGCGACCCATCCTCAGAGCCACCAAATGCCTCGTCCACTCCCGATGGAGTAAACTGCCCTGCACTGCCTCGATTGCCTGCCCGAGTGTTGACTCTGACACACTGGCACCTGTGACACCCCAGGGGTAATTCCAGGGCAAGACCCAGATCCCTGTGTCTGCTTGACGGTGAGTCTGACTCTGCTGGTGCAGCTGGCAAGGCAAGAAGACTTTCCAGTCTCCTGATGAGACGAGGCCTGTTATATATGGGGGCTCCTGGGAAAACTCAAGACCTATGTCAGCATGGCTGAGGCAAGCTCAGCTTACCGCCTCAGCACGAGAGGAGGCGTGAGGACCCGAGGATGCCTGCGGAGGAATCCCCAGTGGCATCTGAAAACTGGCACGGAGACTGACCTCTCCTGAGGCTACAGGGGCGGTTAACTGATGTCCCTGACATAACTGGAGAGGTCCCCGCTGCAACACGTGAAAACCCTGTAGCTCCTCACCTACATGTTTGGTGAGGCCCTTGGCCAATGTGGCATCTCGTGGAAAACACACCTCCTTTTCAGAAACTCGAAAGTCTCCTTCGCACCCTTGCTTTGAGCCAGGAATTGTCCCACCCCACCCTTCCCCACAGGAGGAGATTCCCGAGGGTCCGGGGAAAACTCATGAGGAGGCCCGTTTTCACCTGTGCAGCTCCAGATGAGGGTCCCTTTCCCTGCTCCGTCGGGAAAGGGTTCCAGCGCTCCCTGGCATCCCAGGAGGAATCGCTGGCAGCAGGAGAGTGAAGGGAGCCTCAGAGTTCGGAACCCCGTTCCTCAAGGACCCCAAATTCATAGTTCACTCCAGATGAAACTGACTGCCCTGCACTGCCTCGATTGTCACCCCGAGCCTTGACTCCAGACCCACTGGGAACTGTAACAGCCCTGACGTACTTCCAGGACAAGACTCAGATCCCTGGGTCTTATCAACGGGGCGCCTGACACTGCAGATGATGCTGGGGTGGCAAGCAGATATTCCCTGCTCCAGGCAAGAGGAGGCCTGACCCCCTGTGGGGGCTCCAGTGATATGTTAATACCTATGTTAGCATATGCGAGGCAAGCTCAGGCTCCTGCCTCAGCACCAGACAAGGGCTGAGGATCCTGCGAAGACTGGGGAGGAATCCCCAGAGGCGCCTGGCAACAGGCACAGAGAAGGGACTCTCCTGAGGCGACAGGGGCGGGTCTCTGATGTTCCCGTCGTAACTAAAGAGTCCCCGTCGCAACTCGAGAAAAACCAGAAGCTTCTCCCCTACAGGCGAGGTGAGGCAATTATCCGTTGCGGAATCTCAGAGAAAATCTACCCTTCCCACGGGCACCTCGATAGGCTACTTCAAGCCCTTTTTGTGACCCAGGAAGTGCCCCGCCCCATCCTTCCCCAATCCTGAGGAAACCCGAGCGTCCCACCGTGATTCATGAGGAGCCCTGTTTCCCCTGCACAGCTCCAGATGAAGGTTCTTTTCCCTGCTCCATCGGGAAAAGGTTCTCGGCGCTCCTGTTCATCCTTAGAGTAGGCGCTGACAGCAGAAGTTTTGGGAGGAGATTTAGGGAGTGGGCGACCCATCCACAGAGCCACCAAATGCCTCGTCCACTCCCGATGGAGTAAACTGCCCTCCACTGCCGTGATTGCCAGTCCGAGGGTGGACTCCCGACACACTGGCACCTGTGACACCCCGGGGGTATCTCCAGTGCAAGACCCAGATCCCTGTGTCCGCATGACGGGGAGCCTGACTCCGCTGCTGCAGCTGGCAAGGCAAGAAGACGTGCCAGTCTCCTGATGAGACGAGGCCTGATATAAGTAGGGGCTTCAGGGAAAACTCAAGACCTATGTCAGCATGGCTGAGGCAAGCTCAGCTTACCGCCTCAGCACCAGAGGAGGCCTTACGACCCGAGAATGCCAGCGGAGGAAGCGCCAGAGGCACGAGAAAACTGAAATGGAGACTGACTTCTCCTGAGACTACAGGGGCGGTTTCGTGTAGTCCCCGACCTAATTGGAGAGGTCCCCGCTGCAACACGTGAAAACCCTGTAGCTTCTCACCTACATGTGTGGTGAGGCCCTTGGCCAATGTGGCATCTCATGGACAACACACCTCCTTTCCAGAGACACGAAAATTTCCTTCACACCCTTGTTTTGAGCCAGGAAGTGTCCCACACCACACTTCCCCACAGGAGGAGATCCCGGAGGGTCCGGGGGAGACTCATGAGGAGGCCTGTTTTCATCTGTGCAGCTCCAGATGTGGGTCTCTTTCCCTGTTCCGTTGGGAAAGGTTTCCGTGCGCTCCCTGGCATCTCAGGAGGAATCGCTGGCAGGAGAGTAGAGGGAGCCTCAGAGTTCGGAACCGCGTTCCTCAAGGACCCCAAATTCCTAGTTCACTCCAGATAAACCTGACTGCCCTGCCCTGCTTCGATTGTCACCCCGAGTCTTGAATCCCAAACCACTGGGACCTGTAACAGCCCTGACGTACTTCCATGGCAAGCCTCAGAACACTGGGTCGTAACGACGGGGCACCTGATACTGCAGCTGAAGTTGGGGTGGCAAGCGGACGTTCCCCGCTCCAGGCTTAAGGAGGCCTGACCCCCTGTGGGGGCTCCAGTGATATGTTAATACCTATGTTAGCATAGGCAAGGGAAGCTCAGGCTTCTGCCTCAGCACTAGATAAGGGTTGAACATCCTGCGATGACTGGGGAGTAACTCCCAGAGGCACATATAGACTGGCACGGAGACTGACCTCTCCTGAGGCTAAAGGGGCGGTTTCCTGACGTCCCCGACATAACTGGGGAGGTCCCCGCTGCAACACGTGAAAACCCCGTAGCTCCTCACCTCCATGTGTGGTGAGGCCCTTGGCCAATGTGGCATCTCGTGGACAACACATCTCCTTTCCAGAGACCCGAAGTCTTCTTCACATCCTTGCTTTGAGCCAGGAAGTGTCCCACCCCACCCTTCCCCACACGAAGAGATCCCCGATGGTCCGGGGGAGACTCATGAGGAGGCCCGTTTTCATCTGTGCCGCTCCAGACGAGGGTCCCTTTACCTGCTCCGTCAGGAAAGGGTTCCGGGCGCTCCCTGGCATCCCAGGAGGAATCGCTGGCAGCAGGAGTGTCAAGGGAGTTTCAGAGATCGGAACCCCGTTCCTCAAGGACCCAAACACCTAGTTCACTTCAGATGAACCTGACTGCCCTGCACTGCCTCGATTGTCACCCCGAATATTGACTCCCGACACACTGGGAACGGTAACAGCCCTGACGTATTTCCAGGGCAAGCCTCAGATGCCTGGGTCCTATCGACGGGGCGCCTGACACTGCAGCAGAAGTTGGGGTTGCAAGCAGACGTTCCCCGCTTCAGACTAGAGGAGTCCTGACCTGCTGTGGGGTCTCCAGTGATACGTTAATAACTATGTTAGCATAGGCGAGGCAAGCTCAGGCTCCTGCCTCAGCACCAGACAAAGGATGAGCATCCTGTGATGAGTGGGGAGGAATCCCCAGAGGCTTCTGGCATCAGGCACGGAGAAGGGCCTCTCCTGAGGCGACAGGGGCGGGTCTCTGATGTCCCCGTCGTAACACGAGAGTCCCCGCCGCAACTCGAGAGTCCCCGCCGCATCTCGAGAAAAACCAGAAGCTTCTCCCTTGCAGGCGAGGTGAGGCCCTTATCCGCTGCAGAATCTCAGGGAAAATCTACACTTCCCACGGACACCTCGATAGGCTCCTTCAAGCCCTTTTTGTGACCCAGGAAGTGCCCCGCCCGATCCTTCCCCAATCCTGAGGAAACCCGAACGTCCCACCGTGACTCATGAGGAGCCCTGTTTCCCCTGCACAGCTCCAGATGAAGGTTCTTTTCCCTGCTTCATCGGGAAAAGGTTCTCGGCGCTCCTGTTCATCTTTAGAGTAGGCACTGACAGCAGGAAAGTTGGGAGGAGCATTACGTTTTGGGCGACTCATCCCCAGAGCCCCCAAATGCCTCGGCCATTCCCGATGAAGTCAACTGCGCTGCACTGCCTCGATTGCCTGCCCGAGGGTGGACTCCCAACACACTGGCACCTGTTAAACCCCGGGGGGATCTCAAGGGCAAGACCCAGATCCCCGTGTTCTCATGACGGGGAGCCTGACTCCGATGCTGCAGCTGGCAAGGCCAGAAGCCGTGCCAGTCTCCTGACGAGACGAGGCCTGATATATGTAGGGGCTCCAGGAAAACTCAAGACCTATGTCAGCATGGCTGAGGCAAGCTCAGGTTACCGCCTCAGCACCAGAGGAGGCCTGAGGACCCGAGGATGCCTTCGGAGGAATCCCTAGAGGCACCTGAAAACTGGCACAGAGACTGACCTCTCTTGAGGCTACAGGGTCGGTTTCCTGACGTCCCCAACATAACTGGAGAGGTCCAAGCTGCAACACGTGAAAACCCTGCAGCTTCTCACCTACATGTGTGGTGAGGCCCTTGGCCAATGTGGCATCTCGTGGAAAACACACCTCCTTTCCAGACACTCGAAAGTTTACTTCACACCCTTGCTTTGAGCCAGGAAGTGTTCCACCCCTCACTTCCCCACAGGAGGTGATCCCCAGGATCCGGGGGAGACTCAGGAGGAGGCCCGTTTTCATCTGTGCAGCTCCAGACGAGGATCCCTTTCTCTGCTCCGTCAGAAATGGGTTTCGGGCGCTCTCTGGCACCCCAGCAGGAATCGCTGGAAGCAGGAGTGTGAAGGGAGCCTCAGAGGTTGGAACACCGTTCTTCAAGGACCCCAAATTCTAGTTCACTCCAGATGAACCTGACTGCCCTGCACTGCCTCGATGGTCACCCCGAGTATGAACTCCCGACCCACTGGGACCTGTAACAGCACTGACGTACATCCAAGGCAAGCCTCAGATCCCTGTGTCCTATCGACGGGGCGCCTGACACTGCAACTGAAGGTGGGGTGGCAAGAAGACGTTCCCTAAACCAGGCTAGAGGAGCCATGACCCCATGTGTGGGCTCCAGTGATATGTTAATACCTATGTTAACACAGGCGAGGCAAGCTCAGGCTCCTGCCTCAGCACCAGACAAGGGCTGAGGATCCTGCGATGACTGGGGAGGAATCCCCAGAGGCGCTGGGCAACAGGCGCAGAGAAGGGCCTCTACTGACGCGACAGGGGCGGTTCCCTGAGGTCCCCGTCATAACTCGAGTGTCCCCGCCACACCTCGATGAAAACCAGAAGCTTCTCCCCTGCAGGCGAGGTGAGGCCCTTATCCGCTGCGGAATCTCAGGGAAAATCGACCCGTTCTACGGGCACATCGAAAGGCTCCTTCAAACCCTTTCTGTGAACCAGGAAGTGCCCCGCCCCATCCTTCCCCAATCCTGAGGAAATCCGAGCGTCCCACCGTGACTCATGAGAAGCCCTCTTTCTCCTGCAGAGCTCCAGATGAAGGTTCTTTTCCCTGCTCCATCGGGAAAAGGTTCTCGGCGCTCCTGTTCATCCTTAGAGTAGGCACTGACAGCCAGCGAGTTGGGAGGAACGTCAGGGTTTGGGCGACCCATCCCCAGAGCCACCAAATTCCTCGTCCACTCCCGATGGAGTAAACTGCCCTGCACTGCCTTGATTGCCTGCCTGAGGTTGACTCCCGACACAGTCACCCGTGACAACCCGGGGGGATCTCCAGGGCAAGACCCAGAACCCTGAGTCCGCTTGACGGGAAGCCTGACTCCTCTGCTGCAGCTGGCAAGGCAAGAAGACATGCCAGTCTCCCGACGAGACAAGGCCTGATATATGTGGGGGCTCCAGGGAAAACTCAAGACCTATGTCAGCATGGCTGAGTCAAACTCAGGTTACCGCCTAAGCACCAGAGGAGGCCTGAGGACCTGAGGATGACTGCGGAGGAATTCACAGAGGCACCTGACCACTAGCACGGAGACTGACCTCTCCTGAGGCTACAGGGGTGGTTTCCTGAGGTCCCTGACATAACTGGAGAGGTCCCCGCTGCAACCAAGAAAACCCTGTAGCTGCTCACCTTTATATGTGGTGAGGCCCTTGGCCAATGTGGCATCTGTTTGAAAAACACACCTTCTTTCCAGGGACTCGAAAGTCTCCTTCACAGCCTTGCTTTGATGCAGGAAGTGTCCCACCCCACTCTACCCAACAGGAGGGGATCCCCGAGGGTCCGGGGTAGACTCATGAGGAACCCCGTTTTCATCTGCGCAGCACAGATGAGGGTCCCTTTCCCTGCTCCGTCAGGAAAGGGTTCCGGATCTTCATGGCATCCCATGAGGAATCGCTGGCAGCAGGAGAGTGAAGGGAGCCACAGAGTTCGGAACCCCGTTCCTCAAGGACCCCAAATTCTGAGTTCACTCCAGATGAACCTGACTGCCCTGCACTGCCTGGATTGTCACCCCGAGTCTTGACTCCCGACCCACTGGGACCTTTAACACCCCTGACGTACTTCCAGGGCAAGCCTCAGATCCCTGTGTCCTATTGAAGGGGCGCCTGAAACTGCAGCTGAAGGTGGGGTGGCAAGCAGATGTTCCCCGCTCCAGGCAGGAGGAGGCCTGACCCCCTGTGGGGGATCCAGTAATATGTTACTTTCTATGTTAGCATAGGCGAAGCAAACTCAGGCTCCTGCCTCAGCACCAGACAAGGGCTGAGGATCCTGGGACTCCTGGGGAGGAATCCCCAGAGGCGCCTGGCAACAGGCATGGATATGGGCCGCTCCTGAGGTGACAGGGGCGGGTCCCTGAGGTCCCCGTCGTATCTCGAGAGTTTCCGCCGAAACTCGAGAAAAACCAGAAGCTTCTCCAGTGCAGGCGAGGTTACGCCCTTATCCGCTGCAGAATCTCAGGGAAAATCTACCCTTCCCAAGGGCACCTCGAAAGGCTCCTTCAAACCCTTGCTGTGACCCAGGAAGTGCCCCGCTCCATCCTTCCCCAATCGTGGGGAAATCCGAGCGTCGCACCGTGACTCATGAGGAGCCCTGTTTCCCCTGCACAGCTCCAGATGAAGGTTCTTTTCCCTGCTCCATCGGGAAAAGGTTCTCGGCGCTGCTGTTCATCCTTAGAGCAGGCGCTGAGAGCAGGAGAGTGGGAGGAGCCTCAGGGTTTGGTCGACCCATCCCCAGAGCCACCAAATGCCTCGTCCACTCCCCATGGAGTAAACTGCCCTGCACTGCCTCGATTGCCTGCCCGTGGGTTGACTCCCGACACAGTGGAACCTGTGACACCCTGGGGGTATCTCCAGGGCAAGACACAGATCCCTGTGTCCGCTTGACGGGGAACCTGACTCCGCTGCTGCAGCTGGCAAGCCAAGAAGACATGCCAGTCTCCTGACGCCACGAGGCCTGATATATGTGGGGGCTCCAGGGAAAACTCAAGACATATGTCAGGATGGCTGAGGCAAGCTCAGGTTACCACCTCAGCAAGTGATGAGGTTTGAGGAACTGAGGATGCCTGCGGAGGCATCCCCAGATGCACCAGACCATCGGCACGGAGACTGACCTCTCCTGAGGCTACAGGGGCGGTTTTCTGAGGTCCCGACATACCTGGAGATGTCCCCGCTGCTACACGAGAAAACCCTGCAGCTCCTCACCTACATGTGTGGTGAGGCCCTTGGCCAATGTGGCATCTCATTGGACAACACACCTTCTTTCCAGGAACTCGAAAGTCTCCTTCACACCCTTGCTTTGAACCGGGAAGTTCCCACCACACCCTTCCCCACAGTAGGGGATTCCGTAAGATCCGGCGTAGACACATGAGGAGGCCCGTTTTCATCTGTGCAGCTCCAGATGAGTGTCCCTTTCCCTGATCCATTGGGATAGGGTTCCGGGTGCTCCCTGGCATACCAAGAGGAATCGCTGGCAGCAGGAGAGTGAAGGGAGCCTCAGAGTTCAGAACCCGATTCCTCAAGGACCCCAAATTCCTAGTTCACTCCAGATGAATCTGACTGCCCTGCACTGCTTCGTTTGTCACCCCGAGTCTTGACTCCCGACCCACTGGGAACTGTAACAGCCCTGACGTACTTACAGGGCAAGCCTCAGATCCCTGGGTCCTATCGACGGGGCGCCTGACTCTTCAGCTGAAAGTGGGGTGGCAAGCAGACGTTCCCCGCTCTAGGCTAGAGGAGGCCTGATCCCCTGTGGGGGCTCCAGTGATATGTTAATACCTATGTTAGCATAGGCGAGGCAAGCTCAGGCTCCTGCCTCAGCACCAGACAAGGGCTGAGGATTCTGGGACTACTGGGGAGGAATCCCCAGAGGCTCCTGGCAACAGGCACGGAGAAGGGCCTCTCCTGAGGCGACAGGGGTGGTTCACTGAGGTCCCCGTCATAACTCGAGAGTCCCTGCCGCAACTCGAGAAAAACCAGAAGCTTCTCCCCTGCAGGCGAGGTGAGGCCCTTATACGCTGTGGAATCTCAGGGAAAATCTACCCTTCCCAACGGCACCTCGAAAGGCTCCTCCAAACCCTTGCGGGGACCCAGGAAGTGCTCTGCCCCATCCTTCCCCAATAGAGAGGGAACCCGAGGGTCCCGCCGCAACTCATGAGGAGCCCTGTAACCCCTGCACAGCTCCAGATGAGGGTTCCTTTCCGTGCTCCTTCAGGAAAAGTTTTTAGGTGCTCCTGTCCATCCCTAGTGTAGGCACTGACAGCAGGAGAGTTGGGAGGAGTCTCAGGGTGTGGGCGAACCATCCCCATAGCCACCAAATGCCTCGTCCACTCCCGATGTATTGGACTGCCCTGCACTGCCTTGATTGCCTGCCCGAGGTTGACTCCCGACACAGTCACCCATGACAACCCGGGGGGATCTCCAGGGCAAGACCCAGAACCCTGTGTCCGCTTGACGGGGAGCCTGACTCCGCCGCTGCCGCTGGCAAGGCAAGAAGACATGCCAGTCTCCTGATGAGACGAGGCCTGATATATGTGGGGGCTCCACGGAAAACTCAAGACCTGTGTCCTCATGGCTGAGGAAGCTCAGATTATCTCCTCAGCAAGAGATGAGACCTGAGGAACCGAGGATGCCTGCGGAGGAATCCCCAGAAGCTCCTGAAAACTGGCATGGAAACTGACCTCTCCTGAGGCTACAGGGGCGGTTTCCTGACGTCCCAGACCTAACTGGAGAGGTCCCGGCTGCAACACGAGAAAACCCTGTAGCTCTTCACCTGCATGTGTGGTGAGGCCCTTGGCAAATGTGGCATCTCGTTGGAAAACAACCCTTTTTTCCAGGAACACGAAATTCTCCTTCACACCCTTGCTTTGAGCCAGAAAGTGTCCCACCCCACACTTCCCCATAGGAGGAGATACACGAGGGAACTGGGGAGATTCAGGAGGAGGCCCGTTTTTATCTGCGCAGCTCTAGATGAGGGTCCCTTTCCCTGCTCTGTTGGGAAAGGTTTCTAGGCGCTCCCTGGCATCCAAGGAGGAATGGCTGGCAGCAGGAGAGTGAAGGGAGCCTCAGAGATCGGACCACCGTTCCTCAAGGACCCCAAATTCTAGTTCACTCCAGATGAACCTGACTGCCCTGCACTGCCTCGATTGTCACCCCGAGTCTTGACTCCCGACCCACTGGGACCTGTAACAGCGCTGACATACTTCCAGGGCAAGCCTCAGATCCCTGTGTCCTATGGACGGGGAAAATGACAATGCAGCTGAAGGTGGGGTTGCAAGCAGATGTTCTCTGCTCCAGGCTGGAGTAGGCCTGACCCCCTGTGGGGGCTCCAGTGATATGTTAATACCTACTTAAGAATAGGCAAGGCAAGCTCAGGCCCCTGCCTCAGCACCAGACAAGGGCTGAGGATCCTGCGATGACTGGGGAGGAATCCCCAGAGGCGCCTGGCATCAGGCACGGAGAAGGGCCTCTCCTGAGGTGACAGGGGCGGGTCCCTGAGGTCCCTGTCATAACTCAAGAGTCCCCGCCGCAACTCGAGAAAAACCAGAAGCTTCTCCCCTGCAGGCGAGGTGAGGCCCTTAACCACTGGGGAATTTCAGGGAAAATCTACCCTTCCCACGGGCACCTAGAAAGGCTCCTTCTGACCCTTTTTGTGAGCCAGGAAGATCCCCGTCCCATCCTTCCCCAGTAGGGAGGAAACCTGAGGGTCCCGCCACGAGTCATGAGGAGTCCTATTTCCCCTGCACACCTTCAGATGAGGGTTCTTTTTCCCGCCACGAGTCATGAGGAGTCCTATTTCCCCTGCACACCTTCAGATGAGGGTTCTTTTCCCTCTTCCATCGGGAAAAGTTTCTAGGCGCTCCTGTCGATCCCTAGAGTAGGCAATTTGAGCAGGAGACTTGGGAGGAGCCTAAGGGTTTGGCGACCCATCCCCAGAGCCCAGAAATGCCTCGTCCACTACCGATGGATTGGACTGCCCTGCACTGCCTTGAGTGCCTGCCTGAGGGTTGACTCCCGACACACTGGCACCTGTGACAACCGAGGGTATTTCCAGTGCAAGACCCAGATCCCTGTGTCCGCTTGACGGGGAGCCTGACTCTGCTGCTGAAGCTGGCAAGGCAAGAAGACGTGGCAGTCTTCTGACGAGACGAGGCCTGATATATGTGGGGGCTTCTTGTAAAACTCAAGACCTATGTCAGCATGGCTGAGGCAAGTTCAAGTTACCGCCTCTGCCTCAGAGAAGGCCTGAGGACCCGAGGATGCCTGCGGAGGAATCCCCAGAGTCACCTGAAAACTGGCACGGAGACGGACCTCTCCGGAGGCTACAGGGGCAGTTTCCTGACGTCCCCCACATAACGGGAGAGGTCCCTGCTGCAACACAAGAAAAACCTGTAGCACCTCACCTACATGTGTGGTGAGGCCCTTGGCCAAGGTGGCATCACGTGCAAAACACACTTCCTTTCCAACAACTCGAAAGTCTGCTTCACATGCTTGCTTTGAGGCAGGAAGTCTCCCACCCCACCCTTCCCCACAGGAGGAGATACCCGAGAGTCCGGGCGAGAATCATGAGGAGGCCCGTTTTCATCTGTGCAGCTTCAGATGTGGGTACCTTTCCCTGCTCCGTTGGGAAAGTGTTCCGGGTGCTCCCAGGAATCCCAAGAGGAATCGCTGGAAGAAGGAGAGTGAAGGGAGCCTCAGAGTTTGGAACCCCGTTCCTCAAGGACCCCAAATTCTAGTTCATTCGAAATGAAACTGACTGCCCTGCACTGCCTCGATTGTCACCCCGAGTATTGACTCCCGACCCACTGGGACCTGTAACAGCACTAACTTAATTCCAGGGCAAGACTCAAATCCCTATGTCCTATCGAAGCGGCGCCTGACACTGCAGCTGAACGTGGGGTAGCAAGCAGACGTTCCCCGCTCCAGGCTAGAGTAGGCCTGACCCCTGTGTGGGATCCGGGAATATGTTACTACCTATGTTAGCATAGGCGAGGCAAGCTCAGGCTCCTGCCCTAGCACCAGACAAGGGCTGAGGATCCTGGGACTCTGGGGAGGAATCCCCAGAGGCACCTGGCAACAGGCACGGAGAAGGGCCTCTCCTGAGGCGACGGGGGCGGTTCCCTCAGGTGCCCGTCATATCTAGAGAGTCCCCGCCGCAACTCGAAAAAAACCAGAAGCTTCTCCCCTGTCGTCGAGGAGAGGCCCTTATCCACTGTGGAATCTCAGGGAAAATCTACCCTTCCCATGGGCACCTCGAAAGGCTCCTTCAAACACTTGCTGTGACCCAGGAAATGACCCGCCCCATCCTTCCCCAATCGTGAGGAAACCCGAGCGTCCCACCGTGACTCATGAGGAACCCTGTTTCCCCTGTATAGCTCCAGATGAAGGTTCTTTCCCTGATCCATCGGGAAAAGGTTCGCGGCGCTGCTGTTCATCCTTAGAGCAGGCGGTGACAGCAGGAGAGTTGGGAGGTGCCTCAGGCTTTGCGCGACCCATCCCCAGAGCCACCAAATGCCTCGTCCACTCCTCATGGATTAAACTGCCCTGCACTGCCTCGATTGCCTGCCCGAGGGTTGAATCCCGACACACTGGCACCTGTGACAACCTGGGAGTATCTCCAGGGCAAAACCCAGATCCCTGTGACCACTTGACGGGGAGCCTGACTCGGCTGCTGCAGCTGGCAAGGCAAGAAGACATGCCAGTCTCCTGATGAGACGAGGCCTGACATATGTGAGGGCTCCAGGGAAAACTCAAGACCTATGTCAGCATGGCTGAGGCAAGCTCAGGTTACCGCCTCAGCACGAGAGGAGGCGTGAGGACCCAAGGATGCCTGCGGAGAAAACTCCGACGGAACCGGACCACTGGCGGAGAGACGGACCTCTCCTGAGGCTACAGGGGCGGTTTCCTCACGTTCCTGACATAACTGGAGAGGTCCACACTGCAACACGTGAAAACCCTGTACTTCCTCACCTATATGTGTGGTGCGGCCCTTGGCCAATATGGCATCTCGTGGAAAACACAACTTCTTTCCTGGAACTAAAAAGTCTCCTTCACACCCTTGCTTTGAGCCAGGAAGTGTCCCACCCCACCCTTCCCCACAGGAGGGGATCCCCGAGGGTCCGGGGTAGACTCATGAGGAGCACCGTTTTCATCTGCACAGCTCCAGATTAGGGTCCCTTTCCCCGCTACATGAGGAAAGGATTCCGGGCGCTTCCTGACATCCCAAGAGGAATCCCTGGCAGCAGGAGAGTTAAGGGAGCCTGAGAGTTCGGAACCCCGTTCCTCAAGGAACGCAAATTCCTAGTTCACTTCAGAAGAACCTGACAGCCCTGCACTGCCTGGATTGTCACCTCGAGTCTTGACTCCCTACACACGGGGACCTGTAACAGCCTTGATGTACTTCCAGGGCAAGCCTCAGATCCCTGGGTCCTATCGACGGGGCGCCTGACACTGCAGCTGAAGGTGGGGTGGCAAAAAGACGTTCCCCGCTCCAAGTTAGAGGAGGCCTGACCGCCTGTGGGGGCTCCAGTGATAAGTTAATACCTATGTTAGCATAGGCGAGGCAAGCTCAGGCTCCTGCCTCAGCACCAGACAAGGGCTGAGGATCCTGCGATGACTGGGGAGGAATCCCCAGAGGCACCTGGCAACACGCACAGAGGTGGGACTCTCCTGAGATAAAAGGGGCGGGTCCCTGTGGTCACTGTCGTAACTCGAGAGTCCCAGCCACAACTCGAGAAAAACCAGAGTCTTCTCCCCTGTAGGGGAGGTGAGGTCCTTATCCGCTGCGGAATCTCAGGGAAAATCGACCCTTCCCACGGGCACCTCGAAAGGCTCTTTCAAACACTTGCTGTGACCCAGGAAGTGTCCCGCCCCATCCTTCCCCAATCCTGAGGAAACCCGAGCGTCCCACCTTGACTCAGGAGGAGCCCTGTTTCCCCTGCACAGCTCCAGATGAGGGTTCTTTTCCCTGCTCCATCGGGAAAAGGTTCTTGGCGCTCCTGTCCATCCTTAGAGTATTTGCTGACAGCAGGAGAGTTGGGAGGAGACTCAGGGTTTGTGCGACCAATCCGCAGAGCCACCAAAAGGAGTTGTCTCCCGATGGAGTTGACTGCCCTGAAATGCCTCGATTGCCTGCCCGAGGGTTGACCCCCGACACACTGGCACCTTGACATCCCGGGGGTAATTTCAGGGCAAGACCCAGATCCCTGTGTCCGCTTGACGGGGAGCCTGACTCCACTGCTGCAGCTGGCAAGGCAAGAAGACGTGCCAGTCTCCTGACGAGACGTGGCCTGATATATGTGGTGGCTCCAGGGAAAACTCAAGACCTATATCAGCATGGATGAGGCAAGCTCAGATTGCCTCCTCAGCAAGAGATGAGGCCTAAGGAAATGAGGGAGCCTCCGGAGGAATCCCCAGAGGCATCTGACCACAGGCACGGAGACTAACCTCTCCTGAGGCTACAGGGGCGGTTTCCTGACGTCCCCGACAAAACTTGAGAGGTCCCCGCTACAACACGAGAAAACCCTGTAGCTCCTCACCTATATGTGTGGTGAGGCCCTTGGCGAATGTGGCATCTTGTTGGAAAACACACCTTATTTCCAGGAACGCGAAAGTCTCCTTCACACCCTTGCTTTGAGCCAGGAAGTGTCCCACCCCACACTTTCCCACTGGAGAGGATTCCCGAGGGTCCGTCGGAGACTCATGAAGAGCCCCGTTTTCATCTGCGCAGCTCCAGTGGAGGGTCCCTTTCCCTGCTTCGTCGGGAAAGGGTTCCAGGCTCCCTAGAATCCAAGAGGAATCGCTGGAAGCAGGAGAGTGAAGGGAGCTTGAGAGTTCGGAACACCATTCCTAAATGTCCCCAAATTCCTAGTTCACTCCAGATGACCCTGACTTCCCTGCACTGCCTCGACTGTCACCCCGAGTTTTGACTCCCGACACACTGGCACCTGTAACAGCAGTGACATACTTCCCAGGCAAGACTCAGAGCCCTGTGTCCTATCGACGGGGCGCCTGACACTGCAGCTGAAGGTTGGGTGGCAAGCAGACGTTCCCTGCTCCAGGTTAGAGCAGGCTTGACCCCCTGTGGGGGCTCCAGTGATATGTTAATACATATGTTAGCATAGGCGATGCAAGTTCAGACTCCTGCCTCAGCACCAGACAAGGGCTGAGGATACTGCGCCTGGCAACAGACACAGAGAAGGGCCTCTCCTGAGGCGACAATTGCGGGTCCCTGAGGTCCCCGTCGTAACTCAAGTGTCCCAGCCGGAATTGGAGAAAAACCTGAAGCTTCTCCCCTGTAGGCGAGGTGACCCCCTTATCCTCTGCAGAATCACAGGGAAAATCTACCCTTCCCACGGCCACCTCGAAAGGCACCTTCAAACCCTTGCTGTGACCTAGGAAGTGCCCCGCCCCGTCCTTCCCAAATTGTGAGGAAACCCGATCATCCCACCGTGACGCATGATGAGCCCTGTTTCCCCTGCACACCTCCAGATGAAGGTTCTTTTCCCTACTCCATCGGGAAAAGATACTCGGAGCTCCTGTTCATCCTTAAAGTAGGCGCTGACAGCAGGAGAGTAGGGAGGAGCCTCAGGCTTTGGGCGACCCATCCCCAGAGTCACCAATCCCTCGTCCACTCCCCATGGAGTAAACTGCCCTGCCTGCACCGATTACCTGCCCAAGGCTTTACTCCCGACACACTGGCACCTGTGAAACCCCGGGGGTGTCTCCAGGGCAAGACCCAGATTCCTGTGTTCGCTTGACGGGGAGCCTGACTCCGCTGCTGCAGCTGGCAAAGACAAGAAGACGTGCCAGTCTCCTGATGAGAAGAGGCCTGATATATGTGGTAGCTCCAGGGAAAAATCAAGACATATGTCAACATGGCTGAGGCAAGCTCAGATTACCGCCCCAGCACCAGAGGAGACCTGAGGACGCTAGGATTCCTGTGGAGATATCCCCAGAGGCACCTGAAAACTGGCACGGAGACTGACCTCTCTTGAGGCTACAGGGGCGATTTCCTGACGTCCCAGACATAACTGGAGAGGTCCCCGCTGCAACACGTGAAAACCCTGTAGCTCCTCACCTACATGTGTGGTGAGGCCCTTGGCCAATGTGGCATCTCGCGGAAAACACACCTCCTTTCCAGAAACTGAAAAGTCTCCTTCACACCCTTGCTTTGAGCCAGGAAGGGTCCCACCCCACCCTTCCACAGAGGAGGAGATCCCCGAGGGTCCGGGGCAGACTCATGAGCATTCCCGTTTTCATCTGTGCAACTCCAGATGAGGGTCCCTTTCCTGCTCCGTCGGAAAAGGGTTCTGGGCGCTCCCTGGCATCCCAAGAGGAATTGTTGGCAACAGGATAGTGAAGGGAGCCTCAGAGTTCGGAACACCGCTCCTCAATTACCCCAAATTCCTAGTTCACTCCAGATGAACCTGCGTATGCTGCACTGCCTCGATTGGCACCTGGAGTCTTGACTCCCGACCCACTGGGACCTATAAGAGCCCTGACGTACTTCCAGGCAGACTCAGATCCCTGTGTCCAATCGACGGGGCGCCTGTTGCTGCAGCTGCAGGTGGAGTGGCAAGCAGACATTCCCAACTCTAGGCTAGAGGAGGCCTGACCCCCTGTGGGGACTCCAGGGCTATGTTAATACCTATGTTAGCATAGGCAAACAAGCTCAGGTGCCTGCGTCAGCACCAGACAAGGCCTAAGGATCCAGAGACGACTGGGGAGGAATACCCAGAGTCGCCTGGAACCTGGCAAGGAGACGGACCTCACCAGAGGCGACGGGGCTGGTCCTGAGGTCCCCGTCGTAACTCGAGAGTCCCCGACATAACTCGTTAAAAACCAGAAGCTTCTCCCCTGCAGGCTAGGTGAGGCCCTTATCCGCTGCAGTATCTCAGGGAAAATCTACTCTTCCCACGGGTACCTCGACAGGCTTCTTCAAACTCTTGCTGTGACACAGGAAGTGCCCCACCTCATACTTCCCCAATAGAGAGGAAACCCAAGGGTCCCACCGCGAATCATGAGGAGCCCTGTTTCCCCTGCAAAGCTCCAGATGAGGTTTCCTTTTCGCTGCTCCATTTGGAAAAGGTTCTCGGGGCTCATGTCCATCCCTAGAGTAGACGCTGAAAGCAGGAGAGATGGGAGGAGCCTCAGGATTTGGGCAACCCATCCCCAGAGCCACCAAATGCCTGGTCCACTTCCGATGGAGTTGACTGCCCTGCACTGCCTCGATTGCCTGTCCGAGGGTTGACTCCTGACACACTGGCACCTGTGACAACCCAGGGGTATCTCCAGGGCAAGACCCAGGTCCCTGTATCCCTTGACGGGGAGCCTGACTCAGCTGCTGCATCTGACAAGGCAAGGAGACCTGCCAGTCTCATGACGAGACGAGGCCTGATATATATGGGGGCTCCAGGGAAAACTCAAGACCTATGTCAGCATGGCTGAGGAAAGCTCAGGTTACCGCCTCAGCACCAGAGGAGGCCTGAGGACACCAGGATGCCTGCGGAGGAATCCCCAGAGGCACCTGAAAACTGGCACAGAGACTGACCTCTCCTGAGGCTACAGGGGCGGTTTCCTGACGTCCCCGACATATCTGGAGAGGTCCCCTCTGCAACACGAGAAAACCCTGTATCTCCTCACCTGCATGTATGGTGATGCCCTTGGCTAAAGTTGCATCGCGGTGGAAAACACACCTTCTTTCTAGGAACTCGAAAGTCTCCTTCACACCCTTGCTTTGAGCCAGGAAGTGCCCCACCTCACCTTCTCCACAGGAGAGGAACTCTATTGTCCGGCGGTGACTCAAGAGGAGCCCCGTTTTCATCTCCACAGCTGCAGATGTGGGTCGCTTTCCCTGCTCCGTTGGGAAAGGGTTCCGGGCGCTCCCTGACATTCCAAGAGGAGTCGCTGGCAGCAGGAGAGTGGAGGGAGCCTCAGGTTTCAGAACACCATTCCTCAAGGAACCCAAATTCCCAGTTCACTCCAGATGAACCTGACTGCCCTGCACTGCCTCGATTGTCACCCCGAGTCTTGACTCCCGACCCACTGTGACCTATAACAGCCCTGATGTACTTCCAGGGCAAGACTCAAATCCCTGTGTTCGATCGACGGGGTGCCTGACGCTGCAGCTGCAGGTGGGGTGGCAAGCAGACATTCCCCGCTCCAGGCTAGAGGAGGCCTGAACCCATTTGGGGGCTCCAGGGATATGTTAATTCCCATGTTAGCATAGGCGAGGCAAGCTCAGACTCCTGCGTCAGCAACAGACTAGGCCTGAGTATCCTGGGACTACTGGGGAGGAATCCCCAGAGGCGCCTGTCAATTGGAATGGAGAAGGGCCTCTCCAGATGCGACAGGGGCGGGTCCCTGAGGTCCCCATCGTAATTCGAGAGTCCCCGCCGCAACTCGAGACAAACCAGAAGCTTCTCCCCTGCAGGCAAGTTGAGACCCTTATCCACTGCAGAATCTCAGGAAAATCTACTCTTTCCACGTGTACCTCGAAAGGCTGCTTGAAACCCTTGCTGTGACCCAGGAAGTGCCTCGCCCCATCCGTCCCCAATCAGGAAGAAACCCAATCGTCCCACCGTGACTCATGGGGAGCCCTGTTTCATCTGTGCAGCTCCAAAAGATGTTCCCTTTTACTGCTCCAACGGAAAAAGTTCTCGGCGCTCCTGTCCATCGCTAGAGTAGGCGCTGACAGCAGGATATTTGGGAGGAGCCGCAGGGTTTGGGAAACCCATCCCCAGAGCCACCAAATGCCTCGACCAATGCCGATGGAGTTGACTGCCCTGCACTGCCTCGATTGCCTGCCCGAAGGTTGAGTCCCGACACACTGGCACCTGTGGCAACCCAGGGGTGTCTACAGGGCAAGACCCAGAACCCTGTATCCCTTGACAGGGAGCCTGACTCCACTGCTGCATGTCAAGGCAAGCAGACGTGACAGTCTCCTGACAAGACAAGGCCTGACATAAGTGGGGGCTCCAGGGAAAACTCAAGACCTATGTCCTCATGGCCGAGGCAAGCTCAGGAGACTCCTCAGCACCAGACGAGGCCTGAGGACCCGAGGATGCCTGTGGATTAATCCCCAGAGGCACCTGACCACTGGCACGGAGACTGGCCTCTCTTGAGGCTACAGGGGCTGTTTCCTGAGGTCCCCGAAATAACTGGAGAGGTCCCCGCTGCAACATGAGAAAACCCAGTAGCTCCTCACATACATGCGTGGTGAGGCCCTTGGCCAATGTGGCATCTTGGTGGAAAACACACCTTCTTTCTAGGAACTCGAAAGTCTGCTTCACACACTTGCTTTGAGCCAGGAGGTGTCCCACCTCACCCTTCCCCACCAAAGAGGAACTCGAGTGTCCAGGGGTGACTCATGAGGAGCCCCATTTTCATCTGCGCAGCTGCAGATGAGGGTCCCTTTCCCTGCTCCGTCAGGAAAGGGTTCAGGGCGCTCCCTGTCATTCCAAGAGAAATTGCTGGCAGCAGGAGTGTGAAGGGAGCCTCAGAGTTCAGAACACCGTTCCTCAAGGACCCCAAATTCCTAGTTCACTCCAGATGAACCTGACTGCCCTGCACTGCCTCGATTGTCACCCCGAGTCTTGACTCCCGACCCACTGGGACCTGTAACAGCCCTGATGTACATCCAGTGCAAGCCTCAGATCCCTTTGTCCAATTGATGGGGCGCCTGACTTTGCAGCTTCAGGTGGGGTGGCAAGCAGAGGTTCCCTGCTCCCGGCTAGAGGAGGCCTGACTCCCTGTGGGGGCTCCAGGGATAGGTTAATACTTATGTTAGCATAGGCAAGGCAAAATCAGACGCCTGCCTCAGCACCAGACAAGGCCTGAGGATCCAGCGACGACTGTGGAGCAATACCCAAAGGCGCCTGGAAACTGGCACGGTGATGGGCACCTGCAGAGGTGACAGGGGCGGGTCCCTGAGGTCCCCGTCTTAACTCGAGTGTCTCCGTCGCTACTCGAGAAAAACCAGATGCTTCTCCCCTACAGGAGAGGTGAGGCCCTTATCTGTTGCGGAATCTCAGGGAAAATCTACTCTTCCCACGAGTACCTCGAAAGGCTCCTTCAAATCCTTGCTGTGACCCAGGAAGTGCCTCGCCCCATCCGTCCCCAAACGTGAGGAATCCCGAGCGTCCCAACGTGAATCATGAGGAGCCCTGTTTCCCCTGCACAGCTCCAGATGAGTTTCCCTTTCCTTTCTCCGACGGAAAATGTTCTCGGCACTCCTGTTCATCCCTAGAGTAGGCGATGAGAGCAGGATAGTTGGGAGGAGCCTAACGGTTTGGGCGACCCATCCCCAGAAGCAACTAATGCCTCGTCCACTTCCGATGGAGTTGACTGCCCTGCACTCCCTCGATTGGTGGCCTGAGGGTTGACTCCCAACTCACTGGCACCTGTGACAACTCGGATGTATCTCCAAGGCAAGACCCAGATCCCTTTATCCGCTTGACGGGGAGCCTGACTCCACTTCTGCAGCTGGCAAGGCAAGCAGACGTGCCAGTCTCCTGACGAGACGAGGCCTGACATATGTGGGTCCTCCAGGGGAAACTCAAGACCTACGTCAGCATGGCCGAGGCAAGCTCAGGAGACTCCTCAGCACCAGACGATGCCTAGGAAACCAAGGATGCCTGCGGAGGGTTCCCCAGAGGCACCTGACCACTGGCAAGGAGACAGGCCTCTCCTGAGCCTACAGGGGCTCTTTACTGAGGTCCCCGACATAAATGGAGAGGTCCCGCTGCAACATGCGAAAACCCAGTAGCTCCTCACCTATATGTGTGGTGAGGCCCTTGGCTATGTGGCATCTCGGTAGAAAACACAACTTTCTAGGACCTCAAAAGTCCCTTTCACACAATTGCTTTGAGCCAGGAGGTGTCCAACCTCATCCTTCTCCACAGGAGAGGAACCCAGAGGTTCCGGCGGTGACTTATGAGGAGCCTCGTTTTCATCTGTGCAGCTGCAGTTGATTGTCCCTATCCCTGCTCGGTAGGGAAAGGGTTCCGGGCGCTCCCTGGCATCCCAAGAGGAATCGCTGGCATCAGGAGATTGGAGGGAGCCTCAGGCTTCAGAACACCGTTCCTCAAGGAACACAAATTTCTAGTTCACTCCAGATAAACCTGACTGCCCTGCACTGCCTCGATTGCCACCCCGAGTCTTGACTCCAGACCCACTGGGACCTGTAGCAGACCTGACGTACTTCCAGGGCAAGCCTCAGATGCCTGTGTCCTATCGATGGGGCGCCTGACACTGCAGCTGAAGGTGGGAGGGCAAGCAGACGTTCCCTGCTCTAGGCTAGAAGAGGTCTGACCCCATGTGGGGGCTCCAGTGATATGTTAATACCTATGTTAGCATAGGCCAGGCAAGCTCAGGCTACTGCCTCAGCAGCAGACAAGGGCTGGGGATCCTGCGATGACTGGGGAGGAATCCCCAGAGGTTCCAGGCAACAGGCACGGAGAAGGGCCTCACCTGAGGCGATAGGTGCCGGTCCCTGAGGTCCCCGTCATAACTCAAGAGTCCCCGCCGCAACTCGAGAAACACCAGAAGCTTCTCCCCTGCAGGCGAGGTGAGGCCCTTATCTTTCCCTTTCCTTTTCAAGGAAAATCTACCCTTCACACGGGTACCTCGATAGGCTTTTTCACAACCTTTTTGTGGACCAGGAAGTTCCCCGCCCCATCCTTCCCCAAACCTGAGGAAACCTGAGCGTCCCACCGTGATACATGAGGGGCCCTGATTCCCCTGCACAGCTCCAGATGAATGTTCTTTTCCCTGCTCCATCGGGAAAAGGTTCTCCGCGCTCCTGTTCAACCTTAGAGTAGGCGCTGACAGCAGGAGAGTTGGGAGGAGCATCAGGGTTCTGGCGAACCATCCCCAGAGCCACCAAATGCCTCGTCCACTACCCATGGAGTAAACTGTCCTGCACTGCCTCGATTGCCTGCCCGAGGGTTGACTCCCGACACACTGGCACCTGTGACACCCCGGGGGTATCTCCAGGGCAAAACCCAGATCCCTGTGTCCTCTTGACGGGGAGACAGACTCCGCTGCTGCAGCTGGCAAGACAAGAAGACGTGCCAGTCTCCTGACGAGACGGGGCCTCATATATGTGGGGGCTCCAGGGAAAACTCAAGTCCTATGTCAGCATGGCTGAGGCAAGCTCAGGTTACCGCCTCAGCACCAGAGGAGGCCTGAGGACCCGAGGATGCCTGCGGAGGTATCCCCAGAGGCACCTGAAAATTGGCACGGAGACTGACCTCTCCGGAGGCTACAGGGGCGGCTTGCTGACGTCCCCGACATAACTGGAGAGGTCCCCGCTGCAACACCTGAAAACCCTGTAGCACCTCACCTACATGCGTGGTGAGGCCCTTGGCCAATGTGGCATCTCGGTGGAAAACACACCTTCTTTCTAGGAACTCGAAAGTCTTCTTCACACCCTTGCTTTGAGCCAGAAATTTCCTCACCTCAAACTTCCCCACAGGAGAGGAACCCCGAGCGTCCTGCGGTGACACATGAGGAGCCCTGTTTTCATCTGTGCAGCTTCAGATGAGGGTCCCTTTCCCTGCTCCGTTGGGAAAGGTTTCCGGGCCCTCCCTGGCATCCCAAGAGGAGTCGCTGTCAGCAGGAGAATGGAGGGATCCTCAGGTTTCAGAACACCGATCCTCAAGGAACCCAAATTCCTAGTTCACTCCAGATGAACCTGACTGCCCTGCACTGCCTCAGTTGTCACCCCGAGTCTTGACTCCCAACGCACTGGGACCTGTAACAGCCCTGACGTACATCCAGGGCAAGCCTCAGATCACTCTGTTGGATCGAAGTGGCGCCTGATGCTGCAGTTGCAGGTGGGTTGGCCAGTAGATGTTCCCTGCTCCAGGCTAGAGGAGGCGTGACCCCCTGAGATGACTCCAGGAATATGTTAATACTTATGTTACCATAGGCAAGGGAAGCTCAGGCCCCTGCCTCAGCACCAGACAAGGCCTGAGGATCCAGCGACGACTGGGGAGCAGTTCCGAGAGGCGCCTGGCAACTGGCATGGAGACGGGACTATCCTGATTCAAAAGGGGCGGGTCGCTGAGGTCCCCGTCGTAACTCAAGAGTCCCGGCCGTAACTCGAGAAGAACAAGAAGCTTCTCCCCTGCAGGCGAACTGAGGCCCTTATCCGCTGCGGAATCTCAGGGAAAATCTACTCCTCCCACGGGTACCTCAAAGGCTCCTTCAAACCCTTGCTGTGATCCGGCAAGTCCCTTGCCCCATCCGTCCCCAATCTTGAGGAAACCCAAGCGTCCCACCGCGACTCATGAGGAGCCCTGTTTCACCTGCGCAGCTCCAAATGAGGTTCCCTTTCCCTGCTCCGACGGAAAAGGTTCTCGGCGCTCCTGTCCATCGCTAGAGTAGGCGCTGACAGCAGGAGAGTTGCGAGGAGCCTCAAGGTTTGGGCGACCCATCCCCACAGCCACCAAATGCCTCGTCCACTCCCGATGGAGTAAAATGCCCTGCACTGCCTCGATTGCCTGCTTGAGGGTTGACTCTCGACACATTGGCACCTGTGACAACCCGGGGGTATCCCCATGGCAAGACCCAGATCCCTGTGTCCGCTTGACGGGGAGCCTGACTCCGCTGCTGCAGCTGGCAAGGCAGGAAGACGTGCCAGTCTCCTGACGAGACGACGCCTGATATATGTGGGGGCTCCAGGGAAAACTCAAGACCTATGTCAGCATGGCTGAGGCAAGCTCAGGTTACTGCCTCAGCACCAGAGGAGGCCTGAGGACCCCAGGATGCCTGCGGAGGAATCCCCAGAGGCACCTGAAAACTGGCACGGTGACTGACCTCTCCGGAGGCTACAGGGGCGGTTTGCTGACGTCCCCAACATAACTGGAGAGGTCCCCGCTGCGACACGTGAAATCCCTGTAGCTCCTCACCTACATGTGTGGTGAGGCCCTAGGCCAATGTGGCATCTCATGGAAAACACACCTCGTTTCCAGAAACTCGACAGTCTCTTTCACACCCTTGCTTTGAGCCAGGAAGGGTCCCACACCACACTTCCCCACAGGAGGAGGTCCCCGAGGGTCCGAGGGAGACTGATGAGGAGGCCCGTTTTCATCTGTGCAGCACCGGATGACGGTCCCTTTCCGTGCTCCGTGGGGAATGGGTTCCGGGCGCTCCCTGGCATCCCAGGAGGAATTGCTGGCCGCAGGAGAGTGAAAGGAGCCTCAGAGTTCGGAACGCCGTTCTTCAAGGACGCCAAATTCCTAGTACACTCCAGATGAACCTGACTGCCCTGCACTGCCTGGATTCTCACCCGGAGTCTTGACTCCCGACCCACTGGGAAGTCTAACAGCCCTGACGTACTTCCAGGGCAAGCCTCAGATCCCGGGGGCCTATCGACGGGGCGCCTAACACTGCAGCTGAAGGTGGGATGGAAAGGAGACGTTCCCCGCTCCAGGCTAGAGCAGGCCTGACCCCCTGTGGGCGCTCCAGTGATATGTTAATACCTATGGTAACATAGGCAAGGCAGGCTCATTCTCCTGTCTCAGCACTAGACAATGGCTGAGCATCCTGAGATGACTGGGGAGGAATCCCCAGAGGATCCTGGCAACAGGCACGGAGAAGGGCCTCTCCTGAGGCGACAGGGGCGGGTTCCTGAGGTCCCCGTCGTAACTCCAGAGACCCCACCGCAACTCGAGAAAAACCAGAAGTTTCTCCCCTGCAAGCGAGGCGAGGCCCTTATCCGCTGAGGTATCTCAGGGAAAGTCTACCCTTCCCACGGGCACTTCGATAGGCTCCTTTAAACCCTTATTGTGACCCAGGAAGTGCCCCGCCCCATTCTTCCCCAATCCTAAGGAAACCCGAGCGTCCCACTGTGACTCATGAGGAGCCCTGTTTCCCCTGCACAGCTCCAGATGAAAGTTCTTTTCCCTGCTCCAATGGGCAAAGTTTCTCGGCGCTCCTGTTCATCCTTAGAGTAGGCGCTGACAGCAGGAGAGTTGGGAGGAGCCTCAGGGTTTGGGCGACCCATCCCCAGAGCCACCAAATGCCTTGTCTATTCCCGATGGAGTAAATTGCCCTGCACTGCCTCGATTGCCTGCCCGAGGGTTGACTTCCGACACACTGGCATCTGTGACACCCCGGGGGTATATCCAGGGCAAGACCCAGAACCTTGTGTCCGCTTGACGGGGAGCCTGACTCCGCTGCTGCAGCTGGCAAGACAAGAAGACGTGCCAGTCTCCTGACGAGATGGGGCCTCATATATGTGGGGGCTCCAGGGAAAACTCTAGTCCTATGTCAGCATGGCTGAGGCAAGCTCAGGTTACCGCCTCAGCACCAGAGGAGGCCTGAGGACCCGAGGATGCCTGCGGAGGTATCCCCAGAGGCACCTGAAAATTGGCACGGAGACTGACCTCTCCGGAGGCTACAGGGGCGGTTTGCTGATGTCCCCGACATAACTGGAGAGGTCCCCGCTGCAACACCTGAAAACCCTGTAGCACCTCACCTACATGCGTGGTGAGGCCCTTGGCCAATGTGGCATCTCGGTGGAAAACACACC
>SJYF01001861.1:416534-438948 GCA_006410515.1 Procapra przewalskii | reverse complement strand
CCATGCATTATAATATACAAAAATTCCTGTTATATAAATGATTATTTTTATAGAAATAATTACCAGAGGAGAAAATATGCTTGAAATTGCCTAAATACATTTCTGAATATATGTAGAATTTAAATACTTGAGGCCTGTAGGTTCAGTGTAAAAAATATATTTTTGTCTCATAATGCCTTAAATAACCCTTAACTTATAGGTAATTGCTTTGTCATGTTACTAATGTCCAAGTGCTTGCTATTGAAAATATGAAAAATTCCTTATGAATTATGAAAAAGTGAAAGAAAATGAAGTCACTCAGTCATGTCCGACTGCTTGGGACCCCATGGACTGTAGGCTTCTCAGTCCATGGGATTCTCCAGGCAAGAGTACTGGAGCGGGTTGCCATTTCCTTCTCCAGATTAGGAATTATTCTTAATGCATTTCTATTTTCAAAGGTAAGTAATTACATCAGGTAAAATACTTTTCCTTTATCAAAGTCACTAACAGCTGAGATTAAAAAAAATGTGTTATGCATTGATTGCAATATTTGAATTTCTGCAAGATACATTTCAGGTCAGCCTGGCCACAGGGCAATGCATCATTTTTGATATAATTAATTGTAAATAGTTACAAACAAAGATTTAAAAATTAATTCATCATGATAGACATTTAAATAAATTTGAGTTCCTGTAAGTGTGTAAAATGCAAATTTATATAAGTAACACACTTTTCCATAAGGAAGATAAATAGAGGCTTATTTTATGTCCTTAAATGTTCTCAAAGTCTTATAGTTAAATAAATAATCAATGACAATATTAGATCTAATTAAAAAATAAGAAAAAAGTGAAAATATTGGAATCACTTCACTTTTCCTCAGTGGAGAGTGAATAAGTTGGCTTAAAGCCAAATTCATGGCATCTGGTCCCATCACTTCATAGGAAATAGATGGGGAAACAGTGGAAACAGTGTCATACTTTATTTTGGGAGGGTTCCAAAATCACTACAGATGGTGACTGCAGCCATGAAATTAAAAGATGTTTACTCCTTGTAAGAAAAGTTATGACCAACCTAGATAGCATATTGAAAAGCAGAAATATTACTTTGACAAAAAGCTTCGTCTAGTCAAGGCTATGGTTTTTCTTGTGGTCATGTATGGATGTGAGAGTTCTGAGCACTGAAGAATTGATGCTTTTGAACTGTGGTGTTGGAGAAGACTGTTTAGAGTCCTTTGGACTACAAGGAGATCCAACCAGTCCATTCTGAAGGAGATCAGCCCTGGGATTTCTTTGGAGGGAATGATGCTAAAGCTGAAACTCCAGTACTTTGGCCACCTCATGTGAAGCGCTGACTCACTGGAAAAGACTCTGATGCTGGGAGGGATTGGGGGCAGGAGGAGAAGGGGACTACAGAGTATGAGATGGCTGCATGGCATCACCATCTTGATGGATGTGAGTTTGGGTAAACTCCGGGAGTTGGTGATGGATAGGGAGGCCTGGCGTGCTGTGATTCGTGGGGTTTCAAAGAGTTGGACATGACTGAGTGACTGAACTGAACAGAATATTACTTTTAACAATGTCATGTAGCTATGTATTTGTATTGGAATTTGTCATACATTTTTTCAATAATAAATACTGACTACTTTATGTTTCAATTAGATACAACTAGTGATGAACATGAATAAGTTTGTCCTTTGGGGATATATTATAAGGTGAGGGAAGAGTAGTAGAAAAACAAGGTGAAAACAGTTATTCAAATTAATTAAGATAAATTTTACTTTGTTCAATGTGCATTTAATAAAACAAAGCTTGATGCATTATAATGTTACTGGCAATTATCCTATGTTTGATAGGATAGTTGTCTGGTCATCTTGTTATCATAGACTTCAAGTTTGCTTGGCCTGCTTTCTTTTCTCACAGTTTTTCTACATTTTAATGACCTCCAGGTAGAATGTCCTGATCTTAACTTTGGGGGTCTTCTCATTCAAGGACTAGCATGGTGGAGGCATTACCCTACCGTTCTATTAACAAGTCCCACATTCATTGCTTCTGCCTAAACAAAGGGTCATGTTTGACTACTTTCCGGACAACTAAATTTCTCCCACGTAAAATCATCACCACTTTTTGAAAGCAGTGTAAGTTCAGTCTATGTATTTTTTTGGTTGTTGTTGTTGTTAATCAAATTGTTTCTGCCTTCCTTCTTTTAGGAATGTTTAGTAATTTCCGATTCAATAATAGACCTTTTTCAGCAAAACTGGGAATTTTTTAAAGTACACATGACCCTCATTTCTGTGCATTTGAGGTCAGAAAGGAACACTAAGGAGTATGCAATCATTATGCTTATACTTCTATCATGACATAATGCCCTTGCATGGCATACTTTATTTTATGTGACTTTGCTCATGTAAGTTTCAGCAAGTTTATAATACACTAGTCAAAAACAGTACAAATAACTACTGTGTCAAAACTCACATTCTCCTTCCTTGCAGCTACTACATTACAGAAAGTAAGCTGAGCTAGGATACCCTATGGGAAAATTAATCCTCTGCACATTCAGATATGTCCTAAAATATCAGATACTGATCTTATCTCTTTATTAAAATCTAAATATCGATGTTCTGATTATCTTGTTATTGGAAACCCCATATTTTTCCTCTTAACATTGAGCTGAATTTATGTGGAATACAGAGTAGACTACTAGACATGCCGCATTCCTCAGGCTGCTATGCAGAGGTATCTTTCCTGTGTGATCCAACAAACATATATATATTTTTTAATAGGATGGTAAACTTATTGATATCAGGGAGTATGCATTTCTGGTCCAAATTATGTATTCCTAGTGCCTAGCACAGAACTGTGAAGAATCTGAGATTGTATCTTGATTACATGCTTGTAAGTTAGCCTTCCATATTTCAGAGATGCAGGCAGAAAATATGAGAATTCTGAATCAGACCAAGAACCTTCATACTTGTGACATTACCAACTGAATGAGTTTCATGTTTGCCCTCGTTCCTCAAGGAACTCCCCTGAGGATGATGCAGGTGAAGGTAGAAGGATATTATTCAAGCTGTCATTTATTTTCCAGCTGGGGAACTTTAACCTCAGAAAACCAGTTTTCCCTAGTGGATCGCAACCACACCTTCCCAATATTTGTCTAAAAGAGAGATGTTTTCTTCATTATACAGCACACAAACAAGACTGTACTCTGTTCTTTATGGAAACACTATCTCTATCTTCCAAGGATGTTTGCTATACAAATACCCTTGAAATGATAATCCAGAACAAAAAATTGTCAGTATTTTATCGTAATATGTTTATAAATGAGAGAAATGATAGAGAATTGCCTCCCCACATTAAAAAACATGTATGAAGGAGTAAATAATTTCATTGATAGTTATATTTAATGATACTCATAAAAATTCATTTAAACATGTGCAGTTTAGCTTCTTTGGAGAATTCTCATAAATAAGCTATTTAATTTCAAAGAAGAATTTGGCATTTTGTATATCTGAATGGTTAGTATATCCACAGTCATTTTTGGACATGTTGCGAAAGGGATTTCTTATAGCAAAATGTCTAACGTGATTTTGTATGTATTAATGATACAAACAAGATACATCATTTTTATGCAGTTAGACACAAACTGCAAGATCAATGCTCCATCCATATGTGAAAATCATCTATGAAATGTATTTTTCAATAAGCAATTAAATAATTGTTGTTTACTGAAAGTATCATGAGTAAACTCTAATGATGACATGCATGAAATGTAAAAGCTGAATGAATAATGATGAAAAGGATCAATGCATTTGGGTAATCTGTGCTTACATGGATGTTTATTTGTTTGTTTACTTAACATTTTCCTATTGAGTCTAACTCATTTTGCTTATTGGGCAGCAACCTCTTCCCTCACTGACTCTGTTACTAAAAGTCTGAGACTAGTGTCAACATGTTCAGTTGTTTTAGTGCTACCAAGCCCTGGTGATCTCTTCAGTCTCATATGACCCAATGGAGCATTCTCCTGAAGTTAGTAGAATCACTGGCTCACTCTCAATTTCAGTCACATCCTCCATGTATCCCAGGTCTAGACTATGTCTCATAACCTGTGCTGTGTGACCATCCTCTTATTACCACAGAAACCCCATGGAAGGTTCATCGATGTTTACATCTCAGTGATTATTCTGTGTCTATTACTGGAGAACAAGTGGGAAATCCTGGAATCTTTTGTATTTTACTGCAGCTGATCTACTTGAGAAATGAAGTGTTTTAACTGATCAAAATACCAATTTTACTCTACTGCTGCTAGATAAAGTTAGTCAATCAAATATTGTAAGCTATGTCCCAAAGTCTTAAAAGGTGATAACAGAAAACGATTTTTATTTTTCTTTGACTTTCATTGATTTCATCTAGGATTTTCTCTCTCTTTCCTACTATGATTCAATCGACTAAACACAGGGAATAGTAAGATTTATACCTCCACCATCTAGAGTCCACTCTCTTAACTCTTCTAGCAGAAAGATTTTACATTTCCTTTCAGTATGATAGAGGTAATAAGTAAAGTGAAAGCATTAGTCATTCAGTCATGTCTGACTCTTTGTAACACCATGGACTGTAGCCTAACAGGCTCTTCTGTCCTTGGAATTCCCCAAGCAAATCTCCAAAGAATGGGTAGCCATTCTTTTCTCCAAGGGATCTTTCCCACCCAGGGATCCAACCTGGGTCTCCAGTATTGCAGGCAGATTCTTTATGGTCTGAAGCAACAGGGGAGCCCCACAACACAAAAGGTGTGTACGGAAAAAATTCCTTGCTGACTCATTTAAAAAGACCCTTATGATGGGAAAAATTGAAGGTAGAGGGAAAAGGGGACGCCAGAGGAGGAGATGGTTGGATGGCATCGCCAACTCGATGGACATGAGTTCGGGTAAACTCCGGGAGTTGGTGACGGACATGGAGGCCTGGTGTGCTGTGATCCACGGGGTCACAAAGAGTTGGACAGGGCTGAGGGACTGAACTGGACTGAAAGCTATTTACTCAAACCTTCACACTTTGTTCTTGATAGGTAATCAAATCTAGTTTTTAAGATCCTTGACTCTCTAGGTACTCAGACAAATCAACTTTGAGACTCAAATGTGTTTAAGTAGTTGCATCACCGACTCAATGGACATGAGTTTGGGTGAACTCCGGGAGTTGGTGATGGACAGGGAGGCCTGGTGTGCTACAATTCATGGGGTCACGAAGAGTTGAACAAGACTGAGTGACTGAACTGAACTGAACTGAACTGAAGTAGTTACTTTCCACTTGATGGAATTAATACCATTTCTCCAACAGTACTGAACAAAGAGATTGCCTAGCATTTAAAATTTTCCCAGTTATATTAATATAACATTTAAAGTTTTAAGTACTTCATTATATCATTTCAGACTTAGCAATGGTGATTTGTGAGTCATATATTTGCATTTCACTATAAATTGACATTACCTAAGAGAATAACACAAACAAGATGATTTGTTTTAACTTGCTGAAGTTTAAAGTCAAAGTTACTATCCACTCAAGTGCTGCTGCTGCTTAGTTGCTTCAGTCATGTCCAACTCTGTGCTACCCCATAGATGGCAGCCCACTAGACTCCCTCGTCCCTGAGATTCTCCAGGCAAGAACACTGGAGTGGGTTGCCATTTCCTTCTCCAATGCATGAAAGTGAAAAGTGAAAGTGAAGTTGCTCAGTCATGTCTGACTCTCAGTGACCCCATGGACTACAGTCCACCAGGCTCCTCCATCCATGGGCTTTTCCAGGCAAGAGTACTGCAGTGGGTTGTCATTGCCTTCTCCTGTCCACTCACTTAGGAACTTATAAATCCTATGTGAAATAGAGGTTATTAAAACTTTATGAAATATCTTTGTTGTGTAGTTATTTAATTAATATGGTTATAGAGAATTAAAGTAATATTTTTTCTAATTTAAAAAGGATGCTACTAAATTTTTGCCTTAACCCTCACCTCATTAAGAAGGCTACTATGCTGAATTAGTACAATGTGTTTTAATATATACTTCTAAAATATCAATGTGCTGGACCAGGTGATTCAGTGAAAATGGCAAATACCAAGGGCATTATTCCATTATTAGAAAGGTTTCCAGTTTTTCATTAAAACTCAAATAATTTTGCTCATTTATTATAGTCAACATGAATACTTTTAGTTAATATTTTATTGGAAATATGAAAAAATAGTTATATAATGAGAATGAACTGAAAACAATTCATATTTCTATATAAACAGCTTTGTTCTTCTAAAATTTGGGACAAAGAAATTTAAAAAGGGAAATTCTTACAAATAGCAATTTTGAAAACTGTTGTACTGGAGTTTAGACAGCTATGAAAGTTTAAAAACTCATTTGGTCATGGGTTGAAATGTCTTGCTGCTTGTACTTCGCTTTGAAAGAAAGAATGTTTTAAGAAATTATATTCATTTTTTTCAGTGTGTATGTACCTCATCCTCTTATGATCTTTCTAAGGCATCAAATGCAATTTAAGTAGCAAAAGCCTGCTACAACAAATTGTTTCTCACCATGCCAGAAATCCACCTGTAGTGACTGATACCTAATATCAACTAAACTGAAAAATTTTAGACATGTAATCCTCTTAGATAAAACTTTGGTTAATTAACAACTTCCACTGATATTTATAATTTTCCATATATTCCACACATTTTAAAAGAGTTAGAATTACAACTGGACATTTAAATAAATTATATAATGGTGAACACCCATATAACTTATGGACACATTAAAAAAGGTGAGGAGCATTGCCAATATGGCACAAGTTCCCTTCTTGCCAATACTGTTGGGATTCGGAGGGCAAAGTTAGTATCTTTGCCTTCAACAAAAGGGAATCTTGGCAAATTTTATACATTAATGGTTTAGGCACTGAGTTGTATCTGACTCTTGTGACCCTGTGGACTATGGCCTACCAGCTTCTCTGTCCATGGAATTTCCCAGGCGTCAATACTGGAGTGGCTTGCCATCTTCTCTAGGGGATCTTTCCAACCCAGGAATCAAACCAACCCAATTCTCCTGCATTGCAGGCAGACTTTTTACTGATTGAGCTATGAGGGCATCCCAAAATTTTATGTACTGGGAGTCCAAAAATCCTCACCAAAGACTCAAGGGTACACTGGAAGTATACTAGGGGTTAAAGCCTAGTTTCTAGTTACTTCAATCACTAAAATGGAATAAAAGTATATAAATGCTATTAAAAAATAATTTCTAGTTATTTAAAATGCATGCTTTTCCAAGTTGCTTGTCTAGTGATTTAAATCCAGATAAATCTTTTCAAAATAAATATATTTTGTAATTAAAACTGACATTTCATCCTTGTCTGTGTCTGTAATAGCAAAACAACAAAAAAGTCACAAATGCCCATCAATGGAAAAATGTTAAATAAATCATGCTTAAACCTTTTAATACTAAGCAACTAATTTCTGAAATCTACATTTAACAGGATAGGGGTCTTACCATAATGTATTAAGTAAGAGAAACCAGTTGGAGAGTAGTACAGTCCTCCCTTGGTATCATCCGGGGGATTAGTTTCAGAAAACCACCTCTAGTTCCTCCACTCTTCCAAACTCCAAAATCCAATGATGCTTAAGTCCCTCATGTAAGGTGGGGTAATATTTGCACATAACCTAACACATCCTTCCACATATTTCAAACATGTCTAGTTTATTTATAACACCTAATACAATGTAAATACTATGCAAATAGTTGTACATGCAACAGTGCTATATAAATATTTGACTATGCAAATTAAAGCTTTGCCTTTTGGAACTTTCAAATTATTTTTTGCTTGAAAAAATTTCATCACAGTTGGTTGAATCCACAGATGCAGAACCTATATATATAAAGAGCTGACTATGTATCTGTAGGTTCACAGTGTCTTTCTTGCATTTCAAGACCTCTCCCCTAAATGTTCTGAAAATCGAATTTTTTCAACCATATAATTTGTTGTTAATTCATTTGGTGATGAAACATAACTTGAACTGACATGTTTCTTCCCAATATTGTTTTACTTGGTGTGGATTTCCATATGTTTTACTGTAGACATGTTGATGTATCTAAGGAATGGAGCACAAATCCTGATCAGTTATGCATTATACCATCTTTCTAAATCTGAAAAAATATCTTAATCCTGAAACACATCTAGTCCCAAGGTTTCCAGATACACAATTTTAGACCTTAAATATGATACTTTTATATTTTACAAAATAACCAATAGTGAAAAAATATGTATTTTCAAATATGTTGTGCATATATGTAGAAAAATGGAAAATTATGTAAATAGATTATTCTGTGTTAACATCCCTTACTGTTAACATTACTTTCTTTAGAAATGTTGGCAAGGAGATTGGTAAAGTTAGACTTTTACATTCCAATTTATGAATATCGTGTTATTTCACTAGCTACAATATCTATTGTATAAATTGTATAACATAAGTGTTTCCAATAATAACTTACATGACAAGTATTTTCTTGACTATATATTTGAACAATATTTGCTTCCACAAGCCATAAAAAAATCTGATAAAAAGTCTTATTCCTTGAAAATTTCTTGGACTTTTTCCTTTGTCAGTGAAATCTCCCTCACCCTCTTTCTTTCTAGCCTCCCTTGACCATATTTTGAGGTCAATTCCTTTCCATCCAGAAATCCATTCTCTTATTTCGTCTTCTAGAACAGTCAGTTGTTTGCTTCAAAATCCCAATTTCTCATATAAAGTAATTTTAAGTTTCCTTATTTGAATCCCCACCCATCGATATATACCTGAGGAGTTATACTTTTTATATTGAAACTGAAGCTTAGATATGTTCTCCTCATCTACTTCTACTGGGATATTTTTATAACTGTATCAAGCTGACAGAAAAAAAAAATTAGCATGCATATGTATTGATATATAAGTTGGGTAAGAAATAAGGAACATAATAGACCATGAGAAACATCTCAACGTCATCACACCATGGCAAGAATTATAATAAACCTTAGTAATAGAGGAAGCATAGTAAGTAACAGAATGCAATTGAAGTTCACAGGACACTGCTCATCCTATTTAAATGTATTTTAAATATGTGTAATTTTTATACTTATTCATATTCTTATTTATTCACATACATCATTTAAATGTATGTAGGTTTCATAAATTACATACATATATATAACTGAAAGATTCAAATTGTACTTTAGTTTTATCATATTTCTTCTTTATTAAACTAGGAAGTAAGAAAAGTCAGGTTTACAATGCATATTTACGATTCTAAATAATGAGATTGAAAAGTGAAAGTGTTAGTCACTTAATCATGTCCACCTCTTTGTGACCCCATGGAATGTGGAGCGTAGCTTGCCAGGCTCCTCCATGGGAGAGGAATCTCCAGGCAAGAATACTGGAGTGGCTTACCTTTCCTTTCTCCAGGGGATCTTCCCAACCTGGGGATTGAACCCAGGTCTCCTACATTGCAGGCAGATTCTTTACTGTCTGAGCCACAGGGAAATAATGAGAATAGTCATATTTGTATATTAACTCATGATTATTTTATATATGTTTTATTACATAAATAATTTCTTATTTTTTAAGAATAACTGGCAAACTTTTTACTTATATTCAAGTTGGGGATTTTTTTATGAAATAAATTTATTTATTTTAATTGGAGGTTAATTACTTTACAATATTGTATTGGTTTTGTCGTATATCAAAATAAATCCTCCACAGGTATACACGTGTTCCCCATCCTGAATCCCCCTCCCTCCTCCTTCCCCATACCATCCCTTTGGGTTTTCCCAGTTCACCAGCCCCAAGCATCCAGTATCATGCATCTAACCTGGACTGGAGACTCATTTCATATATGATATTATACATGTTTCAATGCCATACTCCCAAATCATCCCACCCTCTCACTCTCCTACAGAGTCCAAAAGACTGTTCTATACATCAGTGTCTCTTTTGTTGTTTCATATACAGGGTTATCATTACCATCTTTCTAAATTCCATATATATGTGTTAGTATACTGTATTGGTGTTTTTCTTTCTGGCTTACTTCACTCTGTATAATTGGCTCCAGTTTCATCCACCTCATTAGAACTGATTCAAATGTATTCTATTTAAGGGCTGAGTAATACTCCATTGTGTCTATGTACCACAGCTTTCTTATCCATTCATCTGCTGATGGACATCTAGATTGCTTCCATGTCCTGGCTATTATAAACAGTGCTGCAATGAACATTGGAATACACATGTTGCTTTCATTCTGGTTTCTTCAGTGTGTATGCCCAGCAGTGGGATTGCTGGGTCATAAGGCAGTTCTATTTGCAGTTTTTTAAGGAATCTCCACACTGTTCTCCATAGTGGCTGTACTAGTTTGCATTCCCACCAACAGAAGTTTCCCTTTTCTCCACACCCTCTCCAGCATTTATTGCTTGTAGACTTTTGGATTGCAGCCATTCTGACGGGCATGAAATGGCACCTCATTGTAAAACTCTCACTGTTTGCAGATGACGTGATCCTCTACATAGAAAACCCCAAAGACTCCACCAGAAAACTACTAGAGCTAGTCAATGAATATAGTAAAGTTGCAGGATATAAAATAAACACACAGAAATCCCTTGCATTCCTATACATTAATAATGAGAAAATAGAAAGAGAAATTAAGGAAATAATTCCATTCACCATTGCAATGAAAAGAATAAAATACTTAGGAATATATCTACCTAAAGAAACTAAAGACCTATCTATAGAAAACTATAAAACACTGGTGAAAGAAATCAAAGAGGACACTAATAGATGGAGAAATATACCATGTTCATGGGTCAGAAGAATCAATATAGTGAAAATGAGTATACTACCCAAAGCATTTTATAGATTCAATGCAATCCCTATCAAGCTACCAATGGTATTTTTCACAGAGCTAGAAAAAAATAATTTCACAATTTGTATGGAAATACAAAAAACCTCGAATAGCCAAAGCAATCTTGAGAAAGAAGAATGGAACTGGAAGAATCAACCTGCCTTACTTCAAGCTCTACTACAAAGCCACAGTCATCAAGACAGTATGGTACTGTCACAAAGACAGAAATACAGATCAATGGAACAAAATAGAAAGCCCAGAGATAAATTCACACACCTATGGACACCTTATCTTTGACAAAGGAGGCAAGAATATACAATGGATTAAAGACAATCTCTTTAACAAGTGGTGCAGGGAAAACTGGTCAACCACTTCTAAAAGAATGAAACTAGAACACTTTCTAACACCATACACAAAAATAAACTCAAAATGGATTAAAGATCTAAAAGTAAGACCAGAAACTCTTTCTTATTTCTTAATATTCAGATTACTGAAATCTATTGGATGTGTCCATTTAATCCCCAGCATTTGTAAGAGAAGATTTTGAAAGCCAGATCAAACCACTGGACTGTCTATGTTTGTGATAATAACTATTATGTGCTTATTGGGAGAGAAAGTGCAGCTGATCAATTGATAACAAAGGCATTTTCTTCATCAGCTTTGACTTCAATCTATGGTACTGTACTCAGTTCCTGGAATTGAAGTAATATTTATTTAAATTAAGTGACTAAGTGAAATTTTAATGCCAAACACATTTTTTTGATTACTTAAGTTTCTGGTTTTCAGTTTAGTTCAGTCACTCAGTCATGTCCAACTCTTTGCAACCCCATGAGTTGCAGCATGCCGGGTCTCCCTGTCTATCATCAACTCCCAAAGTTCACCCAAACTTATGTCCATAGAGTCAGTGATGCCAACCAGCCATCTTATCCTCTGTCATCCTCTTCTCCTCATGCCCCCAACCCCTCCCAGCATCAGAGTCTTTTCCAATGAGTCAGCTCTTTGCATGAGGTGGCCAAAGTACTGGAGTTTCAGCTTTAGCATCAACCCTTCCAAAGAATACCCAGGACTGATCTCCTTTAGAATGAACTGGCTGGATCTCCTTGTAGTCCAAGGGACTCTCAAGAGTCTTCCCCAACACCACGGTTCAAAAGCATCAGTTCTTCGGTGCTCAGCTTTCTTCATAGTCCAACTCTCACATCCATGCATGACCACTGAAAAAACCATAGCCTTGACTAGATGGACCTTTGTTGGCAAAGTAATGTCTCTGCTTTTGAATGTGTTATCTAGGTTGGTCATAACTTTCCTTCCAAGGAGTAAACCTCTTTTAATTTCATGGCTGCAATCACCATCTGCAGTGATTTTGGAGCCCCCCCAAATTCAGTTGTTATTCCTTTTTATTAAAGTAGAAATCATATTATTCTATGATTTCTTATTTGAATATTGAATGTGGTATCAAATAGCCAGATAAAATCTTTGCAATACATTTTGGAAAACCTTTTCTTTTTGAATGCAGGTTAACTGTAATTTGAATTTATTATAAAAGTGCCATTAGGGAAGCTGTGTATTGTTATAAAAGTATACAGACATTTCATTGTTAGCTTTTATATTAAACACCTAAACAACCTTTAGGCTTGATCCACAAAGATATCTCATGGAATATTTAGTATATTATAAATGGAAATCAAATTAAATAATTTACTTTAGGCCATGACACTCAGATTAAAGTTACTGTTGGCAGCTTTACACAAGCCATAGTAGATTCATGCTCTCTGATGGTTAGACAATCCTACCAATAACAGCAAAAGGTGAATCACCTGTTGCCTAAAAAATAGAATCCACCAGGAGGCATGCTCAAGTGGAGCTTTCCAGAATACCTTAATGCAAAAATATATTAAATAGTGTTTTAATTCCTACAAGTATGACATGCATTTATTTTAATTGAATAACTGGCTGGACCAGAATTATTCATATATTTTTCTGATTTGTGATAACTTCTTAAAGAAGCATTAATATACAGCTTTTATGACTTGAGTTTAGAAACGTTATGATTCTGAAGTAAATGACAGTATCAGTTGTCACACACAGTGGCCGTATATCAAGGAATTGCACTAGCATTAGGTAGAACAGCAGGTCCACTTGTTCAAATGCTCACTGAACATATGAGTGATTTTCTCTAACAAGATCCCCAGGGAACCAACTTGCATCCATCACTGCCTGCATTCTAACTGGAAGATAACTATTTTAAACTCCTGCTAAAACATGTGATGTTTTAGGATTGAAATCAAGTACATGTCAGGAGCCAGAGAGAAATGTACTGTTGGAATGAATACCAGATAAAATCTGATCCAGTAATTGCTGATCTAATCAATTCTTCATTTTTATTCTTATGTTTTATATATTATAAACACATAGTGATTAAAAAACAAGAAACTGTATAGCATTATTCGCTCAGAAAATCAGGCGCTTTGATTTTCCTCAAACATGTATATGCAATTACAATTTTTTAAAGTTCAAATGGATATGAAATGCACACAAGATACCATATGTAAGACTGTTAGAGTTTTACTGAATTATTTTATTTCTTCAACAAGGTTATTTCTTCCATGGGGCTTATACTGTAGATAAGAGGAAATTTTCAACTGATCAATATCATGGGGCTTCCCAGGTGGTGCTAGTGCTGCCTCTCAATACAGGAGACAAAAGGGACTCGTGTTCAATTCCTGAGTCAGGAAGATACCTGGTGAGGATTATGGCAACCCTCTCCAATAGTCTTGCCTGGAGAATCCCATGGACAGAGGAACCTGGTGAGCTACAAGTCCACAGGGTTTCAAAGAGTCAGACATGACTGAAGTGACAGCATGATCATTATTACGGCAGCCCCACCCCATAGTGACCCCTAGTGATTCAATTTATAAAACCCTCTTCTTTGAATATGGGAGGCAATTGTGACTTGTGTCTAAATAAAATATAACAAAGATACCAAGAGATCACCTTTGATTGATTGTGTGTGTGTGTGTGTGTGTGTGTGTGTTAGTCACTCAGTCGTTTCTGACTCTCTGCAACCCCATGGACTGTAGTCTGTCAGGCTCCTCTGTCCATGGAATTCTCCAGGCAAGAATACTAGAGTGACTTGCCATTTCTTTCTCCAGGGGATATTCCCCACCCAGGGATCAAACCCAGGTCATATGCATCCAGTCAGATTCTTTACTGTCTGAGTTAACAGAGAAGCCCCAAGTTTCTGTTATATGAAAATTCATGTTAACATACTGAAACATGAGATTTTTCTTGCTAGTTTTAGAGAAGAAGACTGTCGTATTAGGAACTAACCATGGAGAAACTGGATGGGACTTGTATGACTGCTGTTTGCCTCTAGAATCTCCGCAGTCTCTAGTCATAACCTGTAAGAACCTGGGAACCAGAGGATCCATGGAAAACTTGAGATAGCAAATACATGATCTTTAAGCCATTGAATTTGTAGTAGTTTGTTTTTCTGCAAAAAACAAACAAACAAACAAACAAACAAACAAAACAAAACAAAAAACAACCTAGTACAATGTATATTTATTCATTCAGAATTAATATTAGTATATTGGCTTGGCCACCTTGTAGTAGCAGTAATATTCTGCCAGTTTGGCTATAAAACTTGGGCTAAATACTTTGATGTTAGTCAATGAGAATGAATTGTCAGGGCTTTTCTGAATAATTAAAGGAAGGAGTCCAGAGTTTTAGGGAGAAGGGCCTGTAGCATGTTCAAATTGCTTAGCCATTTCTTCACCATAAAATCTGAGAGGGACACCAGGACACTTTTCTTATCAGGATATTGATAGATATATAGTTGAGCATCCTCAGAAATCTCTAGGATGGCTGCCTGCAGAGGATGTTGACAGGGAAATTGGGAATTCTTGCCTCAATGAGATTACTGGGATTCAGATAATATAGAGACTGAACCTGTGTCTCAGTCTCCTGAGTCTCCTGCATTGGCCAGTGGATTCTTTACCACACTGAGCCATTTGGGAAGCCCCAAGAGGTTGGTCATGATAGTTAACTCGCAGATAATGTGGACTCACTACCACAATAAATCAAGGAGAAATGAGTAAATAAAGTATTCTGATGGATGGGCAATTTATTAAGAGATCTCTTGCCATATATTGATGGATCAATTCTAGGTGTGATTAGCAGATATGTAATTTAAATTGACATAGAAGGGATTTATGGCTTCTTAATTGTTTCAGATACAAGTCTGTTTACATTCTCAGAATCCCTCAATACAAGGGAAAACTTAGTATCTTCTGCAGTGAATCCAATACTCTATACTCTGATTCTTGTTAAATTTCCTTAAGTGTACTTATATCCATTTTACATTAGAGAAAATGGAATTGGATTCTTTACTGGAATTATTAGATACTGGCTTTGAAGTGATACTAGACTAGCATGTCACCACAATCCAGCAGTAAAACCAGTGGGTTATGATATGATAAAGATGTTTTTTGGGGAAAAAGTGTTTGATGATCCATTGTCATGTAATTCTAAAATGTAGTGGCTTGCAACAACAATAATCATTAATTTACTTTGTTCACAAATCTTCAGTTTGGGCAAGATCTGGCATTATATCTTGTTTCTGCTTCGTGTAGCATCAGTGTGATAAGTTATGTAGCTCTACCGGAGCTAGGACATCCTCTTCCCAGAGTAGTCACTCATAAGACTGGTAAATTATTCCTGTCTGTCAACTACGAGTTCAGGTTGGGCAATCTTCCGTGGGTCTCCATCCTTCTCTGTGTGAGTTTCTTGAGCTTCCTCACAATATGATGGCTGGGTTCAGTGACAGAGTATTGTAAAATTACCCAAGAGAAGAAGGCAGAGATCAACATATCAACAGCAGATACTGAGAGATTGCAGACTCACCCTTAACTGCTTTCTGAACTGCCCGAATTATATAAGAATAATGAGTAACAACTGATTGTTCTTATTTAGTCACTAAGTTTTGTTCAACTCTTGTGACCCCATGGATTGTAGCCCACCAGGCTCCTCTGTCGATGGGATTTCCCACACGAGAATAGTGGAGTGAGTTGTCATTTCCTTCTCCAAGTGATCTGCCCAATCCATGGATCAAATCAAGGTCTCCTGCACTGGCAGGCAGATTCTTTACTGAGCTACCAGGGAAGCTCAACAACAGATAGAATCCTTAAGTTACTCTTTTGAACAGTTGATTTAGAATGATGAATTCAGTGGAAACAATCTCAATTTCTGCTGCTTCTACGTCCAAGCAAAAATGATAAGCAAGAAAGAAGTATACCATCAAAAGAAAAATATAGAAATTATTCCCTGATTGTTCAAGCAATTAAGAATCTGCCTGCAATGCAGGAGACACAGGAGATGCAGGTTTGAACCCTGGGTCAGGAAAAACCCCTGGAGGAGGAAATGGCAATCCATCCCAGTATTCTGCAATCCACTCCAGTAGTCTTGCCTGGGAAATTGAATGGATAGGGAAGCCTGGCAGGTTACAGTCCATAGAGTCACCAGGAGTTGGACATGACTGAGCACACATACACTTTTGTCATAATGTAAGACTCTTTGCAGAGACTATTACTTATATCCTCATTTTAAAATGCACTGCTTTGGATAGTGAAAAAGAAAAATGTGCTATAGAAAATAATATATGTAGTATTTATAGTTATAACCAACTGAATGCAGACTTCCAGAGAATAACAATGAGAGATAAGAAGGTCTTCTTCAATGAACAATGCAAAGAAATAGAGAAAAAAAATAGAAAAACGACTAGACATCTTTTCAAGAAAATTCAACATATCAAGGGAATATTTCATGCAAGTAGGCACTATAAAGGAAAGAAATGGGGAGGATCTAACAGAAGCAGAACAGATTGGAAGAGGTGGCAAAAATACACAGAAGAACTAGAGAAAAAAATATACTAATGACCAGGATAACCATGATGGTGAGATCACTCAACTAGAGCCAGATCCTGGAGTATGTAAAGTCAAGTGGGCCTTAGGAAGCATCACTACAAACAAAGCTAGTGAAGGTGATAGAATTCGAGCTGAGATATTTAAAATTCTAAAAAATGATGTTGTTAATGTGCTGCAAATATGTCAACAAATTCAGGAAACTCAGTAATGACCATAAGACTGGAAAGGGTTGGTTTTCATTTCAATCCCAAAGAAAGGGCAATGCCAAAGAGTGTTCTAAGTACTGTATGATTGTTTTCATTTCACATGTCAGTAAGGTTATGCTCAAAATCCTTCAAACTAGGTCACAGCCATATGTGAACCGAGAACTTCCAGATGTACAAGCTGGGTTTAGAAAAGGCAGAGAGACCAGAGATCAAATTGCCAGTATTTGTTGGATCATGGAGAAAGCAAGGGAGTTCCAGAAAAAAACATCCAATTCTTTTTTATTGACTACACAAAAGCCTTTGACTCTGTGGGTCACAACAAACTGGAAAATTCTTAAAAAGAGATGGGAGTACCAGACCACCTTAACTGTCTCCTGAGAAACTTCTAAGCAGGACAAGAAGCAACAGTTAGAACTGGACATGGAACAACTGACTGGTTCAAAGTTGGGAAAGGGCTACAACAAGAAAGTATGTTGTCACCCTGTTCATTTAACTTATGTGCACAGTACATTATGTGAAATGCCAGATGGTATGAATCACAAGCAAGAATCAAGATTACAAGGAGAAATATCAACAGTCTCAGGTATACAGATGATAATACTCTAATGGCAGAAAGTGAAGAGGAACTGAAGAGCCTCTTGATGAAGGTGATAGATGAGAGTGAAAAAGCTGGCTTAAAACTCAACTAAGATCATGGCACCTGGTTCCATCACTTCATGGCAAATAGAAGGGGAAAGTGGAAGCAAGCAGTGACTGATTTTCTTTTCTTGGCCTCCAAAATCACTGCCAATAGTGCATGCAGCCACAAAATTAAAAGATGTTTACTCCTTGGAAGAAAAGCTAGAACAAATTTACAAAGCTTATTAAAAAACAGAGACATCACTTTGCTGACAAATGTCTATATAGTCAAAGCTATCATTTTTCCAGTAATCATGTATAGATGTTGGATTTTCGACTATAAAATAGGCTCAGCCCTGAAGAATGGATTCTTTTGAATTGTGTTGCTGGAAAAGATTATTTATTTATTATTATTATTATTTCCCTACATTACAATACTGTATTTGTTTTGCCATACATTGATATGAATTGGCCATGAATCCCTTCGACAGCAAGGAGATCAGACCAGTCAATTCTGAAGAAAATCAACCCTGAATATTCACTGAAAGGGCTGATACTGAGCTGAAATTCCATAACTTTGGCCACTTGATACAAAGAGCCAATTCATTGGAAAAGAGCCTGATGCTGGGACAGATGGAAGGCAAAAGGAGAAGGAGGTGCCAAAAAATGAGATGATTAGACAGCATCAGTGACTCAATGGACAAGAATCTGAACAAACTCTAGGAGATAGTGGAGGACAGCAGAACTTGGAATGCTGCCATCCATGGGGATGCAAAGAGCTGGACATGACTTAGCAAATCAACAACAATGACATGTAGTACTTATATCACAAATAAATACTGGAAATTTAAAAATAGTTTGCATTCACATATGGTAATATACATGTTTCAATGCTATTCTCTCAAATCATCCCACCCTTGCCTTCATATGTGAAATATGATCACCAGTCCAAGTTTGATGCAAGAAACAGGGCACTCAAAGCTGGTGCACTGGGACAACCCTGAGGGATGGGATTGGGAAGGAGTTGGGAGGGGGTTCAAGAAGGGGGACACATGTATACCCATGGCTGATTCATGTCAATATATGACAAAAAACACTACAATATTGTAAAGTAGTTAGCCTCCAGTTAAAATAAATGAATTAATTTTTTAAAATAGTTTGCATTCAGTAATTGGGATCTAGAAAATATAAATGAAAAATACTTTGTCTTAGTTCCTTCAGCTGCTATAACAAAGTATCACAGACTAGATGGCTTAATAAACAACACAAATTTATTTAACATAGTTTTCTAGGTTAAAAAGTCCAAGATTAAGGTGATGACAAGGCCACACCTTATCTCTGTGTTCTCACATATGGATGAGACTAGGATCTCTTAGAGGCACTAAACCCATTTATGAAGGCTCAACCATCATGACCCAAAGGCTACCAAAAGGGCCCATCTTCTAATGCCACCACATTGGATATTAGGATTTCAACATATGAGTTTGCAGGGGATACAAATACTCAGATCATAGCACTTGCTAAAAAAAACTAAGGTTTATACATATACGTACTATACATACTATGCTTTGTTTATACTTATACAAACTAAGGTCATATACATATAAGAAACACATCTTAGCAAGTAATTATTTAATTCAGAAATAGTTATTGTTTGCATGCTTTGTGTTAGAAATACTGTGGAGAGCAAGACAGAAAATGTTTTTGCCCTCAGGACTTCTTATTGTAAATCAGAAGGAGAAATATCAATTACTAAAGGTTGTATTTCTACCTGGCATCATATTTTAAAAACAAAGCCTTCCAATTAAGCAGCTTATATTCCTTTAGGTCTTTCAAAATGGGAGGTAATGAAATCACATAAGAATGTTCCTCAAACTATTTTAACACAAATTAAATGCCTGCTCTACATGTAATTGGGCCAGAAATAGCATTTCAAGGCTTACTGATATTCAGAGTTTTTATTAAAACACAAGATCATGCATTATATACAGTTTTCCTTGACGATATGTATTTTATTTTACTTGAATAGTAGGTACAGTGCAATGGGCCAGAGGGCATCATGCTTGTATTTCAGAGGGCTAGAGATAGAAAAAAATGAAGAAAGTTATCAAAGATATCCCTTAGCTATATCGCAGCTGACTCCAGTGATTCAAAGCATGCAAAAAAAAAAATTCCTGAGCATATGAATATAATTTAATGATGTGGAATAACACTATTCTGTTCATCAGAGTTCTTCTGAGTAGAGGTTTGCAGATTGGTTAGTTCTGTGATTAGTAGAGGGTTTCAAATTCAGATTCCCAAAGACTTTTGTCTTTAAAAATGATTAAAAAAATACTTGTTGTTCAGTAGCCCAGTTGTGTCTGACTGTTTGCAACCCCGTGGATTGCACCATGCCAGGCCTCCCTGTGCCTTGCCATCTCCAAAGTTTGCCCAAGTTCATGTCCATTGCATCGGTGATGTCATCCAGCCATCTCACCCTCTCATGCCCTCTTCTCCTTCTGCCCTAAATCTTTCCCAGCATCAGGCACTTCTCCAACGAGTTGGCTATTCACATCAGATGACTAAAATACTGGAGTTTCAACTTCAGCATCACTCCTTCCAACAAATATTCAGGGTTGATTTCCTTTAAGATTGACTAGTTTGATCTCCTTGCTGTCCAAGGGAATTTCAGGAATCTTCTCCAACACCACAGTTCAAAGGCATCAATTATTCAGCCCTCTGTTCTGAAGGCAGAGGGCCATTCAGGTAGTTTATACATTATGAACAGTATACTTATTAAAATAATGTTTTAAATAGGTCTAATTCTTATTGTTTTAGTTTATATCAACTAATATACAATTAAAAGAGCTTCCCATGTGGTGCAGTGGTAAAGAACCTGCCTGTCAATTCAGGAAACAGAAGACAAATGGGAGCTAATGGAGGTGAAGGAATTCTAGTTGAGCTCTTTCAAATCCTAAAAGATGATGCTATGAAAGTGCTGCACTCAATCTGCCAGCAAATTTGGAAAACTCAGCAGTGGCCACAGGAATAGAAAAGGCCAGGTTTCATTTCAATCACAAAGAAAGGCAATGCCAAAGAATGCTCAGACTACCACACAATTGCACTCATCTCACATGTTAGCAAAGTAATGCTCAAAATTCTCCAAGCCAGGCTTCAACAGTAGGTGAACTGTGAACTTCCAGATGTTCAAGCTGGATTTAGAAAAGGCAGAGGAACCAGAGATCAAATTGTAAACATCTGTTGGATTATTAAAAAAGCAAGAGAGTTCCAGAAAAAAGATCTATTTCTGCTTTATTGACTATGCCAAGGCCTTTGACTGTGTGGATCACCACACAGTCAGAACTGTGGAAAATTCTGAAAGAGATGGGAATACCAGTCCACCTGACATACCTTTTGAGAAATCTGTATGCAGGTCAAGAAGCAATAATTAGAGCTGGACATGGAGCAACAGGTTCCAAATAGGGAAAGGAGTCCATCAAGGCTGTATATTGTCACCCTGCTTATTTAACTTATATGCAGAGTACATCATGAGATGTCGGACTGGATGAAGTATAAGCTGGAATCAAGATTGCTGGGAGAAATATCAATAACCTCAGATATGCAGATGACACCACCCTCATGGCAGAAAGTGAAGAAGAAGAACTAAAGAGTCTCTTGATGAAAGTGAAATAAGAGAGTGGAAAAGTTGGCTTAAAACTCAACATTCAGAAAACTAAGATTACGGCATCTGTTCCCATCACTTCATGGCAAGTAAATGGGAAAACAATGGAAACAGTGGCTGACTTTATTTTTGGGGGCTCCAAAATCACTGCAGATAGTGATTGCAGCCATGAAATTAAAGGATGCTTACTCCTTGGAAGAAAAGTTATGACCAACCTAGACAGCTTATTAAAAAGCAGAGACAGTACTTTGCCAACAAGGGTCCACTGAAAGTGAAAGTGAAGTCGCTCAGTCGTGTCCGACTCTTTGTGACCCGTGGACTGTAGCCCACCAAGCTCCTCCGTCCATGGGATTCTCCAGGCAAGAATCCTGAAGTTGGTTGCCATTTCCTTCTCCAGGGGATCTTCCTGACCCAGGGATCGAACCCAGGTCTCCCGCATTGCAGGCAAATGCTTTAACCTCTGCACCACCAGGGAAGGGTCCACTAGTCAAAGCTTTATCCAGTAGTCATGTATGGATATGAGTTGGACTATAAAGAAAACTGAATGCCAAAGGATTGATGTTTTTGAACTGTGGTGTTGGAGAAGACTCTTGAGAGTCTCTTGGACTGCAAGGAGATCCAACTAGTCCATCCTAAAGGAAATCAGTCCTGAATATTCATTGGAAGGACTGATGTTGAAGGTGAAACTCCATTACTTTGGTCACCTAATGCAAAGAGTTGACTCATTGGAAAAGACCCTGATGCTGGGCAAGATTGAGGGCAGGAGGAGAAAGGGATGACAGAGGATGAGACGTTTGGATGGCATCACCAACTCAACGGGCATGAGTTTGAGTAAACTCCAGGAATTGGTGATGGACAGGGAGGCCTGGCATGCTGCAGTCCATGGTGTCACAAAGAGTCTGACAGGATAAGTGACTGAACTGAACTGATTCTTGCCCAGAGAATTCCATGGACAGAGGAGAATGGCAGGTCCATGGGGTCACAAAGAGTCAGACACGACTGAATGACTGAACTGAACTCAAACTCGTTTTTTTGTTTAAACATTTAAATATATATAAAAAGTTTTTTACAGTATAAGTGGATTATTTTGAAACAATTTTTGTATGTAGGGAAGCAAAATATATAATGACACATATACTACTTAGTCAT
>SJYF01001861.1:305860-319858 GCA_006410515.1 Procapra przewalskii | reverse complement strand
ATATCTCCATTAATGTTTGTTTGCTTTAATTATTATTTTCAATTTTGTATAATATATTTAAAACATGTTAATTACATATACATTTAATACACCTAGTAAATGTATATGTAATTTATATAATATTAAATGTATATAATTATTAAATATATGTTATGTCTATATAAAATAAATTTAACTTGCAAGAGAAAATGGCCTGGATTAATTGTTTCTGGCATATCTATAACCCAATTGTTATAGCCACACTATCAGGTCCTTTATTTTCCAGGAATCTTTGACAGCTGTGATTTGTAATCAAAATCCTAGAAAAAAAAAAGGTAAATATAGTCACTGTGGGAAATAGTTTGTATTAATGACTTCTACCAATCCTGGCAGCTATGCACTCAAGTAGTTTCTCCCACAATGACTGAGCTTGACTTTAGCCAATGGAATCAGCCCATAAGATATTTACAAAGAATTTAAAAATATTTATATATTGAGGTTTCTCTTCTTGGAGACTAAGAGAAACTAAGGAAGCCCAAGATAGCCTATAGGAAGGCCTTGTGTAGGAAAATTGAGGGAATGTGACTGACAGATTCCAGAAACTGACACTCAGGTGACTAGTCATCCAGGACCAACTAGTCCCCAACCAAGGTGTCAACCGACAGCAAAAGCATGAGGTAGAATGGCTGACATCACATAAAGCAGAACAGTTTCAGTGTCTAAGTTGGTAACTTATATAGAGTAACAAGCATATAAATGGTTGCTTTTTCAAGCCACATAATTCTTTTGGGCAGCAGTTTATGATAAATACAAAAATTAGCTCTGGACTTTGGGGTCTTACTGAAACAAAAATATAAAACCTGAGATAATGTCTTCAAGACTAGGGGCAGGCACTAACCAAAAATGTTTTAGAAGGCAGTTTGTAATTTCTAGGTAAAATCAGAAAGAAAGTATGAAACTAATTTTAGAGGCTGATATAAGGAAGACTCATATAGTAGCAACAGAGAAGGCAATGGCACCCCACTCCAGTACTCTTGCCTGGAAACACCCATGGATGGAGGAGCCTGGTGGGCTGCAGTCCATGGGGTAGCTGAGTCAGACACGACTGAGTGACTTCCCTTTCACTTTTCACTTTCATGCATTGCAGAAGGAAATGGCAACCCACTCCAGTGTTCTTGCCTGGAGAATCCCAGGGATGGAGGAGGCCAATGGGCTGCCGTCTGTGGGGTCACACAGAGTCAGACACGACTGAAGTGACTTAGCAGCAGCAGCAGCAGCAGCATATAGTAGCAAAACACACACACACACACACACACACACACACACACACACACCATGGTAAGCAGTATCACCTGAGAGCAACCAGGAAGATTAAAATAATAATAATAACCCAAATATTGTGGATCTGGCTAAGTAAATTTCTAGGCAAAACGTTGACTATTTTAGTTATGAATTTCTGGCTGCACACAATACAGTAATTGAATTAAGAATTCTTTTTAAAAAGTATTCACAGCATAAAGAAAATTTAAAGGAAATCTAACTCAGTACATAGTGAGTTGGAGTATAAAATTGTGTGAATCCCTTCCCCAGCTTCTCCATTAGGCAGGGTACTCCTTAATAAGAAATGACCTGAGGAACACACACAGGACTGTGAAATAGACTCTTGGAGGGCACAAACAGAACCTAGTGCACCAGGACCCAGGAGAAAGGAGCAGTGCCCCCACAAGAGACTGACCCAGACTTGCCTGTGAGTGTCCAGGAGTCTCCAGCATAGGCATGGGTCCTGCTTCAGGGTTGGGGGCACTGAGTGGAGCAGTACATGCATGGGATCTTTTGAAGGAGGTCACCATTATCTTCATTACCTCCACCATAGTTAGGCCCCAGGTAAATAACAGGGAGGGAACACAGATCCACCCATCAACAAAAACCTGGATTAAAGATTTTCTAAGCATAGTTCCACTCATCAGAATAAGAGCCAGTTTTCCCCTCAGTCAGTCTCTCCCATCAGGAAGTTTTCATAAGCCTCTTATCCTTCTCCATCAGAGGGCAGACAGACTGAAAAATCACAATCACAGAAAACTAACCAATCTAATCATATGGACCACAACCTTGTCTAACTCAATGAAACTGTGAGCCATGCTGTGTAGGGCCACCCAAGATGAACGGGTCATACTAGAGAGTTCTGAAAAAATGTGGTCCACTGGAGAAGGGACTAGCACCCACTTCAGTATTCTTGCCTTGAGAACCCCATGAACAGTATGAAAAGGCAAAATGACAGGACACTGAAAGATGAACTCCCCAGGTCTGTAGGTGCCAAATATGCTACTGGAGAACAGTGGAAAGAATGAAGAAAGAAAGAATGAAGAGACGGAGCCAAAGTAAAAACAACACCCAGCTGTGGTTGTGACTGGTAAAGAAGCAAGGTCCGACTCGGTAAACATCAATACTACATAGGAAGCTGGAATGTTAGGTCCATGAATTAAAGCAAATTGGAAGTGGTCAAACAGGAGATGGCAAGAGTGAACATCGACATTTTAGAAATCAGCAAACAAATGGACTGGAATGGGTGAATTTAACTCAGATGACCATTTTATCTACTACCGTGGGCAAGAATCCCTTGGAAGAAATGGAGCAGCCATCATAGTAAACAAGAGTCCAAAATGCAGTACTTGGATGCAATCTCAAAAATAACAGAATGATCTCCATTTGTTTTCAAGGAAAACCATTTACTATCATGATAATCTAAATTTATGTCCCAACCAGTAATGCTGAAGAAGGTGAAGCTGAATGGTTATATGAAGGCCTACAAGACTTTCTAGAACTAACATCCATAAAAGATGTGCTTTTAATTATAGGGGACTGGAATGCAAAAGTAGGAGGTCAAGAAACATCTGGAGTAACAGGCAAACTTGGCCTTGGAGTATAGAATGAAGCAGGGCAAAGGATAATAGAGTTTTGCAAAGAGAATGCACTGGTCATAGCAAACACCGTCTTCCAACAACACAAAAGAAGACTCTGCACATGGACCTTAGCACATGGTCAACACTGAAATCAGATTGATTATATTCTTTGCGGCCAAAGATGGAGAAGCTCTATACAGTCAGCAAAAACAAGACTTGGAGCTGACTGTGTCAGATCATGAACTCCTTATTGCCAAATTCAGACTTAAAATGAAGAAAGTAGGGAAAACCATTAGCCCATTCAGATATGACCTAAATCAAATCCCTTACAATTATACAGTGAAAGTGATAAATAGGTTTAAAGGACTAGATCTGATAGACAAAAAGAGTGTCTGAAGAACTGTGGATGGAGGTTTGTGATATTGTACAGGAGGGGAAATCAAGACCATCCCCAAGAAAAAGAAATACAAACAGCCAAAATGGCTGTCTGAGGAGGCCTTACATATAGCTGTGAAAAGAAAAGAAGCAAAGGAGAAAAGGAAAGATATACTCATACATATGCAAAGTTCCAACACATAGCAAAGAAAGATAAGAAAGCCTTTCTCAGTGATCAGTGCAAAGAAATAGAGGAGAACAATAGAATGAGAAAGACCAGAGATATCTTCAAGAAAACTAGAGATACCAGGGGAACATTTCATGCAAAGATGGATATAATAAAGGAGAGAAATAGTATGGACCTAACAGAAGCAGAAGATATTAAGAAGAGATGCCAGAATACACAGAATTGTACAAAAAAGATCTTTACGACCCAGATAATCACGATGGTATGTTCACTCAACTAGAGCCAGAAATCTTGGAATGTGAATTTAAGTGGGACTTAAGTAGCATCACTATGAACAAAGCTAATGGAGATGATGAAATTCTAGTTGAGCTGTTTCAAATCCTAAAAGATGATGATGTGAAAGTGTTGCTAATCAATATGCCAGCAAATTTGGAAAACTTAGCAATGGGCACAGAGCTGGAAAATGTTAGTTTTCAATCCAATCCAAAAGAAAGACAATGCCAAGGAATGCTCAAACTACCGTACAATTGCACTCATCTTCATGGGGTCACTAAGGGTTGGACATGACTGAGCGACTTCACTTTCACTTTTCACTTTCATGCATTGGAGAAGGAAATGGCACCCCACTCCAGTGTTCTTGTCTGGAGAATCCCAGGGATGGGGGAGCCTGGTAAGCTGCTGTCTATGGGGTCGCACAGAGTCAGACATGACTGACGTGACTTAGTAGCAGCAGCAGATGCTAATAAACTAATGGTCAAAATTCTCCAAGCCAGGCTTCAAAAATACGTGAACCATGAACTTTCACATGTTCAAGCTGGTTTTAGAAAAGGCAGAGGTGGGAGGTGGGAGGGGGCTTCGGCATCGGGAGATCGTGTACACTTGTGGCTGATTCATGTCGATGTGTGGCAAAACCAATACAGTATTGTAATGTAAAATAAAGTATTAAAAAAAAAAAAGGCAGAGGAACCAGAGATCAAATTGCCAACATTCGCTGAATCATTGAAAAAGCAAGAGAGTTCCAGAAAACACATCTATTTCTACTTTATTGACTGTGTCAAAGCCTTTGACTGTGTGGATCACAATAAACTGTGGAAAATTCTGAAAGAGATGGGAATACCAGACCACCTGATCTGTCTCTTGAGAAATCTGTATGCAAGTCAGGAAGCAACAGTTAGAACTGGACATGGAACAGACTGGTTCCAAATAGGAAAAGGAGTACGTTGAGGATGTGTATTGTCACCCTGCTTATTTAACTTATATGCAGTGTACATCATGAGAAATGCTGTGCTGGATGAAACACAAGTTGGAATCAAGATTGCTGGGAGAATTATCAATAACCTCAGATATGCAGATGACACCACCCTTATGGCAGAAATAAAAGAACTGAAGAGCCTCCTGATGAAAGTGAAAGAGGAGAGTGAAAAAGTTGGCTTATACCTCAGCATTCAGAAAACTAAGATCATGGCATCTGGTCCCATCACTTCCTGGCAAATAGATCGGGAAACAGTGGAAACAGTGGCAGACTTTATCTTTGGGGGCTCCAAAATCACTTCAGATTGTGACAGCAGCCATGAAATTAAAAGGTGCTTGCTCCTTGGAAAAAGAGTTATGACCAACTTAGACAGCATATTAAAAAGCAGAGACATTACTTTGCCAACAAAAGTCCATCTAGTCAAGGCTATGGTTTTTCCAATATCTATGTATGGATGTGAGAGTTGGACTTTAAAGAAATATGAGCATGAAAGAATTGATGCCTTTGAACTGTGGAGTTGGAGAAGACTCTTGAGAGTCCCTTGGACTGCAAGGAGATCCAACCAGTCCATCCTAATGGAAATCAGTCCCAAATATCCATTGGAAAGACTGATGTTGAAGCAGAAATTCCAAGACTTTGGCCACCTGACATGAAGAGCTGACTCATTGGAAAAGACACTGATGCTGGGAAAGGTTGAAGGCAGGAGGAGAGGGGGCAACAGAGGATGAGATGGTTGGATGGCATCACTGACTCAATCAATGGACATGAGTTTGAGTAAACTCTGGGAGTTGGTTATGGACAGGGAGGACTGGTGTGCTATAGTCCGTGGGGTAGCAAAGAGTGGGGCACGAGTGAGTAACTGAACTGAACTGAACTTGTCACTGAAAATACTTTCATAGGAACATGAAAAATTTTTAGTTAGTGCTTGAAGATCCTCTTTTTATACAAAAATGTTTACAAGAATCCAAATATCAGTCCCTCAGCAGCCTGACAAATCCAAACTAGTTAAAGGATTGCTTTAAAAATAAGCATGGCCTTGACTTTGAATCATGGTGAATATACTGATGAAATCCATAGGTAACAGCACAAAGTTTAACACACCTGTATTTTAAAAGAGTACCTAAAGACTGAACTATAAAAAACTGTGTTGATGCAAAGTGAAAAAGTCCTCTGCCTTTACAGCTTTCTGTGACTAGGAAACATTGTGAAAGTTTTTCATCTGCAAACACAGGTCATTATTTATGGAAAAAGGAATAATCTCTCAAAGGGCAGAACCAACAGCTTGGATGACAGATCCAAGTACCATGAAGAATAAATGAATAGGGAGTTTCACCAAAGAACTGGAATCGGGCTCTAATAAAAAATTTTTTCTGTTCCTAGAGTTGTTATTCGGTTGCTTAGTTGTGTCTGACTCTTTGCAACCTCAGGAACTGCAGCACGCCAGGCTTCCCTGTCCTTCCCTATTTCCCAGAGTTTGCTCAGACATATGTCCATTGAGTCAGTGATGCCATTCAGCCATCGTGCCATCTGTTGTTCCCTTCTCCTCTTCCCTCAATCTTTTCTAGCATCAGAGTCTTTTCCAGTGAGTCAACTCTTTTCATCAGGTAGTCAAAGATTGGAGCTTCAGTTTCAGCATCAGTCCTTCTATTGAATATTCAGTGTTCATTTCCTTTAGGATTGATTAGTTTGATCCCCTTGCTATTCAAGGGACTCTTAAGACTCTTTCAACACCACAATTAAAAAGCATCATGTGTTTGGCACTCAGCCTTCTTAGAATGCGGGAGCTAAAATATGTGTCCAACTGGTTTTTTTCTTTTAAATTTATTACTTTATTGAAAAATAATTGCTTTACAGAATTCTGTTATTTTTTGTCAAATCTCAACATGGATCAGCCATAGTTTATATATATATATATATATATATCCCTTTTTGAAACTCCCTCCTAGTTCCCTCCCCATCCCACCCCTCTAGGTTGATACAGAGCCCCTGTTTGAGTTCTCTGAGCCATACAGCAAATTCCCCTTGGCTATCTATTTTGCATATGATAATGTAAGTTTCCATGTTGCTCTTTTTATATACATCTCACCCTCTCCTTTTCTCTCCCCATGTCCACAAGTCTGTTCTCTATGTGTTTCTCCATTGCTGCCCTGTAAATAAATTCTTCAGCACTATTTTTCTAGATTCTGTATATGTGCATTAGAATACAATATTTATCTTTCTCTTTCCACTCACTTCACTCTGTAAAATAGAACTGACTCAAATGTGTTCCTTTTTATGCCTGAGTAGTATTCCATTGTGTATATGTATCACAACTTCTTTATCCATTCATCTGTCAATGGACATCTAGGTTACTTCCCTGTTCTAGCTATTGTAAATAGTGCTGCAGTGAAAAATGGGATACATGTGCCTCTTTCAATTTTGGTTTCCTCAGGGCATATGCCTAGGAGTGGGATTGCTGGGTTATATGGTGGTTTTACTCCTAGATTTTTTTAGGAATGTCCATACCTTCTTCCCTAGTGGCTGTATCAATTTACATTCCCACCAACAGTGAAAGAGTTGTGTCTCTTTTCTCTCAAAAGTCCCTTTTCTCTACACCCTCTCCAGCATTTATTATTTGTAGACTTTTTGATGGCCATTCTGACTGGTGTGAGGTGAAAGTTCATTGTGGTTTTGATTTGCCTTTCTCTAATAATGAGTGATGTTGAACATCTTTTCATGTGTTTGTTAGCCATCTGTCTGTCTTCTTTGGAGAAATGTCTGTTTACTTCTTTTACCCATTTTTTGATTCGGTTGTTTGTTTTTCTGGTATTGAACTGTATGAGCTGCTTGTATATTTTGGAAATTAACCCTTTGTCAGTTGATTTGCCATTATTTTCTCCCATTCTGAGGGCTGTCATTTCACATTGTTTGTAGTTTCTTTTGCTCTACAAAAGCTTTTAAGTTTATTCAGGTCCCACTTGTTTACTTTTGTTTTTATTTCCATTACTCTAAGAGGTGGATCATAGAACATCTTGCTTTGATTTAAGTCATTGAGTCTGCCTATGTTTTCCTGTATGAGTTTTATCGTTTCTGGTCTTACATTTAGGTCTTTAATGTATTTTGAGTTTATCTTTGTGTATGGTGTTAGAAAATGTTCTAATTTCGTTCCATTATACATAGCTGTTCAGTTTTCCCAGCACCATGTATTGGAGAAGCTGTATTTGTCCCATTGTATATTCTTGCCTCCTTGTCAAAAAGATACCCATAGGTGCATGGGTTTATTTCTGGGCTTTCTATCTTGTTCCATTGATCTATATTTCTTGTTTTATTGCCAGTATCATACTCTCTTGATGACTGTAGCTTTGTAGTAAAATCTGAAGTCAAGAAGGTTGATTCCTCCAGCTCCATTCTTCTTTCTCAAGACCTCTTTAACCATTCGGGGTCTTTTGTATTTCCATATGAATCATAAAATTTTTTGTTCCAGTTCTGTGAAAAATGCCATTGGTAATTTGATAGGGATTGCATTGAATCTGTAGATTTGCATTTGGGAGTATAGTCATTTTCACAATATTTAGTCTTCTTACCGAGGAGCACAGAATCCATCTGTTCATGTCATCTTTAATTTTTTTCATCAGTGTCATAATTTTCTGTGTACAGCTCTTTTGTCTCCTTAGGTAAATTTATTCCTAGATATTTAATTCTATTTGTTGCAATGGTGAATGGTAATTTCTCTTTCTGAGTTTTCATTGTTAGTATATAGAAATGCAAGTGATTTCTGTATATTGATTTTGTTCCCTGCAACTTTGCTAAATTAACTGATTAGCTCTAGTAACTTTCTGATACTATCTTTAGGGTTTTCTATGTACAGTGTCATGTCATCTGCAAACAGTGAGAGCTTTACTCCTTCTTTTCCAATCTTGATTCCTTTTCTTTTTATTCTCTTATTGCTGAAGCTAAGACTTCCAGAACTATGTTGAATAATAGTGGTGAAAATGGACACCTTGTCTTCTTCCTGATCTCAGGGAGAATATTTTCAGTTTTTCACCATTCAAAATAAAGTTTGCTGTAGGCTTATCATATATGTCCTTTACTATATTGAGGTAGGTTCCTTCTATGCCCATTTTTTGAAGAATTTTAACCATAAATGGGTGCTGAATTTTGTCAGTCTTTTCAGCATCTATTGAGGCTTTTTCAGCATCTATTGAGATTATCATATTGCTTTTCTTTTAATTTGTTAATATGGTATATCACATTGATTGATTTGCATATATTGAAGAATCCTTGCATTCCTGGAATAAATCCACTTGATCATGGTGTATGAACTTTTTGATGTGTTGCTGAATTCTGTTTGCTAAAATTGTGTTGAGGATTTTTGCATTTATGTTCATCAGTGATATTGACCTATATTTTTCTTTCTTTGTGTTGTCTTTGTCTGGTTTTGGTATCAGGGTGATGGTGGCCTTGTAGAATAAGTTTGGAAGTGTTCCTTCCTCTGCAATTTTTTGAAAGAGTTTTAGAAGGGTAGGCATTAGATCTTCTCTAAATCTTTGATAGAATTCTCCTGTGAAGCCATCTGGTCTTGGGCTTTTGTTTTGGGGGAGATTTTTGATCACAGCTTCAATTTCAGTGTTTGTAAATTGGTTATTCATAATTTCTATTTCTTCCTGGTTCAGTCTTAAAGATTGAACCTTTCTAAGAATCTATGCATTTCTTTCATTTTATTGCCTTATAATTGTTCATAATAGTCTCACAATCCTTTGTATTTCTGCAATGTCTGCTGTAACCTCTCCTTTGTCATTTATAATTTTGTTGATTTGATTCTTCTCTGTTGTTTTTCTTGATGAATCTGGCTGAAGGTTTGCCAATTTTGTTTATCTTCTCAAAGAACCATTTTCAGTTTTATTAATCTTTACTATTATTTCTTTCACTTCTTTTTCATTGTTGCTGCTCAGATCTTTATGATTTCTTTCCTTCTACTAATTTGGGGGGGGGGGTTTGTTCCACTTTTTCCAGTTGTTTTAGGTGTAGAGTTAGTTTGTCTGTTTGATGTTTTTCTTGTTTCTTGAGGAAGGATTGTATTGTTATAAATTTCCCTCTTAGAACTTCTTTTGCTGCATCCCATAGGTTTTGAGTTGTCATGTTTTCATTGTCACTTGTTTCTAGAATTTTTTTTAAATTTTTTCTTCAGTAACTTGTTGGTTACTTCAGTAACCTGTTGGTTATTTAGAAATGTGTTGTTTAATCTACATGTGACCATGTTTCTTACAGTTTTTTTTTTTCTTGTAATTGATATCTAGTCTCTAGCACTGTGGTCAGAGAAGATGCTTGTATAATTTCAATTTTTTTAATTGTTTTCAAGATTTTTGATCATCTTTACTATCATTATTATGAATTTTTTTTCAAGTAGATTGCCTATTTCCTCTTCTTCCATAAAGACTTCTGTGTTTCCAGTTTGTTCTTTCATTTGTGCAGCATTTCTCTGCCTTTTCATGATTTTTTTAAGTTATTGTGTTTGAGGTCTCTTTTTCCCAGGCTTCAAGCAAAGTTGAATTATTTCTTCCCTTTGGTTTCTGCCCTCTTAAGGTTGGTCCAGTGGTTTGGGTGAGCTTCATATAGGGTGAGATTTGTGCTGAGTTTTTGTTTCTTTATTTTTTCCTCTGAAGGGCAAGACAGCATGAGGTGGTAATCCTGACTGCTGATAATTAGATTTGTATTTTTGTTTTGTTTGTTGTTTAGATGAGGTGTCCTGCACAGGGTACTCCTGGTGGTTGGGTGATGCCAGATCTTGTATTCAAATGGTTTCCTTGTGTGAGTTCTCACTATTTCACACTCCATAGGGTTAGCTTTCTGGTAGCCTAGGCTCTTGGAGTCAGTGCTCCAACTCCAGAGCCTCGGGGCTTGATCTCAAGTTTTGCATGGGTCTATATATTCTTTTGAGAGTCCCTTGGACTGCAAGGAGATCCAACCAGTCCATTCTAAAGGAGATCAGCCCTGAGTGTTCTTTGGAAGGAATGATGCTAAAGCTGAAACTCCAGTACTTTGGCCACCTGATGTGAAGAGTTGATTCATTGGAAAAGACTCTGATGCTGGGAGGGACTGGGGGCAAGAGGAAAAGGGGAAGACAGAGGATGAGATGGCTGGATGGCATCACCGACTTGATGGACGTGAGTTTGAGTGAACCCCGGGAGGTGGTGATGGACAGGGAAGCCTGGCATACTGATATTCATGGGGTCACAAAGAGTTGGACATGACTGAGTGGTGTATTCTTTTTCACTGGTCATATACTCCTGTCCACTCTCAGCTGGTGTTCTGCATGCACTTCTGTGTCTGAAAGTATATTCCTGATGTATCCATGGAGAGAGATGTACTCCACATCCACCTACTCTTTTGCCATATTTTTCTCTCTTGGCTGAATTTTTAAATTGCTATGATCATGTTTTATGTGCTTTCCATAACTTCCAGTTTTAAAATAGAAAAGTAAAAATCCATTATCTTGTCCTCATCTTAACTTTGCCTGAAACAGACATCTTTTTGTTTTAATTCGAAAGACTGTGTATAAAGAGGAGAAATATTCAAGGAATTATATTAAGAAATTTCATCTGCATCCTGATACAGTCCAAATCACAAGATCATGAAATTTAGAATATATGCCTTACTATTTGAGGTTTAGGATATCTTAGAAGGGGCTAAATAAAGTAAGGATATGAATCATTAGAGTTACATTGTATTGTAGGTTATTACATTAATATCCAGCCATGAAAATGGCTTCTCTCACAGCTCAGTGGGTAAAGAATATGCCTGAAATACAGGAGACCCAGTTTCAATTCCTGGGTTGGAAAGATCCCCTGGAGAAGGAAATGGCAACCCATTCCAATATTCTTGCCTGGAGAATACCATGGACAGAGGAGCTTGGCAGGTTGCAGTCCATGGGGTCATAAGAGTCAAACATGACTTAGTGACTAAACCACCACCATGAAAATTATATCTCATGGCTATCCTGACCATTATGCAGACTCTTCTCATAGTGAATCTAAGTTTAGTCATTTAGCTTGTTTTGAATTATATGAGAACAATTCATTTCCATAATGTATATCTAGTATGTTTTACTTTTTCTAATGTATTATACCATCCTTATACCAAAGGGACATTGGAAAATGTGACAGAGGTAGAGGCTTGATTAACTCATGCACTAACACTTGTCTTTTTGTAACTCAGTGACCATATAAGGAATCCTAAGTTAGTTGCTGGTGAAGCCATGTGCAGAATATATTGAACAACTTATTTCCATAATGTATATCTAGTATGTTTGTTATAATGATGATCAATATATTAGAATAAGTGTATATTTCTCATCCTAAGAAATTTAAGTGTTTTCATAAGGAAAAATGAGACTATCTATCATCTATCTCCAAAATGCACAGTGTTGTTATGTATTATTAGTGAAAAAAGATACAAATAGCTTTTAAGTAAATTTTTAAAAGCTAAGCAAAATTCAGATCTATTTTGTCTTATCACAGTGCCTATAACATTCAGTATGCTTTCAATATTTTAGTTATCATTATTATTAAGAGTATTTTTATACTAGCAAAATCTCCACAAGCACTATGCACTATATACCAATTTTGTCTGTATTTAACTGCAATTCTATTCCAAAGGTAATTGACTCTACTATTTGTTTTACTTATTCTTGGGCAATCAGAATATATGTCTCGTGATGATGCTTAAAAACATAAAAATTTCTGTAAAAATCACTCTGCAAAGCATATAAAATTTATTGAAAATAACAACTTCATATGGGTGCTTTCATTATAATTAATTTGCAACTCAGAAATGCTTTAAAGACCGCTTTCTAGAGATAAATCTTGAAGCATGGCAAGCCTACAATACAGTTGTCTATGCTCATCAAATATGAATTGAGCAGATTATTATGAGGGTAGTTTTGAAATATAGCACACCTGTGTGAAGCACTATTATACTTGTCTGGATCTAATTTGCATAATGTCAATCATTTAGCATTCAATGGAGTGCCTTTATTTTAAATTAAAATAATGTTTTTTAACTTCAAAATAAGTAAGATTATGATTAAACTTGTATTTCCTGGTCCGTAAATCACTTTTTATTCTTTATAAAAGTCACTTATGTGCATAATTATTTCACACATTTAAGGTTAGAGATGTGATTATAAAAGGAGACTTTTAATTGAAATGTAGGTAACACAATGCTGTGTTTTGTATAAAAAGGTTAAATTTTGACAGGGTAAAAATGAATATAATAGCAGTTCCTCCTCCCAATTTAGTATGCACAAACTTTAAAATATCAAGCTTATGCTGTCATGCAATCATCATCTCTTAGTGGAGAGCCTCCATGTCCCTTTATATTGATTTTGTTTCTATTCAAATTATGTTAAACTTTTGCCATATTGTCCATGNNNNTGAGTCATGCCAATTGTGGGCACAGGATAGCAAGGTAAGTTAATAGTCACAGAAGATAATATGAGTAAGATATAGTTCATATCATAAAAGCATTGTTGCTAAATTCAAAGAAAGGCTTGGATATTTGTACAATGTATGTCCTATTTGAAGATACTGGTCACAAAGCAAATTCATGAAGTAGGCCCTAATTTTTTTAAGAACTGATAACCCAAACTACTAAGAAGCATTTGGATTATTAGCAAATTTTAGAAAAGACAAGAAAAAGAAAATATATGGTCACTGTTTATAGAATCTCCTCTTTTGGTGATGCCTAACAAACTGTTTCCATTGGTTCATTCCTTCAGTCCTCAATTGTGTTTTCATCTACCCAATGGTTTGCTTCATGCTGAGAATGGATGAATAAGACACAGTGCCCATCTGCAAAGCTATTGCAGGCAACTCTATTATAATAACAGTCCAAAATAAGTAGAGCTCATGAATGGGTGCTATGGATACACAGAGGAAAGGATTCTTTCTCTGATTTTGAGATCAGGTGAGCTTTCCAGAGAAGGCAGTGTTTGAACTTAGGTTTTGAATAATTAGTAAAACATATATGAATGGAAATAAAGTAGCCTAGGCAGGCATCGGAGTAATGTGTGTATATTCATGAAGTTATCCAGTTGACCCTGATCAGGGCTTCCTCTACGTGAAGCTAAAGGTGTTTACAGAGATGAAACACGTTTTTTAATAGTGATGTTATTTTTTGCATATCTTTTGCAGTTTTGATATGATATAGAAAATATTCATATTGTTTTGTTAACTGATCACATAAAATGAATAAGCAATGTTAGCAAAAGAAAGAAATTATACCAATTGATATAAGATAAAGCAAAAGGTTTGATAATGGGATGTATG
>SJYF01001861.1:246701-264522 GCA_006410515.1 Procapra przewalskii | reverse complement strand
AAGGATAAATAAAATTGACAAACCATTAGCCAGACTCATCAAGAAACAAAGAGAAAAAAATCAAATCAATAAAATTAGAAATGAAAATGGAGAGATCATGACAGACAACACAAACATACAAAGGATCATAAGAGACTACTATCAGCAATTATATGCCAATAAAATGGACAACTTGTTAGAAATGGACAAATTCTTAGAAAAGTGCAACTTTCCAAAACTGAACCAGGAAGAAACAGAAAATCTTAACTGCTCCTGTCCATTATAGTTCACTGATTTCTAAGATGCCAGTGTTTGATCTTGCCATCTTCTACTTGACCATATTCAATTTACCTTGATTCATGGACCTAACATCCCAGGTTCCTATACATTATTGTTCGTTACATCATTGGACTTTACTTTCACCACCAGCCACATCCACAGCCACGTATTGTTTTTACTTTGGTCCAGCTGCTTCATTCTTTCTATTAGTCATTACCCTCCAGTCTTCCCCAACCATACTGAATACCTTCTGACCTGGGGGACTCATCATCTGGTGTCATATCTTCTTGCCTTTTCATACTATCCATGGTAATCTCAAGGGAAGAATACTGGAGTGGTTTGCCTTTTCTCCTCCAGTGGACCATGTTTTGTCTGAACTCTTCACTATGACCCGTCTGTCTTGGGTGTCCCTGCACGGCATGGCTCATCACTGCATTGAGTTATACAAGTCTTTTCACCAAAAGGCTGTGATACATCAAGGGAGGTTGTCTTTAATAAGGGCAGTAATCCCATTCCTGAGGGCTAGCAACTCAATTTAGTGACTTCACATCTTTTAATACCATGACATTAGAGGTTAGAAATCAACCTATGAATTTGGGGGGCACACAAACATTCAGTTCATAACAGTGTCATAAATGTTTGTGAAATGATTTTACAACTTTATGAATGAAAAGGGGAATATACCATTTTTTTCCTGGACTCATTATATCTTCCCTAGTCTGAGAAATACCTACAGACACATAAGACATGTTCCACCTAAGGATGGGTTATTATTTACACTTACCATCTGATACATTTGCCAGCAGCTTTTCCAGTAACTCTAAACTCCCTCTCAAAAGAAATGAGAAATTGGAGATACTAAAGATGGACAGGGAGGCCTGGCATGCTGTAGTCCATGGGGTCACAAAGAGTCAGACATGACTGAGTGACTGAACTGAATTGAACTGAACTGAAAGAATTTGGAAGAAAGGTCACATAAACATCTAAAGACTGTAACAAGGGTGCAGTCAGCAGGGACAAATTATCTAGAAGTAATATAGTTGTGTAGAATTAGAAATGGATAATTTTAACTATGTTTAAACATAGTTAATATTGATTAAAAAGACAGACTCATAATTGACAAGGTAGATTATACTTATTCTATATATTCTATTGTGTGTCAGTCTTTACTCTTTACCCCATCTTTTCCACACTACTTTTTCTCAATTGTTTTCTTAAACTATGTATAATAACATTCTATGACACTCCCATGGTGAAGCCCTGATTTTTAGTATCACTCATATGGGCAAAGAGATATTTTCTAAAATTTAACTTTTAATATTTTTGTTTAATAAGCAAACATTCATATACACAGAGATGCTTACATTATTTTTCCTGTTTGAGAATCAGAACTTTATTAACATTGCAACAATATTGTACTTAAAAGATATTCAATGGGACATGTACAATAGAATGAGTTTTTTTTAATCTCATAAATAAATTATTCCACAATTATATTCATTCATTATTTAACCAGTAGTCCATTCTTTGGTGTCACACTCTGTTCTGGTCCTGGTGATACACCGTTGAACAAAACAGACAAAATACTCCTTGCCCCTGTGAAGCTCACATTTTAGTGTAGAATGTCAAACAGTGAAACAAACAAAATAAACTAACAAATTATGTGCTAAAGTGATCATGCCAGGAGAACTGGATTTATGGGTGTGGTAAGTTCTAGCAAGACTGCAACTGGAAAAGAGTTAGACAGAAAAGGCCTCATGGAGAAGTTGACATTTAGGAAAAGATTTGAAGGAGCAGTGGGAGCGATCGATCAGAGTGTCTGATGGAAGAGCACTTCAGTAAGAGGAACAAGCCAGGGCAAAGCTGCAGAATGAGGAGCTTGCCTGCCATGTCACAACAACAAAAAGGAGATGACTGTGGCTGGAGGAGAGTGAGCTGGAGAAACAGAAGAAGGAAATAATATCCAAGAGAAAATGTGGGTCTGGTGACCTTGGACCATGTGTGTCACAGTAAGAAGTTTATCCTTTGTTTAAAGAAAAATAAGGAATTGTGGGTAGGTTTTAAGCAGAGGAGTGACAAGACAGCTTTTGTTGTAACAGGGTTGCTCTGATTGCACTTTTTTTTTTTCCTGGTTTTTATTGAGTTATAGTCAATTTACAATGCTGTGTTAGTTTCAGGTGTACAGCAAAGTGACTCATACATATGCAGTGTTCAGTTGCTCAGTTGTGTCCAACTCTTTTGCAACCCTAAGGACTGTAGTCCACCAGGATCTTCTGTCCATGGAATTCTCCAGGCAAGATTACTAGAGTAGGTTGCCATTTCCTCCTCCAGGAGATCTTCCCAAGCCAGGGATTGAACTCTTGTCTCCTTTAGATGTTTTCCATTATAGCTTACCACGAGATATTGAGTATAATTTCCCTATACAATAAGTGTTTGTTGGTTATCTATACATGCTGCTGCTAAGTCACTTCAGTCGTGTCCGACTCTGTGCGACCCCATAGATGGCAGCCCACCATGCTCCCCCGTCCCTGGGATTCTCCAGGCAAAAACACTGAAGTGGGTTGCCATTTCCTTCTCCAATGCATGAAAGGAAAAGTGAAAGTGAAGTCGCTCAGTCGTGTCCGACCCTTAGCAACCCCATGGACTGCAGCCTACCAGGCTCCTCCGTCCATGGGATTTTCCAGGCAAGAGTACTGGAGCGGGGTGCCATTGTCTTCTCCATTTATACATAATAGTGTATATATTTTAGTCCCAAACTTTTAATGTACCCCCTCCTCTTCCCTTTCCCCTTTGGTAACCATAAGTTTATTTTCTATTAGTCTGTTTCTATTTTGTAAATAAGTTCATTTGTATCATTTTTTAGATTCCACATGTGAATGATATCATAAGATATTTGTCTTTGACTTATTTCACTTAGTATAATAATCTCTAGGTCCTTCCATGTTGCTGTAAATGGCACTATTTCCTTGTTTTTAGCAGCTGAGTGATATTCCATTGTGTACATGTACCCCATCTGCACTTCTAAGAGAAGACTGGGTGAAGGCATGTGTTTTGGATAAAAGTTATAAGTATAGTTATAACTATACTAGTTATAGCAGTCATGTATACTGCTGTTCCAAACAATCCCATCACCATAGTAGATTACCATGGTAAATTCTGCTTCTCATACCTACATGTTCAACCCAGGTTTACAAGGGTTCTCTGCTCATCACGGTCATTAAGGAGCTCAAACAGCCAGAAGCTCTGTCTTGTTGCCGTCAACAATGTATAAGGGAAGACAGGGGGTGTGACAAAACATATATCAGCTCTTAAAACTTCTAGTGCCACAGCCATTTACAGTTTATTAGCCAAGTGTTTCACAGAGTCATGTCTAATCTCAAAGAAAAGAGAAAAGAAGCAAACCTATCATGAGCCTAGAAGGAGAGAAAAATATTATAAGAAATCTTACAAAAACACAAAGAGGTGATGGTGTCTTGGACATGGAGGAGAGTGGTGGAGGTGGTGAGAAGTCACTGGATTTGGATATTTTTGTAATATGTAGCCAGCAATATTTCCTGACAAATGGATATTAGGTATAAAAGAAAGAGAGAGATGACTGATGGCTTTGGGGAATAGACAACTAGAAAAAAGGAATTTCCATATTTGAGATCAAGGAGGTTGAAGATTGAGCAGAATTTGGAGGGGGCTTAGAATTACATTTATTAAGTTTTAGACATTCAGGTGGAGAGCTCAAATAAACCACTGAACATACAAGCTGGGGACTGCAGGGAAGATGCCTGCAGTGGAGATGCAAATATTAAAATAAGCAGCAGATAGGTGATATTTAAAGCTATGAGATTAGATGAGGTGACTGAGGAAGTTGATAGAGGTCTAAGGACAGAAATATTTCACCAGATGCTGCAAAATTGCAGGCTTTAGTATCTGAATTCAGAGGTTAATAGTTTTTCTCTAGATCCATACGATACAGATAAGTCTAGCCCTATTTACCTGCACCATGTTTATCATACCTAGTGTATTTGGAAATATTTATACATTTCCTATAATGAGACAATATATTTGACATATGCAACCACCAGAACCGCACAGATACTGATCAAGCACAAAGGATATTTGCTACTATGCGGTCACCCCATCTGTAACACTAACTCCTAACTACCTTTAAGACTGCCACTGTCTAATAGGTGAAACTCATCTTCACTTCCATAAGCAGCATTTAATTACTATTTGCCTTCTTATGTTATATAACATTAACCAAAATGTATTATGGACTATGGTACTTTATGAAAATATTATAAAATTTATTTTTTCTTCATAAAACATGAATTCAGTGCATCTTTCTAATATTTTGGTAACACCATGAAGCAGAGGTCTTGGAACAGAGAAGAACCTTGAATAAGAACATTAAAAAAAGATTAAAAATAATCCTAATTATACTAACCAAACAAGTTACAACTGTTGGCAATTATCCTAATCCTATTTGACCTTATAATTCACTATGTACCAAGTAAAGCTTTAAAAGTTTTAAAGTAAAAATCAATACAACTTAACAATGCTTTGCTAACCTAAAATTTTAAGTACAATAAAAAGAGAAAACTGTATGATTAATTGTTTCAACACCAGGATACCCTGTTATGTGTTAACTCCTCAGGCACCATATTTCATTCACTTATAGCATAACCACATTAATGCATATGACCCAGGAAGCATTTGACTCAGCAAATATTTTGAGAATCTATTTAGTGACAGGTATTATCCAAAAATAGAGGAAGAGAGATAAAAGGTCAGATTAGTATCCTCCTGTTTACAGTTTACATTCTAATGAAAGATACAGGAAATAAATACATACCTAAGTCCAAGTTATAGTTTTGGGAAATGACATAAAAAATTAAAGCAGGATGTAGAAATAAAAAGTGAGAGAAAGAAGGAGGTTAATAGCTGGGGAGAAGACGCCACCTTTTTGAGATGATAACAAAGTAGATGACAAAGGGATAGCAAAGAAAACAGTCAAATAGAGATTTGGGGAAAGATATTTCTGATGGAAAAGATAATAAAAGAAGGCCTGTGGACAGAAATGACCTAGTGTGTTCAAGGGTAGCAAAGCCAGAGAGGCTGAACAGAAGAATAGGAGAACAAAAGGTAGGAGACAGGGACAGAGACCTGGGCAGGGGTCATAGTAAGTAGAGCCTTGTAAACCAGAGAATTTGGAATTTACTCAGTGATAGAAAGCCACAAGCAAGTTAGAGATATGATTTGATTTATGTTTCCAAAAGATTACTTTGGATTCTGTGTAGAATGTAGGTAGTAAATCAGGTGAAATCCTATAGACCACTTTGTTATTAGATCTTTTAAGTAATTTGGAAAAGAGATGATGATGGTTTGGACTTCCAGCAGGGTAAATAATTAGAAGCCAAATTTGAAAGCTTATGCTTAAGCTTACAGTTAGTAAGCAAACAGCTTACCAATGGCTTAACAGCCAGCCTGCATGTACACTTGCAGGAATGAGAAAGCAAGGATAAATGCTGTGGTTTTGGTATCACCCACTGATAAAAGGAATATTGGAGGAGCAGGATTTTGAGCTAGGAAATCCATTTTGACTATGTTAAGTTTTATACACCAAATTAATATTTAAATTAAGATGTTTAGAAGCAGAAATACCAAGTTATGAACTCAGGGTACGCATTTTAGGATTAGCAGTGTGTAAAATGAATGCAAATCCACAGGAATGTGTGTAATCAACTCAACAGAAAGAAGAAAAGATCTTTGAATGAACAAATAGACTTTAGCAATTGGTGGAGTGGTCATTAATTAGACTAAATAGGATATGTTAAGAAGAAAGAAATTTGGTAGAGATTTTTGTTTGAGAATCCACAGAGAAAAGTTTTCCTGAAAGAAGGAATGGATTTTGTATAAACTGGTCCTTAATTTCCAGTATGATTGTGGTTAAAATTGATCCTTGGGGTTGGCCAGGGAAGGTTTTGGTTAACATCAGCAATAGTAATTCCTTAGTATTATTAAACCACTTAGTCAAAATTAGTATTTTGGTGACAAAGGACAGATAGATATGAATGTGGTAACAGCTAGGTATGCTCAGGAAATCCAAGAGGCTTTTGTTTGTTTTAAAATTGGAAACATTTTTCCTATTTGAGTTTGAAACATTTTGAAACAAGGGCTTCCCTGGTGGCTCAGTGGTAAAGAACCTGCCTGCCAGTGTAGGAGACACTGATTAAATTCCTCAATCAGGAAGAACCCTTTGAGAAGGGAATGCTATCCCACTCCAGAATTTTTGCCTGGGAAATCCCATGGATAGAGGGGCCTGAGGGGCTACAGTTCATGAGGTCACAAAAGAGTTGGACATGACTTAGCAATTAAATAGCAATACATGGGAAATCAGGATATTGAATAGAGATAGATTGATAGATTTGTCAATGGAAAGAATAGGTCGATTTTTATTTCTCCTGTTTCTCAGTGAAAGAAGAAATCACTCATCAGCATTGCGAGAGTACAGAGAGGTGTGATGCGAAGTAAATAGTATAGTTTTTTGAAAACTAATGAGTAATGTGACTATAGAAATGTGAATTTCTACAGAAATCAATCTGGGTGGTTAAGGGGTAGAATCTGTAAAATAGTGATAGTGACAATTGTATTAGATTTGAGGAGTATCCAAACAAACATGATAATAATCTTCAAAAAAACTAATTTTTTAAAGAACTGATTTTCTTCCAAATAAATCCAAGAGAGCCAACGAACATGCTCAGTCATGTCCTACTCTTTGTGACCCCATGGACCATATAACCCACCTGGCTCCTCTGTCCATGGGATTTTTCAGGTAAGAATACTGGAATGGATTGCCATTTCTTCCTCCAGGGGATCTTCCTGACCCAGAGATCAAACATCTCCTGCGTCTTCTGCATTGCAGGCAGATTCTTTACCCACTGAGCCAGCAGGGAAGCCCAATAAATCTGAAGTGTGAAGTAAATAATCTAGTGCAGTCTCTCCCATCCCAAATATTCAGAATACTATTTTTTACTTGATGAAGTAGGTTTTCATTAAAAAGGTGTTACATAAGTTTGAGTTTCACTGACTTAACCAAACTGAAACAGAGTTTGGTTGATGGATAGTTTTATTTTATATTTTTACACTGCAGGACATATCAGAGCCTTTAACAAGCCACTGGACACTGTGAATCTCTAAGAGGGTGAATGTGAATGCTCCTTTTTTTGTGAAATGAGAGGATCCCCAAAGAATCTGATTATTTTCCTTTCTCCAGTGCACAATCACCCTGGTAAATGTCTACTGGTCCATTTGGGGGAAAGCTATGAAAAAGAGTCAAGTATAAATTTTAGTGTAATTTTGAGAATACAGTTTGGGGAGATCTGATACTTCTGAATTTCAAATATTTTAACCCACTCACTTTTCATTTTATTTCTACTCCATGACTGCTTTACTTAATAACTTCCACCCTCCTTTGTTTTGCTTAGATTAATAAAGTAACTGTTATGAGATTTATTTTGTGAGATATGACAGTCAACATATCCCTTTTCCTATGGTAATCCGGCAACAACCTGCTGTTTTATTGATTGTAACATTATATGAAACTGTGGAAGAAGTAGAAACAGCTTGTCTATTTGAATATGATCTTAGATTTCAAAGAATCCTCTCCTCTGAAGACTACCTTTTAAGTAAACACAATAAAAAAGCGAAAACAACCAAAATTTCAGGTTGTTTCCAGGTGGTCCTAGTGACAAGGAACTTGAGTAAAATGTGCCACATTGCTCATGGTAGCTGAAAAGATAATGTTTGAAAATGGGAATGCTATTTTCATAATTCAGAGGCAAGAAGTGATAGAAAAGATCTAATTTCATCATTTTGTGAGAAACAAAAATGCTCCTGTGCTTTCATAAGATTTTTCTCCTATTTTAGTCCATACATCGAGGTTTCTGAAAGTTTCATTTGCTAATAACTTAATCAGCAATTCAGCGTAGTTGGGTCTGCAACCTAATGCTATTGTTGAAATCGACTTCAAGAATGAAGGCAGCCCAATTTGCTGAGTGATCCCGTCTCAACCAAGTGGCTTGTGAAATCGAGAGCCATCACCTGGGCTTCCCCTTGTTAACCGGAAGTGCATCACAAGGCTCAGATTGACGTCTAGGGCCCTTGAGTTCTCTGCTTGCTGCCCACACCATGGCTGTAATCACATTCTGAGCATAGGGAATTTAGTTTTATCTAAGTGCTCCAAATCCACTGTCTCAAAAAGGGACAGTACAGGACAGAAGTAGCATTTATTGAAAGATGCTGAAAGCATTTACACGATGAGAAAAGCTGTGGTTTCCCAAGGATACTCAGAAAAGACTAATTGTGTCCGGTGCCAGGTGCATAAAGCAAATCATTTGGTTTGGCTTTCACAGTTCTTAAGGAAAAAAAGCTACATTGTATACAGAGAATCAGCACACTGCTTTTCAAGATGTATTTATTGTTTCTGGGGATGATACCTGCTTTCTTTCTATTTATTATTCCAGTTCAATTTCCTTATATTCTTTTTTCTCTTTTATTTCCGTATTGAATTGTGATCAGAAGAGCAAATGGAACTGCATTTTGCAGAATCCTCTGTTGATTCATATATAAATTTCAGAAAATGTAGAAGCTGTCAGGAGATTAGCATTTCTTTCTTGAGATGTTCTTGGTTTGATATCCTTCACACTGAATGAGATTAATGGCATCAATAGATGAGGCACATGAGCATGCATATTTTAGCCCAGCAGTTCTTTTGTGAATGCAACTATCATAGATATTCACAATGTTGTTTGTGTTATTCTTTTTGGTTCTAATTTTTATTCTCTGTCTATATCATTTTTTTTAACCTCAGAAGTGGTATTATATAATTATCACTTTTACTGTTGGGTGTGCCAGATCTAAGAGGTTCATTTTGTCCAACTACTGAAGATTGACCATCGCTTCACTTCCATGGATCTTTTCCAAATATTCCTCAGTTGCCATAATTTGATAACATGAGACACCTCCCTCACAGAGTACCTTCTCTGCGAGGTACACCCCACTCCAGTACTCTTGCTTGGACAATCCCATGGATGGAGGAGCCTGGTAGGCTGCAGTCCATGGGGTCGCTAAGAGTTGGACACAACTGAGTGTTTTCACTTTCACTTTTCACTTTAATGCATTGGAGAAGGAAATGGCAACCCACTCCAGTGTTCTTGCCTGGAGAATCCCAAGGACAGGGGTGCCTGGTGGGCTGCCGTCTATGGGGTTGCACAGAGTTGGACGTGACTGGAGCGACTTAGCAGCAGCAGTAGCAGACACCTTCCTAGAAAGCATTTTTTTTTTAAGCAACTTCATTATATCAGGTTTATTTCATTTTGTTTTGATCTATGGATTGGTGTTTTATTTTCTAGTATAAAATAGTTGCAAAATGAGCTTAAATGAGCAGGCCTACAGAAAATATGCTTCCCAGATGGTTCAACTGGTAGAGAACCCGCCTGCAATACAGGAGAAGCAGGCAGGAGAGTAGGTTCAGTCGCTGGGTCAGGAAGATCCCCCTAGAGGAGGAAATGGCAATCCACTCCAGTATTCCTACCTGGGAAATCCCATGGACAGAGGAGCCTGGTGGGCTACAGTACATAAGGTCACAAAGAGTGGGACATGACTAAGCAACTTAAGCACACACACACAAAATCTGTCCATAAACTGTCTGATATTTGAAGTGAAGGTGAAGTGAAATCGCTCAGTCGTGTCCGACTCTTTGCAACCCCATGGACTGTAGCCTACCAGGCCTGTCTGTCCAGGGGAAATTCCAGGCAATAGTCCTGGAGTAGATTGCTATTTCCTTCTCCAGGGGATCTTTCCAACCCAGAGATCGAACCCAGGTCTCCTGCATTGCAGACAGACACTTTACCGTCTGAGCCACCAGGGAGGGGTTAATTTCTCTGTTATTAATTTTTAATAGACTTTTTATAATTTTATTTATTTTTGTTTGACTGCATTTGGTCTTTGTCTCTACTCGGGCTTTTCTCTGGCTGTGGTAAGTGGGCCAACCATTGCGGTGGTTTCTCTTGTTGTGGAGCACAGGCTTTAGGGCAAGCGGGCTTCAGTAGTTGCAGCATGTGAGCTTAGCAGTTATGTCTCTCAGGATCTACAACACAGGCTCAAGAGTTGTGGTCCATGGGCTTAGTTGCTCTGTTATATGTGGGATCTTCCCAGATCAGGGATTGAACTGATGTCCCCTGAATTGGCAGGTGGTTTCTTTAATGCTGAGACACCAAAGAAGGAAGCCCTGTCATTATTTTAGTCCTGGATGTACCACCAAATATTTAAGAAACTTTTTAGCTAAGATTCAATCAGAGAAACGGAATCTGTAGTAAATATATATGAAAAAGGTTTAATTTACGTGGTTGTAAGGAATTAGTTTACATGTTTGTGAGGGTTGCCTAGGCAAGTCCAGAATATTTAGGGTAGGCTATCAAGTGGAACTCTCAGGCAGAGTTACAAATACAGTGCGTGTTTGTGTGCTAAGTTGCTTCATTCAGGTAGCCCTGCAGTGTTCTCTGTTCATGGAATTCTCCAGGCAAGAATATGGGAGTGGGTTGCCATGACCTCCTCCAGTGACAAACACAGGACTCAGAATTTCTTCTAGAAAACCTCAGTTGTGTTCAAAGGGTTTTCAACTGATTAATTTAGGTCCACCCATATTATCTAAATTAATCTCCTTTGCTTAAAATCAACTGATTATAAATGTTAACCACACCTACAAATATCTTCACAGCAACATCTTGATTAGTTTGACTGGTTACTATAGCTTAGGCAAATTAAAACATAAAACTGACCACTAAAATCTCTTAAAAGTATATTTACACACCAAATAAAAACAATAACAAAGTTCTATTTTTCCGGGTAACATGATACAGCTCTCTTCAAAAATGCACTAACCATTTCCCTGGAGGAGGATGCACAGTCAGAGTATAATGTTTACTCCTCTCTTTGATATCCTGTAGCTTAAATACTATGATGTAAAATTAACTATTACTAATACATCTTATGTTAGATGATAAAAAGAATGGGAAGAAAAAGAAAAAAAATGCTTAGTGTATCTATCAATTTATCTACAAGCATATCCATAACAAAATAAGAAATAATTGATTAAAGATATTACAGTTCTCATTTATGCAACTCATCATAGGTTTCAACTAATATTTAAAACCACATTTCTATTATCATTCCAGCACCTCAGCTTGCAATGCTTCTTTGCATGTTGAAGTGACCTAAGTATTAATTTCTGAAGTATCTGGGCCATGAGCAGTCCTACCTTAACTGGCTTATTGTAATTTTCCATTAATTTAATCAATGGCAGGCAATACTAGGAAATAAGTTAGTGATCTCCTGTGTTTCAGCCATATTCTTTCTTATCTACATTGTATGAATGTGAAAAAAAGTGAAAGCATTAGTCCCTTGGTAGTGTTTCTTTGCAGCCCTGTGAACTCTAACCCTCTAGGCTCCTCTGTCCACGGGATTTTCTAGGCAAGAACACTGGAGTGGGTAGCCATTCTCTTCTCTGGGAGATCGTCCCAACCCAGGGATTGAATTCTGGTCTCTTGCACCACAGGGAGATTCTTTACTGTTTGAGCCACCAGGAAAGCCCCACCTCTGCTGAATAGTGAAAATAAAAAATTGTGCAAAACAATTTCCCCTTGATGTTCAGGATCATTCACCATATTCAGTATAAAACTCCTTTCTTTGCCTTTTGATTCAGAGATATGAGGAGACCAAAATGCACGGTAACATTTAACTTCTAGTTCAGCGGAGTCATTCTTGTGCCTCCTGGTGGAAGCATTTCTCCCTTTGGCTTAAGACAGCTAAATCAGCAGTGCATAAAGTCACAGGGACAGAAAGTAAAAATTTTGCTAGTAGCAGTAGTGAGTGGCGCCACTCATTTCCACACCTTGAATCTTAGACATGAATACTGGCTGCAGGAAAAAAAAAAAAACAGCATTATATATTGATCATTAATTTAGAGCATATACAGGCTCATGGAGGAGATTGCTATGACCCTACAAGGTATTACCACCTGTCTGACACTGTAACTGAATCTTCAAAAGGCCGTAGTTCCATTTTGTCAAGTCAGTTGATACTAGGTGATGGGGAACATGGTACAACTGCCATATTCAATGGATATGAACCCATTGCTAAACTTCATTTGCTGTTTAAGAAGTGATCATTACATCATTGATCAGTAACAATGCTATTCGGAATACTGCTCTGGTGAATAAACATTTGATGTCAGTTCAGAAATAGTTTCAATAGAAGCATTGTGTGAAAGATAGGTAAATCCATCTTCAGAATAAATGTCACACAGAACACAGTGCTGCCCCATCTATGAGAGAAATGGTTCAATGTAATCAGTCAGCCAAAAGGTAACTGACTGATAACTTTGGGAAATGGGACCATATTAGGGAATTACTATTGGTCCGTACTTCTGGCACTGGGCACCCAGAAGTAGCTACAGCCAGTTCTTTTTGGTGAATTGAAGTCCGTGTTGCTGAACCCATGAATTACTGCCATCCCTGCCACCATCCCCACTTTGTTCATGAATTCACTGAGTTGTTAATAGCAGGAGTTGCTAAAGAGGCTAACTGGTATCCATTGATATGTCACCCTATCCACTTGATTATTAAAATCATCCTCTACGGAGATCACTTTTTCATGAGCGATCACATGGAACACAAATACGTTTACAGTCTTTGCTCTTTCAGCAAGTCTATCCAAATATCTCTTCCCAGCCCCTTACTGTCACCAATTTTCCCGTTACATTCCTTTGTAGTCTTTGACCATTTAGCCAGATCTTTGGCCACTGCCCGTAAGTCAGTCTATACTTGTACCTCTGGCACTTGTTCCTTCCAAGCAAAATGCACAACAGGTGCACTACTGGAAGTTCTGCCAACTGGGAAGGTTTCCCTTCACCACTGTCCTTCAGCAACGTCTCAGGAAGAGCCTGAAGTCCTATAGCTGCCCACCTTCAGATGGTGCCAGCATGCCATGCAGGAGCCTCTGTAAAACATTCCTGAGTTTTCTCTTGCTCAGTCAACTAATTATAGGAAACTACCCAGGCCATAGGTATGGACTAAGAAAGAGAGGTAATGAAGCAGGAGTGGGATATATGGATTCTACTCCCTCTTTTAACTTGCTTGTGTCTTCAGAGTTTGTTAATATTATGCATGTCACTTTTATTTGAAACTAAAGTGCTGCTAAGAATGCCCAGCTTCATAGCTTGATGGCTTAGGTGTTCGTGATGGGCAGCTCAGGTTGCATTGTAACTTGGTGACTAAACCTTAAGCACGCAGTCTCTAAGGCCCAACAGCAGGCCAAGAACTGTTTCTCAAAAAGAGTAGTTACCTGCAGAGGGTGACAGCAGTATTCTGCAAAACCCTAAGATATTCTTTGTGGTCCATCTGTAGGTACCTGTCAAAGACTCGTTCAGCATCTCCATCTGCCACTCACACCCTTGCCATCTGCTGGATCATACGACCCAAGGGACAGATCCATGGAAGCTTGCCACTGTCATAGAGTCTTCCTTCTTCTGAACTCTGAAGTAGAAGCGATTAAGGCCATTTGGTAATGGGCTGGTGAAACATACTTAAAGGAGGAATATGTTGCCTCCCAAATCCAAAGAAGCACACTAAGCACTGACTCTTTTTTGGTTGGGCCAGATGCAACAACGTATCTTTTGCCTTAGACAGGATATCTAATATGCTCACACAGCTCAACTTATAAAAATTTAACAAAGGTGGAAGGGGCCTGTGTTTATTTCCTACCCATTACACGCAAAGTGATTTGGGGGGAATTGATTTCCGTGGTTGTGAAAGCAAGCCCAAAATCCACAGAGTAGGCCATCAGGAAAGGAAAGATGAAATTCTCAGCATAAGTTGAGGCCACTGTTCTGTTCTTAAGGACTTTCAATTGATTGGATAAGAGCCAGTCATATTATCTGGGATAATCTCCTTTACTTAAAGTCAACTGATTATGAACTTCAATAAAATCTAGAAAAGTATCTTCACGACAGTACATAGACTAGTGTTTAATTGAATACTGGAAAACTGGCTTATTTAAGTTGACACACACAGCTGATAGTATAAACTTTGCACAATAACTTAGGTATCTCTGTAAATTTTTTTCCTAATTTATAAGATAAGGCACTGTGTATGTGATCTTTAAACCTTACCTAGCTCTGTACCTCTTCAGAACTTACACATGACATGCAATAGCATACAAAAGAGCAAGTAAAATCACCAACCATCTGAGGTAACTTTTATAAGTCCAGTTTATCCTACATTTTCATCTCTTTTTTTCAGGCTAAATTTAACTCCCATCCTGGTCTCACCATATTTACAGTTTATTATTTATAAAACGTTTATTTTGATACACCAATGAATATGTATTACATAAAGACACTAGGAGAAGAAAGAATTTAAGCTTGTCAAGAATAGTGACATAAAATTCTAGACAATTTTCCAGTAGAAAAAACATAGAAAACTGGGTTATTGGAAGTAAGAGGGAAAAAAGCAGAGTGGCAGTTACAAGTACAGTCAAAAAATAAAAGGAAATTATAAAAGGAGAGAAAACACATGCTTTAGCTATTTTACATTTTTTATGTTGATGGGAGATTCTTTTTAAGCTTGTAGGAATGTTGCTATAATTGCAAATTGGATCTTTTGCACATAATTGGACATAAAATAGCACAGAAGTGAAGGGCATTGCTGTTAACCCAGAGGTTATCTATATCCTATGCTAGTAGTGTGAGATTCGGTATGTCAAATTAATATGGAGTCATAAAACAGGAGACTTTTCTCCAAATTATGTTTCTTAGTCACCTGTGGTATAAATATAAATGATTTCTTCTTAACACTGTTCTTTGACACAAGAAGAAATGGGACTCTCAGTGGAAGTCAGTGTACCTTAATCTAACCCAAATTACCCCCAAAGGGCTAAACATTTCCACTTGTCAATAATAAATCTTTTTGATGTCACCTAAAATAGCTGTATTCTTGGAAAATAAGAAGAGAAAAGAGTTTCCTTTGAGTTTTGTGTTGAAGGGAGATTTGCTCTGTTAAGCCTAGCAAATGCTATTCCTATCTTTTGTAATAATTTTCTCCCCATGAGACGACACAAAATGCAATTCTCTACATTTTGTAAAAAGAACTGACTCTCAGAAATACCAATCTAGATTTTAGTTGAAAGTATACCAGAAAGGGGGTTTATAAGACAGAGTAGTGAAAAAATTAAAATTAGGTCATTACTACTCAATATCAAAGCATGAATATGACTTGAAAAATGTAGAAAAATATTTATTTCAATGTTTATAGAAATCACATGATCTATATGGGACTTAAATATGACATAAAATTTTGCTATTTATTTTTGATAGTTTAAATTTATTCTTCTTTTTAAGTGATTAAAAGTACTAAAGAATGTCCTATATCATTTTATTCCCATAATAGCTATTACCTAAGCAAATTGACTTCCCTGGTGGCTCAGACAGTGAAGAATCTGCCTGCAATTAGCAGACCTGGGCTCAGTCCCTGGGTTGGGAAAATCCCCTGGAGTAGGAAATGGCAGCCCACTCCAGTATTTTGGCCTGAAGAATTCCATGGACAGAAGAGCCTGGTGGGCTACAGTCCGTGCAGTTGCAAACAGTCACACACGACTGAACAACTAACACTTTCATTTCGCTTTTCAAGCAAATGAAACAAAATAATCCTCTTCATGCATCTTACTCCTAAAGATTTTTTAAAACAGTAGTTTTCAAGCATGGTCATTTTTTTTTTTCCCCAAAGAACATTGGCAGTCTTAAGAGACATGCTTGGTTGTCACAGCTGTGGTGAAATTGGGCAAAAATTACTGTTGACATTTAGTGGGTAAAGGCTATGGAAGGCACATATACAAAGCACAAGAAAGTCCCTACCAGCAAAGAATTATCCACCCAAAATATCAATATTTCTAAGATAATTTCTTTAAATGGCTGAAACAAGGATGCTGCTGCTGCTAGGTTGCATCCATCATGTCCAACTCTGTGCGACCCCATAGACGGCAGCCCACCAGGCTCCTCTGTCCCTTGGATTCTCCAGGCAAGAATACTGTAGTGGGTTGCCATTTCCTTCTCCTGATAATTGATATAAATTCCAATACCTGAGAATTACTAACTAACTATTAATGACAGAATGCTGTGTTCAGTTTTGCCTTGTAAGGTATAAATGGCAGTAACGTGCATTATAAAAATTTCCTCCAAAAATATTATGCTGTTCTTTTAATTTATTTTTATTTTACCCTTTAATTTATTTTCCTTTCTGATCTACTTAAAAAGTATTTCATAAGCCATTGCTTCCTAAGTAAATATTGCTGTGAAACTAAAGCATCTCTACACATCCTCCCTGTGCTTACATATTAGGATCAGGAATGTCAGCTTGGATGAATAAATATTTTTTGCAAAAGCTATGGAAAGATAAGTTTACTAATGATGGTCACATTAACAAAGGTCTTGATTGTCACTCTAAGGAGCCTGAGTTTTGTTTTTTTTTTATTTTTGTTTTTCAAACAAACAAAAGATTTAGAAATTTTTTGATATAGAGAGGTACCATGAGCAAAGAAATTTTCTAAAATAACTAATCTGTTTGTAGTATGTCAAGTGGAGTTTGCATGGGGGAAGGGGTCAGGATCAAACTCAGTATTAGAGAATGAATTTTAAAAGATGTAGCAACTCTGGAGATAAATATGGAAAATCAAGACATTAGATTTTAACACCCTGAAGAAAATACAGATCAACCTAGGAAAAAACTCTAAAGATTAAATATTAATATATACTATACTTGAGAAGTAGGAGGAAAGAAGGAATAGAATTGACCCAAGTGGCTAAGAAAGATATAGAAAAAAGAAAATGTAGTGTTGAATCAGTAACTAAATCTAAAATCTTACTATATTAAGTATTGCATGTCCTCAGTTCAGTTCAGTCACTCAGTCATGTCTGACTCTTTGTAACCTCATGGACTGCAGCACACCAGGCTTCCCTGTCCATCACCAACTCCTGGAGCTTGCTCAGACTCATGTCCATCAAGTTGGTGATGCCACCAGCCATCTCATCCTCTGTCATCCCCTTCTCCTCCTGCCTTCAATCTTTCCCAGCATCAGGTGATTCATATTTATTTTGTTTAGAATTATTGTTTCCATACTGATAAGCAAGATTGGTTCAAGATTTGCATTGCATATAAACTATCTCTTTATATAATACTAAGATAAAATGGACTTGGAAGTTTGATAACTTTTACTTCTGCTTTGGAAATTCTTGGAGGCAAAGAAATAATTTTGTGCTTAATTTTACTTCAGTTTTTGTAAAAAATCTTTGTTCAGATACCTTTGTGGGTTAAAAGACTTTGTGGGCGGGCTTGGGCATTTTAGTTTTCTTGTTTGTTTAGGGTTTTTTTTTTTTTTCTATTTTACATGTATTGGTAAATTTAGCCTTTCTATGATAATTTTATGTATATTTGCACAATTCATTTATTTCCTCAAAACT
>SJYF01001861.1:223844-235937 GCA_006410515.1 Procapra przewalskii | reverse complement strand
TATGATCTGTTCTTTATTGTATTGTTTGCCTCCATGTTTTTTCCACAGTATCAAACATTTAATAATATATTTACTTACATGTTGATTATTTATATCCTACTACAAGGCCATGAGCTATATGAGAGCAAAGTATGTTTCATTATACAGTCCCATCATTTGAGACAAAGGCTATCTGTAACATTCACAGAGATTGCAAATAAGGTAGTTATCATAGACTTTTAGGAATCAGCACACTTGATAGGGGCAAAAGTGTAACATTAGTATGATGATGGTACCTAGCTCAGTTTTCATGAAAATTAAGCAATATTCACATGACTTGTATATTAGCTTTTCTAAGCCAACTGTTTTCACTGATGGCTACAGGCCTGAGCATATCATATAACTTAGTAGACAACAAATCTGGGTATACTTTTCTGCAATGCTTATAGTTCTAGAGGCTAGAAGTCCAAGATTGGGGTACCAGCATGACTGAGTTCTGTGAGAGCCCACTCCCTGGCTTTTAGACAGCTACCTTCTAGCTGTGGAGCACAGCTGTACCCTCACATGGAGGAGAGAGCAAAAGGAATCAAGCTCTTCTGTGTCTCTTCTTTGATAGGATACTATTGATACTACACTATACTACTAGATAAGGATACTAACCCTTTCACGAGGACTCCACCCTCATGACCTATAGTGTATAGTAGTGAAGTCACTCAGTAGTGTCCAACTCTTTGTGACCTTATGGACTGTAGCATACCAGATTCCCCCCTCCATGGGATTGTCCAGGCAAGAGTACTGGAGTGGGTTGCCATTTCCTTCTCCAGGGAATCTTCCTGACCCAGGGATCGAACCCAGGTCTCCTGCATTCCAGGCAGACGCTTTAACCTCTGAGCCAACAGGGAACCCCAAAACTAAATTATATTCTACAAAGAACTTCCTGAACGGTGCTTAGACCTAGAGAAAAACTCTAGTCTGGCAGCAGTGGGATTCGAACCCACACCTCCAAAGAGACTAGAGCCTAAATCCAGCACTTTAGACCGCTTGGCCACACTACCTGTGTGGCTCATGACCTAATTACCTTTCAAATGCCCATTTCCTATTATCATTATCACATCAAGGGATAGGATTTCAAAATATGAATCATGGGGAGACAAAAACAGTTGAGTCCATAACATGGGTAGAGTCTTTGATCACCTCCCTTTGGATTTATGTGGGCTCTCCAATTGCTTTCACCAATAGACTGGCAACTCCCACTTCTTGTTTCTTGAACCCATTGCTCTAAAAGCTTTTAGCTGCAACGTGAGAAATCCAATAACCTGCTGGGGAGACCATATGAAGAGAACTTGCAAAAACTGGACAGGGAAAAGGGGAATGTCCTAACTAACCCCAGTATTCCAGTCATCCTTGCCAACATATCAGACACGTAAGAGAAGACGTGTGTGTGTGTGTGTGTGTGTGTATGTGTGTGTGTGTGTGTGTGTGTGTGTGTGTGTAGCAGAGTTTTATTAAAGTGTAAAAGGGTAGAGAAAGCTTCTGACATAGACATAAAAAAAGGGGGACGGAGAGTGTCCCAATAGCTAGTCTTCTCAAGGCCTTATATACTTTCCCCAGACCCACTCCCACAACATACATCTTAAATTAGCAAGATTAGAACTAACAATAGAAAGGTCTTACCAGACCCACTCCCACAACATATGTTTTCAGATAACAAGATTAGTCAGAAGGTTTTTGTTAAGAAAAAACATGTCCTTGAGCAAGATACATTGTTATATTGACTAAGACAAAGCAATGTAGACAAAGAAAAAAAGTCCCTTTCTCTTCCTTGGGGGACCCTGGACTTCTTATCAACCTACCTAAGAAATGACTCTCTCATTCCCCGCTTTTCTTTTAGGAGAATTATGTTGCCAAAGGAGAAGGGCATTGTTTTCTAACGGCTTCCTGCTGTTGAAGGGCACAATCCCTAAACTGTTGAGGCAACATATTCTCCTAATAATCATATTGAGGGTCTCTGATCCAGGGATCTCAAGTAATAGTTGGAGGAGGCTGTGGCACTCATAGGAGTCTGGACAATCATTTGTAACTTAAAAGCTTTTAGACAGAAACAAATCCAGTTTACACAGTTACAGATGAAAGGAGCAAACAGTAAAAACAGAACAATTATATTTATTATGATTAAAATAGTTTTCCACCATGGGGAGCTAGTTAATGTTTCCCAAAATGAGGTGACTGAGGCTTTAGGGGTACCCATGGCCTGAATCATCTCGTTCATGTGTTTAGTAAAGTGAGTAACATTGATGCTCATATCTGGTATATGTGTACAACACTGGGTATGAATAATGGCACAAATTCCTCCTTGTGCAGCCATTAGAATATCTAAGGGCAATCTGTTTTGTAAAACTACCTTTCTAATTTGTATCTATTCAGTATTAAGGACTGAAATAGAGAATGTAAAGTCTATTGAGTAAAGTTAGTCAGAGCATCAAGTCATAGCATAACATCTGCAGTTCCCAGAGAGAATGAATAATTCCTACAACAAATATTGTAGCCAGATAATCATACCAGTAAAAAACAGACCTTGCCCAACAAGTTTTAAGATATGGCAGATTAGCAGGCTTCTCTAGAAGCTCTGAAAATAAGAAACCATAAGTAAAAGTTAGACCTAAGGTGCATCTCCCTATCCAGCCACAGGAAGCCACACACGTAGGTAAAAGCCGCATATCCAATGGGTCTGGTTTGGAGCAAGCCAGTGTGTCTGAGGGATCCAGTCCCAATCAGTGCCTGGCCAGGCAAAAGGAGGACCTGGACTGGGATTGGAAAACACAGGAAGAAGTACATTTTATATTTCTTGAGGCAAAAATCCCAATTGTTTTCAATCATTACAAATAAGTTGTCAACTAACTTCTGGGGATGGCTCTATTTGTTCCTAGCATATGGGTGCATTAGATAGTAGGCATCCCTTTACAGGAGTTAGCCATATGACCTCATCACATATTTGATAAACATCAAGTAGAAAATGATCAGATCTAGACCCGTTTACCTTCTTATGTGCACAAAATAGTCATTAAACAAAATTAAAACATAATCAAAATGAAAAGTCACATTATTTCCATAGTTAAGGTATAATATGTTATACCAGTCCATTTTAAGATTGCTAGATGTCATCAGATTTGCAGGGGTGAAGAAAGTCCTCTTCCTGAAGTGGAAAAACCCATGGTGGAAAGCCTTCTATTGATGAAGAGGGGGAGCTATCCTAAGACCCAGCTGTTAGATTGATTGTGGAATTTGGCATAAGAATGAGTGCAGGACAGAAAGGTATTGTCTTATGGTCAAAGAGCAGACTTAGGACTTTTGGAGTCAGCAGAAGCAAGCCCATATTGCTTGTCAAACTTATCTGGTAAGGGCTTTCCCAGAGGGGCTCTAGAGGTTGTCCTCCAGACTCTAACATCTTTATCAGGGCTTCTGTTACTGGCTTGAACAGCAGCTTGTCTGGCCTGTCTGAGTCAGAGGCTGGGTCAGGAGTTACCTCTTGGAGTTTTCATAATGTCTGTTGAAAAGCTGAAAGCTGAGTCATATAGTTAATTCTAAGGCTTCAGGATCTATAACAATATTTGTGCACAAAAACAGTCTGCCATAGAGACATAATTCCCCCCACACACACACACACTTTTTTTGTGTGGGGGTAGGAGTGGGGAAGGCAGTTTGAGCCCTCATTAAAGGCCAGGCCTTCAAGCCATTCATCTCCAAAAGTAGTAGCGTCTCTCAAAACTCAAACTGTCGAGTCAGGCAAGAGTCAGCATCTGTCCCAAGACATACATTAAATCTCTCAATGTCAAGCTCATAAAGTTAGTCCCATAAAGACTTTGATGTAGTTTTTGGATCTTCTAAATAGTCTCAACCACAACTGGGACTGTTTGAATTTCTACTGAGACGGAGGCAACCCCTCCTGGAAGGGAGCCCTGATTCTCAGCCTGTTCAGTTAGAAGCCCCAGATACAGGGATAAAGTAAGAGGCAGCTGAAGGTTTTAAACCCAAATATTTACTCTTCGGACATAAGTCTGGCATGTCTCACAGAGAGATAAAAAAGCAACATATATGGCACTTCTACCCATTTCCCTTGTTTTATAACTGTAACAGTATAATTAAGAGATCCTTCAACCATACAGCATTCCCTGTCTTCCAAAAGATACTGGGGCCATTCAGTATCACAGAAGATCAGACATGTCTTTTTTTAAACTCTGGGGATCAAACTTGTCTCCATCTTTTTTTTCTTAATATACTTTAAAGGAGTGGTTCTGGAACTGCTAGCTCCCATCTATAAGAGAGAAAAAAGTGTCATTCGCAGCCGAGGCTTTTTTCCAACAGAGGTGTCCCTCCCTGCTCTAGATGGGATGGACACAGACTTTCCACTGAAGCTCTTCTTCCTTGATGGGACTTAGTCTGTTCCTTACTGATGCAGGTGCCTTACTTCTCCCTCCCGGTTCTACCACTGAGGTGGGGTGGAGATGCACCAGGTGTAGACCTGATGGCATCTCAGATTGATTTCTAGTTCCTTACCACCAAGACTTTCTTTGATTTGCCCTTTTCCTCTGATGCCACCTGGGGTGGAACAGAGTAGTTTCCCAAGCTAGGACTACTAGGGGAAGCACCCATTTTGCATGTGCCCATGCACATTCCTGAGTATAGTCCTGACCACAGTAGAAGTTGTGAGTCATAAAGGGGTGAACCGCAACCAAGATGCCCCTTCTGAGGGTCACCACACCAGTACATGTGATAGCAAAAGAGGTGGTGGAGGGTCGGCCAGTGAGCAAAAAGTTATTTTTGCTCTCAGGCTACTAGGGCCAACCCTTCCAGTTTGTACCCACAGATTCCACAGAAGGAATGTCTAGGGAGTTGAGACAGAAGCCAATGGAGAGCTTTCTCTGGTCTGCTAAGAGCTAACACTACCAAAGGAAGAAATCCACTATACTTTCAATCTGTGATTCCCAACTTCTGTTCTTGGAAACCTCATGCTTGATAGCAGGGCTTCCATCCATGTAGTTTAGAGGCACAGCTATGACAAGACTTCTGGCCTCATATGAAAACAGCCAAGAGAGAGATGCTGCTGAAGCTAAACTTCCATCTAGATTCTGAACATGCTCCTAGAGCTAGAATTCCACCTCATTCCTGAACATACTCCTAGCAAGGCAAGGTGTCTCATGACTACCAAGCGTGGGGTCTAAGTAAAAGTACACAGGACTACCATGGATCACAAGTCCATTGAAAGTCTATGATCTGACAAGTTAGGTTCAGTTCAGTTCAGTCACTCAGTCGTGTCCAACTCTTTGTGACCCCATGAATCACAGAACACCAGGCCTCCCTGCCCATCACCAACTCCCAGGGTTCACTCAAATTCATGTCCATCTAGTCAGTGATGCCATCCAGCCATCTCATCCTTGGTCGTCCCCTTCTCCTCCTGCACCAAATCTCTCCCAGCATCAGGGTCTTTTCCAATGAGTCAAATTTTCGCATGAGGTGGCCAAAGTATTGGAGTTTCAGCTTCAACAAGTCCTTCCAATGAACACCCAGGACTGATCTCCTTTAGAATGGACTGGTTGGATCTCCTTTCAGTCCAAGGGACTCTCAAGAGTCCTCCAACACAGTTCAAAAGCATCAATTCTTCAGTGCTCAGCTTTCTTACAGTCCAACTCTCATATCCATATATGACCACCGGACAAACCATAGTCTTGACTAGACAGATGTTTGTTGGCAAAGTAATATCTCTGCTTTTCAATATACCATCGAGTAAGCGTCTTTTAATTGCATGGCTACAGTTACCATCCACAGTGATTTTGGAGCCCCCAAAAATAAAGTCTGACACTGTTTCCACTCTTTCCCCATCTATTTCCCATGAAGTGATGGGACCAGATGCCATGATCTTTGTTTTCTGAATGTTGAGCTTTAAGCCAACTTTTTCACTCTCCTCTTTCAGTTTCATCAGGAGACTTTTTAGTTCCTCTTCACTTTCTGCCGTAAGGGTAGTGTCATCTGCATATCTGAGGTTATTGATATTTCTCCTGGCAATCTTGATTCCAGCTTATGCTTCTTCTAGCCCAATGTTTCTCATGGTGTACTCCACATAGAAGTTAAATAAGCAGGGTGACAATATACAACCTTGACGTATTCCTTTTCCTATTTGGAACCAGTCTGTTGTTCCATGTCCACTTCTAACTGTGGCTTCCTGATCTGCAAATAAGTTTCTCAAGATGCAGGTCAGGTGATCTGGTATTCCCATTTCTTTCAGAATATCCCACAGTTTATTGTGATTCACATAGCCAAAGGCTTTGGCATAGTCAATAAAGCAGAAATAGATATTTTTCTGGAACTCTCTTGCCTTTCCCATGATCCAGCAGATTTTGGCAATTTGATCTCTGATTTCTCTGCCTTTTCTGAAACCAGCTTGAACATCTGGAAGTTCATGGTTCACATATTGCTGAAGTATGCCTTGGAAAATTTTGAGCACTACTTTACTAGTGTGTGAGATGAGTGCAATTGTGTGGTAGTTTGAACATTCTTTGGCATTACCTTTCTTTGGGATTGGAATGAACACTGACCTTTTCCAGTCCTGTGGCCACTGCTGAATTTTCCAAATTTGCCGGCATATTGAGTGCAGCACTTTCACAGCATCATCTTTCAGGATTTGAAATAGCTCAACTGGAATTCCATCACCTCTGTTAGCTTTGTTCATAGTGATGCTTTCTAAGGCCCACTTGACTTCCCATTCCAGGATGTCTGGGTCTAGGTGAGTGATCATACCATCGTGATTATCTTGGTCTTGAAGCTCTTTTTTGTACAGTTCTTCTGTGTATACTTGCCACCTCTTCTTAATATCTTCTGCTTCTGTTAGGTCCAGGCCATTTCTGTCCTTTATTGAGCCCATCTTTCATCAAATGTTCTCTTGGTATCTCTAATTTTCTTGAAGAGATCTCTAGTCTTTCCCATTCTGTTGTTTTCCTCTATTTTTTCGCATTGATCATTGGGAATGGTTTTCTTATCTCTTCTTGCTATTCTTTGGAACTCTGCATTCAGATGCTTATATCTTTCCTTTTCTCCTTTGTTTTTTGCTTCTCTTCTTTTCACAGCTATTTGTAAGGCCTCCTCAGACAGCTATTTTGCTTTTTGGCATTTCTTTTCCATGGGGATGGTCTTGATCCTTGTCTCCTGTACAATGTCATGAACCTCATTCCATAGTTCAATAGGCACTCTGTATATCAGATCTAGTCCTTTAAATATATTTCTCACTTCTATTGTATAATTATAAGGGATTTGATTTGCACCATACTTGAATGGTCTAGTGGTTTTCCCCACTTTCTTCAACTTAAGTGTGAATTTGACAATAAGGAGTTCATGATCTGAGCCACAGTCAGCTCCTGGTCTTGTTTTTGCTGACTGTATAGAGCTTCTCCATCTTTGGCTGCTAATATAATCAGTCTGATTTTGGTGTTGACCATCTGGTGATGTCCATGTGTAGAGTCTTCTCTTGTCTTGTTGAAAGAGAGTGTTTGTTATGACTGCTGAGTTCTCTTGGCAACACTCTATTATTAGCCTTTGCCCTGCTTCATTCCATACTCCAACACCAAATTTGCCTGTTATCCCAGGTGTTTCTTGACTTCCTACTTTTGCATTCCAGTTCCCTATAATGAAAAGGACATCTTTTTGGGGAGTTAGTTCTAAAAGGTCTTGTCGGTCTTCATAGAACCGTTCAACTTCAGCTTCTTCAGCATTATTGGTTGGGGCATAGGCTTGGATTACCATGATATTGGTTTGCCTTGGAAACGAATAGAGATTATTCTGTTGTTTCTGAGATTGCATCCAAGTACTGTATTTTGGATTCTTTTGTTGACCATGATGGCTACTCCATTTCTTCTAAGGGATTCCTGCCCACAGTAGTAGATATAATGGCCATCTGAGTTAAATTCACCCATTCCAGTCCATTTTAGTTCGCTGATTCCTAGAATGTCAACATTCACTCTTGCCATCTCTTGTTTGACCACTTCCAATTTGCCTTGATTCATGGACTTGACATTCCAGGTTCTTATGCAATATTGCTTTTTACAACATGGGACCTTGCTTCTATCACCAGTCACATCCACAACTGTGTATTGTTTTTGCTTTGGCTCCAACCCTTCATTCTTTCTGGAGTTATTTCTCCACTGATATCCAGTAGTGTATTGGGCACCTAATGACCTGGGGAGTTATTCTTTCAGTATCCTATCATTTTGCCTTTTCATACTGTTCATGGGGTTCTCAAGGCAAGAATACTGAAGTGGGAGGTGGAAAAAGATGGCAGAGGAATAGGACGGGGAGACCACTTTCTCCCTCACTACTTCATCAAAAGAACATTTCAACGCTGAGTAAATTCCACAGTACAACTTCTGAACACTGGCAGAGGACATCAAGCATCTAGCAAAGCAGATTATTGGCTTCAAAAACAGGTAGGAATAAATATAAAAGAAGAAAAAAGAGACAAAGGAGGTAGGGAGGGAGCTCCGTCCTGGGAAGGGAATCCCATCCTGGGAAGAGAATCTTAAAAAGAGAGGTTTCCAAACACCAGGAAACATTCTTGCAACTGAGTCTGTGGCGACCCTTGGAAGCACAGAGGGCAACATAACAAGAAGGAAAAATAAATAAATAATTTAAACCAACAGATTATGAGCCCAACAGTAAATCTGCCAGCGGATAAGCAGCACGGACGCCTGCAACTTACTCTAGCAAATGGGGGTTGGACAGGCAGGAGTGGGAGGTGCAAGTGGCAGTGCTTTCTAAGAATCGGGCCGCGGGAGATGTGGGCTGCAGTGCTTTTCTCGAGAATTGGCCCATAACCCCCCGCGCATGGCCAGAATGAACTAACTTGGGCTAGCAAACCAGACTGTGGGATAGCTACCACGTGAAATGCTTGAACATAAGACACCGCCAGGACCGCACACAGAACTAAGGATGGATAGGAAATAGCCGGCTGCAGACCATCCCCCTCTGGTGACAGGCAGCCAGAGCCTTAAGGGCTGGGAGGGGGCAATCACAGCCCAAGAGAAATATTACCTACCAAATTACAAGCAGGTTTCTTTGCTAACTAAGACGTCTGGGGGCTCTGGACAGTCATCATCTGCCTGAGAAGGAGCCCCAGCAGTACTTCAAGAAAACTGAGCAGCACGGAAAGGCCAGAGATCACAGCAATTGTGCTTGCCAAACTCCCTAGGTACTTGGACCTGGAAAGGGCACAAAATGCAGGCCCAAGCAAATCTGCGCCTCTGAGGGCTTCCTGAGCCGAGCCTGAGTGGCTTATACCAGGGAGGTGCATGAAACCTAGGGCAGGCCTCAGACAGTTAACTGGCGGAGCAATGTAGAACCTGAGCAGTATGCGCCGTGAGCAGGGGCAAGCCCAACATAGAGTCCATCAACGCCCTCCCTGTGTCAAGAGGGAAATCAGAAATGGAAGAGACCAACAAACAGAGGAAGTTAAACAGAGGGAACTGCCTTGGTAGTGATCGCACACAGCCCACAATGCCAGAGAAAGGGCCAGATATACCTATACTACTTTTATGATCAATCTTTTTTTTTTTTTTTTTCTGAGTTGATGTGGATGTGTGATTTTTTCTTTTCTCTTATTTTTTTCAAATTTTATTTTTTCTTCTTTTCTTTTTCATCTTCTTTTAAAAAAAAAACCTTTCTTACATTTTTAAGTCCTCTATATCTCTATTATTTTTATCACCTCTCATTACTTTAAAAAGAAACCCTATTTTTAAAGCAAACGCTGTATATAGTCTTTTTGTGGTGGAGGTTGTTGTCTTTTTAATAATTCTGGGGGCTTTTTTATTTCTTTTTTTTTCCTTCTTCTTCTTTTCTTAAATATTTTATTTTTTAAAATCCAAACTCTACTCCAGATTTTTAATCTTTGCATTTTGGTATTTCTTGTCAATGATGTACATTTAAAAACCTAATCTTTAGTACCCTATTTTACATGAGAGCGAGATTACTGGCTTGACCACTCACTCCTCCTTTGGACTCTCTTTTTTCTCCACCAGGAGGCCTCTGTCTCCTCCCTCCCCCTCCTCTTCTCTACCCAACTCTGTGAATCTCTGTGTTTTCCAGAAGGTGGAGAACACTCAGGGAACTGGTTACTGGCCGGATCTGTCTCCCTCCTTTTTATCTCCCTCTTTTATCCCCCTGGCCACCTCTGTCTACTTCCTCCTTCTTCTTTTCCCTGTATAACTCTGTGAACACCTCTGAGAGGTCCAGACTGTGGAGCGCACACAAAAAAGTGGTTAAGGGCTAGCTTGCTTTCTCCTCTTTTGATTCCACCTCATCCCATTCCAGTCACCTCTAACTACCCCCTCCCTCTTCTCTCCTCCATGTAACTCAGTGAACCTCTATGGGTGACCCTCAATGTGGAGAAACCTTTCATCCTTAATCTAGATGTTTTAACATAAGTGCTGTATAGATGGAGAAGTCCTGAGGCTATTGTAAAAATAAAACTGAAAACCAGAATCAGGAGGCATAAGTACAAATCTTGAGATCATCAGAGAATTCCTGAATACAGGGAACATTATTTGATAGGAGCTCATCAAATGCCTCCATACCTACACTGAAATCGAGCACCACCCAAGGGCCAACAAGTTCCAGAGCAAGACACACCACACAAATTCTCCAGCAACATAAGAACACACCCCTGAGCTTCAATATACAGGCAGCTCAAAAATGCTTCAAAACCATTGACGTCTCATAACCCATTACTAAACACTTCACAGCACTCCAGAGAGAAGAAATCCAGCTCCACCCACCAGAACTCCAACACAAGCCTCCCTAATCAAGAAACCTTGACAAACCACTGATACAACCCCACACACAGTGAGGAAGCTCAATAATAAAGAGAACTCCACAAACTCCCAGAATATAGAAAGGCCACCCCCAACGCAGCAATATAACCAAGATGAAGAGACAGAGGAATACCCAGCTGGTAAAGGAACAGGAGAAATGCCCACCAAGCCAAACAAAAGAGGAAGAGATAGGGAATCTACCTGAGAAAGAATTCCAAATATTGATAGTGAAAATGATCCAAAACCTTGAAATAAAAATGAAATCACAGATAAATAGCCTGGAGACAAGGATTGAGAAGATGCAAGAAAGGTTTAATTTAACACAGACCTAGAAGAAATAAAAAAGAGTCAACATATAATGAATACTGCAATAAATGAGATCAGAAGCCCTCTGAAGGCAACAAATAGTAGAATAACGGAGGCAAAAGACAGGATTAGTGAAATAGAAGATAGAATGGTAGAAATAAATGAATCAGCAAGGAAAAAAGAAAAACGAATTAAAAAAAACGAGGACAACCTCAGGGACCTCCAGGACAATGTGAAATGCTCCAACATTAGAATTATAGGAGTCCCAGAAGAAGACAAAAAGAAAGACCATGAGAAAATACTTGAGGAGATAATAGTTGAAAACTTCCCTAAAATGGGGAAGGAAATAATTACCCAAGTCCAAGAAACTCAGAGAGTGCCAAACAGGATAAACCCAAGGCGAAACACCCCAAGACATATATTAATCAAATTAACAAAGACCAAACACAAAGAACAAATATTAAAAGCAGCAAGGGAAAAACAGCAAATAACACACAAGGGGATCCCCATAAGAATAACTGCAGATCTTTCAATAGAAACTCTTCAGGCCAGGAAGAAATGGCAAGACATACTTAAAGTGATGAAAGATAATAACCTGCAGCCCAGACTACTGTACCCAGCAAGGATCTCATTCAAATATGAAGGAGAAATCAAAAGCTTTACAGACAAGCAAAAGCTGAGAGAATTCAGCACCACCAAATCAGCTCTCCAACAAATGCTAACGGATAGACTTTAGACAGGAAACACAAAAAGGGCGTATAAACCCGAACCCAAAACAATAAAGTAAATGGCAACAGGAACATACTTATCAATAATTACCTTAAACTCAAATGTGTTGAATGCCCCAACCAAAAGGCAAAGACTGGCTGAATGGATACAAAAACAAGATCCTTATATATGCTGCCTACAAGAGACCCACCTCAAAACAACAGACACATACAGACTGAAAGTGAAGGGC
>SJYF01001861.1:152539-167523 GCA_006410515.1 Procapra przewalskii | reverse complement strand
TCCTCAAGAAAATTTAGTCTACTTAGAAGAGCTAGGCACCTATACAATAATAGTAACATGAGAAATGCCACAAATATTGGTACTTTGAGGTGTTACCAAGTAAAATTCAAAATGAAATTGGCTTTATTCAATGATTTGTGAATTGAGCAGCATCTCATCTAGCAGATAGGAAGCAGCTCTAAGGAGCTATACAAAGTGAAAGGTTTTTATAATCAGAAAGAGGGGAAAAGAAAGTTCCTAACAAAGAGTGGATTGTTTCAGACAAAACCATCTTCCTAGGGGGACAACTGGGGTCTATCCAATGGATTACCTTGCTAGTGATGACCAGATAACCCCAGACTAACTGGTTAAAAGTCACATTCCTGGGAGAGACCAAAACTGCCATTAATTAGGTCTTGGCTTGCTGACATGGGGCTTTGCACAAGTAACTCATTTGGAGGACTTTCATTTTTTAGCAGAGAAAACATCTACTTCTGTACAGAATAAGTGACACACGTTTTTATGTAAGGTACTTAATGTATCACTTAAGGATGTTCTTTGTGGGATTTTACTGATCCTTTTGCTCTAGGGACTATTAAACAATTTACTGATTGTTCAGGTTAATGAGGGAGGTAATATCTCTGCAAAGATTAACTGAAATTTAAATTATTCAAAGTTGTTTTCAAGAGATGGCTTAGTTCTCTCACCTCTGAATCTCCTGTTTGCCTATTATTTGTATACATCCTTTTGTAATGAGGTAAGGTACTTCCATAGAGTCAGTGGATTGGTAAATATTTACTGAAAACTTTTAAGTAATCTAAGCATTAGTAATCGTCATGTCTATCTTTAAAAAAAATTATGTGTGATATATAATGAGTTGAATTCTTTCAGAATAATACCACGGAGACAATTTATGTGCATTTTGCATTAAGAATGGAATTCTTTTTTCCTGTATAATAATCAATTTTTTTTTTTACTATCCTATATTCTAACATTTTTGATGGGCGTATGTCTAGATGAAAAAAGAAATGAGTTAGGTGCCCTCAGAATGTGCTTGATTCAGGGGGGAGAAATAAACAACTATCCCTTTTTTGGTGTTAAGTCTTGTGAATAAAACACCAGTGGGAGACACAGTCTGGTGAAGCTGAAGTTATTTATTCAGTGTTTCCCTGATGATACTGTTGGTTTCTGACTGTAGCTTCACAAAATGTAAGATCTAGCTAGTATACTGGTGGTGTTAGAAATGTATTTTCTGTAGAATTTTTACTTACTCTCTTCATTCAGTTAAAAGGCAAAGGAGCAGATGTATAGAATAAAGGTGAAGTTTTATTCCCTTCATATAGGGGACAATTATTGCCTTGAAAGAAAAATAAATCAAGTTAAAATTAGTAATAGTTTAAAATTTTTAATATTTGGTTCTACTTTTCTCAAGAACTTTATGGTATCGTTTCATTATAAATGTACCCTGTGACTTAGTAAATTTCTGGAAATCTGTTCTTCCTTTCCAAGCTACAGAATACAGGCTCTTCAGAGTACAAATGGGAAGTCTTATTCACCTTGGTCATGCCCCCGGTGTTATTCCCTAAATGGAATTTGAAATGACTGTCAAGAAATCTAGTCTAGCTAAAGGAATGAAAATGAATAAAAAGCTAAATTATAATGTAATGAGTAAAAGGATTTCACCAGAATTGTGGTCATCTGTAGCAAGAGATAATTTTTATTTAAATTTTATCAACAGTATTTCACAAATAGCTGCCTCTAACAATTGCTATAAATGAGGACAAATGACTTTACATGCATGTATAAATGAACAAAACCTCACCTATTTCATTGGGAAAAGGGAACAAAGACATTCAATTAGAATGTTTCTGTTGCTGGCACCACCAGCTTCAAGGTGTCCAGTTTGGCCTTATCTTAAAAGGCAGTCAGGTTCCAGCAATGAAATATTTCAAGACAAATGTACAGCTTAGAAAGGTGCCATTTTATAGAAACATAGGTGAGTCCAAATATGGAGGTGAAGGGCTTGATATCTAATAATGCAGTTATCCAGTATTCTCAGAACCCTTTGGGTATAACCTTTATATGGCTCATTTCTACTATAAGCTCATGGTGAGAGGTGAGATATATATGTTGAGAATTATTTAGACCTTAGATTTTAATGAAAGCATTTGGAAAACTGGTAAATATATGTTCTGTATCTTGCACTAGCCACTTCCATTTTTAATAAGTGAGCTATCATTAACATGTCCTTATTTTAAAAAGTAAACATCTTTTCATATTTCAGGAAACTGAAATTGTTGAATATGTTTTCCCTTAGAAGAAAACAGGTTGTTAGAGATATGAACCGAAGAAGGTGATGTCATCCCACTCCAGTACTCTTGCCTGGTAAATCCCATGGAGAGAGGAGCCTGGTAGTCTGCAGTCCATGGGGTTGCAAAGAGTTGGACACGACTGAGCGACTTCCCTTTCACTTTTCACTTTCATGCATTGGAGAAGGAAATGGCAACCCACTCCAGTGTTCTTGCCTGGAGAATCCCAGGGATGGGGGAGCCTGGTGGGCTGCCATTTACGGGGTCACACAGAGTCGGACATGACTAAAGTGACTTAGCAGCAGCAGCAGCAGAGATATGAACATTTACATTCTTAGTCTCTGTACATAACATATCTCCAAAGCCAGATTATGAAACAGTAAATGAAATTCAGTGATTTGCTTATGGAATATAATTAATATAATTATTTAATATAGTAATTGAGTATAATTAAGTAAAATTCTGGAACCCAGGCTTTTCATACCCAGCTTGTCTAAAATTTCCTTCAGTTCAGCTGTTCAGTCCTGTCTGACTCTTTGCGACCCCATGGACTGCAGCACACCAGGCCTCCCTATCTATCACCAACTCCCAGAGTTTACACAAACTCATGTCACTGAGTTGGTGATACCATCCAGCCATCTCATCCTTTCTCCTCCTGTCTTCAATCTTCCCCAGAATCAGGGTCTTTTCCAATGAGTGAATTCTTTGCATCAGGTGGCGAAAGTATTGGAGTTTCAGCTTTAGCATCAGTCCTTCTAATGAACATTTAGGACTGATTTCTTTTAGGATGGACTTGTTGCATCTCCTTGCAATCCAAGGGACTCTCAAGAGTCTCCTCCAGCACCACAGTTCAAAGCATCAGTTCTTCCGTGCTCAGCTTTCTTTCTAGTCCAGCTCTCTCATCCATACGTGACTACTGGAAAAACAATAGCTTTGACTAAACAGACATAATTTGTTATCAATCACAACTTCCTTGATACAATAAAAGCCTTTTACTCAAAAAAAAAAAAAAACCAAACAGACTTTTGTTGGCAAAGTAACGTCTCTGCTTTTCTATACACTGTCTAGATTGGTCATAACTTTTATTCAAAGAAACAAGCGTCTTTTAAATTCATGCCATCACCATCTGCAGTGATGTTGGAAACTGAAAGTATAAAGTCTGTCACTGTTTCTTTCCACTGTTTCCTATCAATTTGCTATGAAGTGATGGACCAGATGCCATGATCTTAATTTTCACATGGGCTTCCCTTGTAGCTCAGCAGGTAAAGAATCTGCCTGCAGTGGGGGAGACCTAGGTTTGATCCCTGGGTTGGGAAGATACCCTGGAGAAGGGAAAAACTACCAACTCCGGTATTCTGGCCTAGAGAATTGAACAGACTCTATAGTCCATGGGGTCAAAAAGAGTCAGACATGAGTGAGCGACTTTCACTTCACTTCACTTAATTTTCTTAATATTGAGTTTTAAGCCGACTTTTTCACTCTCCTTTTTCACTTTCAACAAGATGCTCTTTTGCTTTCTCCCATATTTGAGGTTATTGATATTATTCCCGGCAGTCTTGATTTCAGTTTGTGCTTCATCCAGCCCAGCATTTCTCATGATGTACTCTGCATAGATGTTAAATAACCAGGATGACAATATACAGCCCTGATGCACAGGACTGGAAAAGATCAGTTTTCATTCTAATCCCAAAGAAAGGCAATGCAAAAGAATGCTCAAACTACTGCACAATTGCACTCATCTCACATGCTAGTAAAGTAATGCTCAAAATTCTCCAAGCGAGGCTTCAGCAATACGTGAACTGTGAACTTCCTGATGTTCAAGCTGGTTTTAGAAAAGGCAGAGGAACCAGAGATCAAATTGCCAACATCCGCTGGCAAGAGAATTCCAGAAAAACATCTATTTCTGCTTTATTGACTATGCCAAAGACTTTGACTGTGTGGATCACAATAAACTGTGGAAAATTCTGAAAGAGATGGGAATACCTTACCACCTAACCTGCCTCTTGAGAAACCTGTATGCAGATCAGGAAACAAAAAACAACAGTTAGAATTGGACATGCAACAACAGACTGGTTCCAAATAGGAAAAGGAGTACATCAAGGCTGTATATTGTCACCCTGCTTATTTAACTTCTATGCAGAGTACATCATGAGAAACGCTGGACTGGAAGAAACACAAGCTGGAATCAAGATTGCCAGGAGAAATATTAATAACCTCAGATATGCAGATGACACCACCCTTATGGCAGAAAGTGAAGAGGAGCTAAAAATCCTCTTGAGAAAAGTGAAAGAGGAGAGTGAAAAAGTTGACTTAAAGCTCAACATTCAGGAAACGAAGATCATGGCATCCAGTCCCATCACTTCATGGAAATAGATGGAGAAAAAGTGGAAACAGTCTCAGACTTTATTTTTGGGGACCCAAAATCACTGCAGATGGTGACTGCAGCCATGAAATTAGAAGATGCTTACTCCTTGGAAGAAAAGTTATGACCAACCTAGATAGCATATTAAAAAGCAGAGACATTACTTTGTTGACAAAGGTCTGTCTGGTCAAGGCTATGGTTTTTCCATTGGTCATGTATGGATGTGAGAGTTGGACTGTGAAGAAGGCTGAGCACTGAAGAATTGATGCTTTTGAACTGTGGTGTTGGAGAAGACTCTTGAGAGTCCCTTGGACTGCAAGGAGATCCAACCTGTCCATCCTAAAGGAGATCACTCCTGGGTATTAATTGGAAGGACTGATGCTGAAGCTGAAATTCCAATACTTTGGCCACCTTATGCAAAGAGTTGACTCATTGGAAAAGACTCTGATGCTGGGAGGGACTGGGGGCAGGAGGAGAAGGGGACGACACAGAATGAGATGGCTGGATGGCATCACTGACTCAATGGACATGAGTTTGAGTAAACTCTGGGAGATGGTGATGGACAGGGAGGCCTTGTGCGCTGTGATTCATGGGGTTGCAAAGAGTCAGACACAACTGAACGACTGAACTGAACTGACCTGAAGAATTTTCCAAAGTTTGTTGTGATCCACACAGTCAAAGGCTTTGGGATAATCAGGAAAGCAGAAATAGATGTCTTTCTGGAACTCTCTTGCTTTTTCAATGATCCAACAGATGTTGGCAATTTGATCTCTGGTTCCTCTGCCTATTCTAAAACCAGCTTGAACATCTGGAAATTCATGGTTCACATATTGCTGAAGCCTGGCTTGGAGAATTTTGAGCATTACTTTACTTGTGTGTGAGATGAGTGCAATTGTGTGGTAGCCTGAGCATTCTTTGGCATTGCCTTTCTTTGAGATTGAAATGAAAACTGACCTTTTCCAGTCCTGTGGCCACTGCTGAGTTTCCAAATTTGCTGGCATATTGAATGCAGCACTTTCACAGCATCATCTTTTAGGATTTGAAATAGCACAACTGGAATTCCATTACCTCCACTAGCTCTGTCCATTGTGATGCTTCTTAAGGCTCACTTGACTTTGGATTCCAGGATGTCTGACTCTAGGTTGGTGATCACACCATCGTGATTATCTGGATTATGTTGATCTTTTTTGTATAATTCTTCTGTGTATTCTTGCAACCTCATCTGTTTGTATATCTTCTGTTTGTACATATCTTTTCTGTCCTTTATTGTGCCCATCTTTGCATGACCTGTTCCCTTGATATCTAACTTTCTTGAAGACATCCCTAGACTTTCCCATTCTATATTTTTCCTCTATTTCTTTGCATTAATCATTGCAAAAGGCTTTCTTATCTCCCCTAGCTATTCTTTGGAACTCTTAATTTCAAATGGGTATATCTTTCCTTTCCTCCTTTGCCTTTTGTTTCCCTTCTATTCACTGCTATTTGTAAGGCCTCCTCAGACAACCATTTTTCCTTTCTTTTCCTTGGGGATAGTCTTGATCCCTGCCTACTGTACAATATCACGAACCTCTGTCCATAGTTCCTCAGGCACTGTCTGTCAGATTTGGTCCCTTGAATCTATTTCTCACTTCCACTGTATATCATAAGGGATTTGACTTAAGTCATACCAGAATTGGTCTCGTTTTTTTCCCTACTTTCTCAATTTAAGTCTGATTTTGGCAATAAGGAGTTCATGGTCGGTGCCACAGTCAGCTCCTGGTCTCGTTTTTGCTGACTGTATATAGCTTCTCCATCATTAGCTGCAAAGAATATAACCAATCTGATTTTGCTATTCCCTTAGTCCTAAAACAAATATATGTAAGAATCACCTTGAGAGCTTTCCCTGTCCTAAAAGATTCTTAATTAGTAGTTCCACAGTTGGGGATAGTTTGTGAATTATTTTTATCTAGTAACTCAGGTGATACCACCAGAAATCTGCAGAATTGGAAAGAGTCCTCTAGGCTCTGTGGCACTAGGTTGAGTAGATTCTCAGGAAAGAAGGTTAAATGTCAGTGTCTTCTCAGGACATTCAGTATCATTCTGGATATAAAAGCAAATGTCATAAAGAGCAAAAGAATTTCTAAATAAGCAATGGTTCTTCCTTTCCTAATTCTTTTTTTCTCTTGGGTCATATAGTCCTCAAATGCAGTTCACATTAGATAGCAAAGCAGAGATTGCTCATTGACCCCAGTATCCACTGTACATTTTTTTAATTTTATTTTTTTACTTTACAATCTTGTATTGGTTTTGCCATACATTGACATGAATACACCAGAGATGTACATGAGTTCCCAACCCTGAACCCCCCTCCCACCACCCTCCCCATATCATCTCTCTGGGTAATCCCAGTGCACCAGCCCCAAGCATCCTGTATCCTGTATCGAAGCTAGACTAGTGATTCGGTTCTTACATGATAGTATACATGTTTCAATGCCATTCTCCCAAATTATCCCATCCTTTCCCTCTCCCACAGAGTCCAAAAGTCTGTTCTTTACATCTGTGTCTCTTTTGCTGTCTCGCATATAGGGCTATCATTACCATCTTTCTAAATTCCATATATATGTGTTAGTATACTGTATTGGTGTATTTCTTTCTGGCTTACTTCACTCTGTATAATCGGCTCCAGTTTCATCCACCTCATTAGAACTGATTCAAATGTATTCTTTTTAATGGCTGAGTAATACTCCATTGTGTCTATGTACCACAGCTTTCTTATCCATTCGTCTGCTGATGGACATCTAGGTGTACATTTATTCCTTAGAAAACTCACCCAGGATTTTTTATCTATTTGGGTTGCTTAACATAATTGTTCTGTGTCCCAACATCCATGAAAGGGTTGAAGACTTGTAACTAAATATTGTTCACATTTTGCCTCAAAATTTGCATTCAAGTGGCCAGTCATAGTCTTTGACTGGAGTTGCATATAACAAATACATTAGATGTCAGGTTTCTTGGACATGGAGATTCTGAAACTGTTTATTTCCTCATTACTTATCCTTCAAGACTATAACAGTTCATGAAACACAGCAGACTAAAATATTCAAGTGAATGCCTTTTTTCAGATCTATTTTCAATTAAATATTACTTTTTAAATTTAAAAAGTAAATCAGAACCCAGTGTTTACATCTGTCACTGAAAGAATGAGAGTGAATTGCCACCAATGAAATTCTCTTAGAAATAATTCATGTAGTAAAGTTATTTGTTAGTTATGGCTGTCACCAGTGCAATTATTTTAGATTAAAGTTGCAAACATAATTATACAGTGGTTTTCTAGCATGTTAACTGGCAATTCTTTGGTAGATAGGGTTATTATTTGGGAATAACCTTACAACTACTAAAATGGGAATTTAAATTGTAGCTTCACTCTAGTTTATAGGTAATTCATATTTATATGCAAGCCAAAGGCAGGGATGGGAAGAGGATAAATTCATTTAATATTATATTGTGCCATTAATAATTGACATTGCAGATAAAATTAAAATAGACATTTTATCCTTGGCAATAAAAGTTCAGGCCTCTTCTGAGGCTCCATTTCCCCAGATCATAAATATAGGGATTTTTTCCAAATTCTGACAGTAATTCTTTAATTAGATCAAAAATCTTACAAGGTAGTGATACAATTCTTAACTATTTATTTTCATATTTAATTATATTCTTCACTGTGTAAAAACTACTGGCTATTCAAATGCAGTAGTGAACATTACATAAATCTTGATTATTTAATTTGCAAAAACATAGTTAATATACTGTGTTTCAGAAAACAGGATGTGAAAACAAAAGTTATGAATATACTTGTTTTCTCCCTTTTTACCTTACATATATAAATGATATCTACTTCAGAAATTTTCTAAGCAATTGACATTTTTTCAGATGAAAATCAATCATCTAGTTGCAGTTTGGTGAATTTGTAACTATTTTCCACAAAGTTCATGAGACCCTTTCCTTCTAGGTTTTCCCAGCAGCACATTATCCTGGTTTTCCACCGTCTCAGACTGTTCTCTATTTTCTTCAAGAACTCCTTATTTCTCCCATTCCCTAATTATGAGAGGTACATCATCCTCAATGTCTGTTCTGGTCTTGTAGGCTGCTGACTTCATCTTTGTCTTTAAGATTAACTTCCATGTTTAAATCACAAAATATCACATCACCTTCAAATTTCAGTATGGATTTCTTTCTGCTTTGTTCATTTGCACCAGAATTGAAGCCAGAATCATTCAACATTGAATACATCCAAACTGGGAACTTATTTTCCATCCCTCTTCCACATTCTAAATCAGCTTGCTCTTCAGATTGCCAATTTCATTTCATTCCACTGTTTTTTTTTTTTTAAGTGTCCTGATAAAACACAGGAGAAGTGGACTTGATCCCTAAATCAGGAAAATCCTCTGGAAGAGGAAATAGCCACCCATTCCAGTATTTTCTCTTGAGTAATCCCATGGACAGAGGCCTGACGGCCTAGTCCATTGGGTCACAAAGTTCGACCTGACAGGGCAACTGAGTATGCACGCACATCTTGCTAAAAACATTTCAAGGCCATTTATGTGTAGTTACATTTTTCACTGCCATCATCTAATCATTACCAGTTCTGTTTATTCAAAAATTTCAACCTCAGATTAAGTTAGCAATGAAAAGTTATTATGGTCCTTCTCTCATCTCATATTTAATTATTCTAAAAAATTTTCATTTCATTTTGAAGACTGAATTTTTAAATACCACATTACTTGCTTAAAGGCTTCCCTGGTGGCTCAGTCAGTAAAGAATCTGCCTACAAAGGAGGAGACCATCTGCAGTGTAGAAGACCTGAGTTCGATCCCTGGGTCTGGAAGATCCCCTGAAGAAGGAAATGGGAGCCCACTCTAGTATTCTTGCCTGGAAAATTCCATGGACAGAGGAGCTTGGTGGGCTACAGTCCACGGGGTTGCAAGAGTTGGACATGACTTAGTGATTAAACCACGAACCACCACCACTACTTGCTTAAAGCATAAATTATTGCAATCGACCTTAAGCTGAAATGTTAAATTTGCTGAATTTTCAAAGTTATCTGATTTATCTCTAATTTATAAGAGAAGATACCAGAATATCAAATTCATTTTACTTGAAAATAATCATTTGGAAAATAGGAAGAAAATGTAATTAATCTATACATTTTGAATTAGATTGATCATGCTGCATTCCTTGTATCATTCAAATTGAATGGATTTGTATACATTAATTTAGCTAATATAGTTTTTAATAATGTAAGCACATTATTATGACAGCACAATGATTTTCCATTATTTTCAACTCAAACTATACCACCTAAGCAAAATAGCATAGACTGCATATTTTTAGGGTGAGATTGTCATGGAATAGAATACTATTTAAATATTAATGGCTGTGTTTCAGCTTTCGCTTCATCCCTTCTCCAATATTCCTCACTATTTCTACCATTTCTACTATTTCTACGTTTTCTACCATTCCCCGAAAAGCTGCCCATTGAAAAGGCATAAGGAAACTGGGCTAATACCATTACACTTTATACTAGAATTGAAAGCCTGGAAAGCAAATTGAAAGTTACCAAAAGCTACCAGAGTTTCAGATCAAAGCAAAAACCCTAACTTCATCTTAACATGTTCTTTAAAATCCATCAAAGTAGCTTTGTCTTGATTTCAGAAATAAGTTTTTAAATCATAGTGAAGTTCATTTTCTGAAAGATTGCCATTATTATGACTCAGACAGTGGCAATCAAAGTACATTATTATGATCACTATTGATAATATATGAATACAGTTGACCCATTGATAGGTTCTTGAAACTGCCCAGAAAGGCTTAAAATTTGCTTGTAAGGTTGTTTTGAATAATAATTTTTTAAACTGAAACAGTTACACACTCTGATCAAATGTGACCTGTTCAGATGGGCCTTCCCTAACTGTGCATGCACATTCAGTCATATCTAACTCTTTGCAACCCCATGGACAGTAGCCTGCCAGCCTCCTCTGATCGAGGGATTCTCCAGGCAAGAATACTGGAGTGAGTAGCTATTTCCTCGTCCAAAGGATCTTCCTGACCTAGGGATTGAACCTCCATCTCTGGCATCTCCTACACTGACAAGCAGATTCTTTACCAATGAGCCACTTGTGGAACCAAGGAGGCCTTCAGGTTGGCATGGTTTAAAGTCTTTGTAGCCTTTATAAGCAAAACCTAAGCCAGTAAACACCTCAAGGTTAAGAACTCAAAACCTAAGGACAAATAGTATCAAACAGTCAACTTGACTCTCCCCAAAACTACAAGAGCTTAAGCTATAGCCAACCAAATAATTTTCTTGCTTTGCTTTGACCATTTCTCTACAAATGGTTTTCCCTGAACTCTGGCCTGGTGGAATTCTACCATTTTCTGGTTTGGGACTTCCCAATTTTAATCTGTTTTTACTAAAAAGCCAAAACAAAAAGCCCACAACTATTTTAATATTCTCCAGTATCTTTTAACATATCTAAGTGTGCCTGTCACCTTTTATGCTACTTAAATTTTTTCACAGCACCCATTACAACCTAAAATATTTATGTACTTGTTTATTGTCTATTATCATATCAACAATGAAAAGTGGATGTGGGAACGTGTCTCTTATTCATGCAAGTAGAGCTAAGTGTTCTAAAATGGTTTTGAATGAAGTAAGGAATATTTCCCATTTTAGTTTTTTCATAAAATTGAATTACTGCAGTTAATGTCATCTAATTTAAGCTTACATTTTTGAAAGACCAAGGACATACTTATATCATCAGCATCATATTTTCACATTTAAAGTTTAAGTAGGGTGACATCTCAAAATCCCCATCATAAAAATAGATAACTATTACATATAAAAGGCAATGTAATGTAACAAAGTTTGCAGAAAAGTAAGCATAAAAGATAATAAGACTTATATAATAAAATGAACCTGAAATAAAGTAAATCTATTTTGCTATATCATTCTACATTGTTGAATACTGTATGATCTATATTAAAAAGTGAGTCTGAAGACAGTTAACATCATACTCCTTCTGGGAATATTTACAATATTCTGTTACTGAGGCCACACTTAAGGAATCCTTGTTAAAATAGTCTTGTATATAAGCTGAGGCTCAGTATTTTTGCAAAGCTCCCCACAATGATTCTAATTCAATATTCTCATCATTATTATATTTCTATCTTTTTTCTAAAATAACATTTTGAATTCTAGTTTTCCAAAATTGCCTTCACTTTTTTTTTTTCACATTGCGTATGCTACTGTTTCTTTAAAATTGATTCTTATTGGAGTATAGTTGCTTCACAATATTGTGTTAGTTTCTATTGTACAGCAAAAGGAATCAACTCTACATGTACGTATTTCCCCTCCCTTTTGGATTTCCTTCACAGTCAGGTCACCACAATGCAGTAAGTAGAGTTCCTTCTGCCATATAGTGTGTCCTCATTAGTTATCTATGTTAAACACAGTACTAGCAGTATAAATACATCAATCTGAATCTCTGTTCCTTTCACCACCCCTTTTCCCCCTAGGTATCCATTATCTGATTTGTATCCATTTTTCTAGATTCCACATATATACATTAATATACGATACCTGTTTTTCTCTTTGTGACTTACTTCACTCTATATGACATACTCTAGATCCACCCATGTCTCTGCAAATGACCCAATTTTGTTCCTTTTAATGACTGAATAATACTCCATTGTATACACATGTATCACATCTTCATCCATTCCACTGCTATTGGACATTTAGGTCTGGCTATTGTAAATAGTGATGCTATGAACATTGGGGTGCATGCATCTTTTTGAACTGTGGCTTTCTCTGGGTATATTCCCAGTAGTGGGATTACTGGGCCATATGTTAGTTCTATTTTTAGTTTTTTAAGGAATGTCAATACTTTTCTCCATAGTCCCTGTATCAATTTACATTCCCAGCAACAGTACATGAGGGTTCCCTTTTCTCCACACCCTCTCCAGCACTTACTGTTTGTAGATTTTTTTTTATTATTATTATAGGCCATTCTGACTAGTGTGAGGTGATACCTCATTGTAGTTTAGATTTGCATGTCTGTAATAATTATGAGGAGAAGGCAATGGCACCCCACCCCAGTACTCTTGCCTGGCAAATCTCATGGATGGAGGAGCCTGGAAGAGACATGTAAATAAGTTCACATGCTGTTATTTTCTGTCACATGTTCTAAAATTGTATTCCTTTGTTTTCACTCATATGAAAGAAAAATAGCAATTGAAAAAATAATTAAGAACTTCCCTGGAGGTCCTGTAGTTAACACTCCATGCTTCCAGTATAGGGGGCACAGTTTTGATCCCTAATCAGTGAAATAAGATCCCACAGGCCATGTGTTATGGCCAAAAAATTTTTAAATAATTTTTTCATAAAATGAAATAAGATTTTCCTTTATATGTGAGACTAGTAGTTTCAACTTTCACAAAATACTTCTTTTTTAAGAAAACTAGGTTATTTTTATTTAAAATATTTCTATTGAAAATTTGGAACATTTTATAAGTTATGTGTAAGCTCTAGCTGACTTATCTTTGGGTAGTTAGACAAAACATTATTGAAATAATCTTACTACAATTCAATGCTTACCTATGACAGTGTGATCTAGTGATTTTTTTCACTAAATTGATGAGGTATCAATTTGTTATTTCAGATGAAAAATTTAAGAAAGGCATAAATGTCTTGGTAATAAAAGAAACACACTGAGTATACTGTCTTTATACTCCTGAAATTTTACACAGCATAGACACCAACCTAAAATGAGTATTACTGTTTATGGTGCAACCTCTGAATACTTTAGCTATTAGTGAAATATGTGAGAAATGTGGCTGTATAAGACAAAACTGGATAATGGTGCATGCTTTCTTCAATTTTATTGAGTCTTGACACCACAATTTAATAGTTTACCTGGTCCAGGAGAGTATGTAACAATATCTTTAGACTACTTCTCTAAATTAGTGCTTTATTAAAATATCGAAGGAATTTCCTTCCAAAACAATATATATTGCCTTTATGAGTGTGCATGCACACATTGTGTGTGTATGTGTAGTATAGTCCTTAACCCATGCAATTTAAGATCATCGTAACAAGCCAGCCTAAATATTCCTTTCAGAATCTCATTTTGTTTTATCCCACATATGTATGGAGCTTTGATCATAGATGGTTGCTCTGATTCAAGCCAATAAAATAGACCAATTAATGCTGTTCACACTCTCTCACCTTAGTCTCTGGATGGCTGCTTTCTCTAACAATGCCAGGACACTGATTACATTGTAGTGGTAAGAGTGATTTAAATCCAAGTAGAGAAGAAGCTTTCCGACTGTTCACACATCATAGGAACCTTGACATTTCCTATGAAATGCCATTAAGTGGACCCCTGCAGCAGTGACTTATTGTGCTAAAAGATGGGGCCTATCTGTCTGTTATAGTCACAAAACTTTATACATTGACTTACTTTGTACAGTAATAAGGATTAAAGTTAATTTTTTTTCAGTTTTTACAATATCTAAATTGCCTAACTGAATTATATTAAATGTTTAATTAATCAAGTTATTTAAATCTTCTAATAGTGAACCTTGATTTTTTTTTTTCCAAACGAGTCTTTTAGAAAGTGATATTTTAGACAGTTTGAGTTAGGTACAATTTACATACAATAAAAAAGCTTTCCTGGTGGCTCAGTGGTAAAGAATTCATCTGCCAATGCAGAAGACATGGTTTTGATCCCTGGGTTGGGACGATCCCTTTGAGGAGGAAATGGCAACCCACGCCAGCATTCTTGCCTGGGAAATCTCATAGATAGAAGGGCCTGATGGGCTACAGTCCATAGGGTTGCAAAGAGTCAGACACAACTGAGCAACTAAATAATAACAATCAATCAAATTCACTGTTTTATGTGTATAATTCAGTGATTTTAAATAAATGTTGTGTTGTGCAACCAGTATGACAGTCCAATTTTAAATACTTCCATCATTTAAAAAATATCATTTGTATCTGTGCCCAGTTAACTGTTTGTCTCTACCTTGGCTGCAGGCAACTACTAATCTATTAATATTTTATATATCTAGATATTTGCTTTTTCATATAAATGCAGTCATACAATATGTGATGTTTTGTGTCAGATTTCTTTCATAAACATTATGTTTTGAATCTTTATTGTTGAATAGTATATTTCATTGCTTGGAAATACCACACTGGTTTATCTGTCCAATAAATGGACATCTGAATTACCCCTGGTTTTTTGGATTTTATGAGTAATTCTTCTAAAAACATTCCCATAGTGATACTTGTGTGG
>SJYF01001861.1:109637-121947 GCA_006410515.1 Procapra przewalskii | reverse complement strand
TACATTGGTAAAGAGACCAGGAAAAGGTGATGAATCAAATCAGAGATCAGGGGTAAAAATACTCACTAAAGTTGCAGATTATCATAGCTTTTTTAAAAAATTTTCATTTGTGATTGTTATTTCATAAGTCAAGACTAATACATAATGGTGCCAAATTTTTCATAAAATATTCTGTAGTCAAAATAATCTTAATTAAATTTCAGAAGCATGTTGAAATTTTTTATGGGTAAATTTACTTTCAGTCATTCAAAAGCCTTGGTAGAGTGGGATGTGCTTGCCTGAGAGACCAGCTAGCCAGCCCCAAGGGCCTCCCAAGGCCACATTAATCACCTTGTGTTTACAAGACAGTTTCTTCCCTCAGTCCTTCAAAAGTAGATGGCTAATTTTTTCAATATCTAAATGTAAAGTCTATCTCTCAGAAGATTCGTGTTAACTAAGCTCATAAAACTGATCTGTACAGTGTAACTGGCTATTTGCTAAATTGTATCTAGGAATTGTTGTCATAGATTTAGATCCCTAAAATCATATATAAATTACATGGAAACAAAATAAGGTTGCAATAGGATACCAAGGTGCAACTGAAGAAGTTAATTGGATGTTTGTGTTAGATTGCAATGGTGGCCTCATTTAAAAATTTTCACCTTTATCTGCCCTTTATCGTATTGTACTATAGTTTATCACAGTAAGGTAGTGTTTTTATCCCTAACACTTGTGTTGGTGGTACTCTTCCAATTTGCCTTAGATAAGTGATTGAAGTAAAAGCAATGGTATATTTGTCTCAAGGCCAGGCTTCAAGAAACATTGTGTGGTTTTCATCTATGCCTCCACCTTCACTGGGATAATAGAATTGGGGAGGGTTTAGCCAGCCAGAAGATGAGTGACCGTAGACGAAACCTGAGGCCAGCCCAGGTCAACCGACAGATCATTGATCCCAGGACTTGTGAGCAAGTCCAGCCAAGATTATCAGATACAAAAGCATAAACTCTTACAGTCATATGCCACTGAACAGCATGATTGTGGTAATATTGGATAGTTAACTGATACATTATTAAACAAAATCAGGTTACACTGTTCTAAAGACCCCAGTTAAAACAAGCATGATTTTGAGCACATGCTCTTGCATCTGTCTCAAAAATATGACAGTGGCTCTGCATATGCTTTTGGACTATCCTGGGTTAAGATGTCCTTTTTGCTGTTGTTTAGTCATTAAGTTGTGTCTGACTCTTTTGTGACTCCATGGAAGTAGCCCACCAGGCTCATCCATTCATGGGATTTCCGAGGCAAGAATACTGGAGTGGGTTGCCATTTCCTCCTCCAGGGGAATTTTCCCAATCCAGAGATAGAACTTGCATTTCCTGCTTGGTGGATTCTTTACCACTGAGTCACCTGGGAAGCCCCAAAGATGTCCTTACCCAGAGCAGTATACATGGATATATACCAATGATATTTGTTTCATTTCTCTTTTTATGCTTCTGAATTAACATTTTTGGCACACAGCTCTCATTTATGACTATATGTGTTATTAGAGATCTAATTCTTTAGAGAAAATAAATCACACAAAAATACACATATCTTTGTATGTATGATATATAGTAGTAGTCTCACCATTACCACAAAGTTCCATTTACTTTCAAAATATGTTCCTTTAGCTTGTACTCATGTTTTCCACTAATTTGCACAACTTTATGACCACTTTTTTGTCTTTTGAAATCTTTCTGATACTCCAACAATCATTTTAAATTAAACTCCTCATCTGAGTGTTATTTAGAAACTGTTTACTCCTGAAGTATAGAGTAGTCAAAAATTTGGAGGCCTAATATCCCTTTAAGTCCTTAGCTTATTAAAAGAATGGATAAAACTTTTCCTTTATATTTCTTTTGCTCTCCTGCTCACCTCTTTCTGTCCCCTAGCATAAGAGTAAACCTGTGCACATAGTAAATATACAGTAAGTGTGTGTTAACCTCAGTTTATTCTTGAAAGTTAACCTGTTACATAATTTGAGAAACTTAACACCTAGGATTTTATTGTATCCAGTCAGTTTAAGTGCCTCATGTCACTGATTTTAATTTTATGATGCTAATGCACTTTGCACCTGTATTAACTTCCTGTTGCTGCTAAGTCACTTCAGTCGTGTCCTAATCTGTGCGACCCCATAGACGGCAGCCCACCAGGCTCCCCCATCCCTGGGATTCTCCAGGCAAGAACACTGAAGTGGGTTGCCCTTTCCTTCTCTGATGCATGAAAGTGAAAAGTGAAAGTGAAGTCGCTCAGTCCTGTCCGACTCTTCGCGACCCCATGGACTGCAGCCTACCAGGCTCCTCCGCCCATGAGATTTTCCAGGCAAGAGTACTGGAGTGGACTGCCATTGCCTAGGGCTGCTATAACAAGATAATACCAACTGGGTGGCTTAAAATATCAGAATTTATGTTTTCACAGTTCTGGTGGCTAGACACATACAATCAGGTGTCTGCAGAGCTGGGCTCCCTTTGAGACTCTGGGCAGGATCCTTCCTTGCCTCTTCCTAGCTTCTCCTTGTGGCCAGGCTTCCACCTGCATCTCTCCAGTCTGTCATTATACTATGTTCTTCTCTTCTTCTTACAAGTAAACAAATTATATTGGGTTAGGGCCCACCCCAGTGACCTCATCTTGACTTGATTACCTCAGCAAAGATCCTGTTTCCAAACTTAATCACATTCAGAGGTACAGGATTTAGGATGTTAATAAATCATTTTGGAAGACATATTTCAACCCACAACAGCCCTTAGTCCCAGATGTAGTTTTGCCCAACTCAGAATTATTAAGAATAAATCCTGAGTAATCAGCGAAATTCTAGAAAATAAATTTGTTCTACTGAATTATAATGCTAGACAATTTTCTGTCAGGCTATTGCAATGCCCACTTAGAAAACCAGTGATAATATTTACAAACTAGCGAGACCATTAACCATTATGTTAAAAGGAAAGGGAACTGTGGGGCTCTAAATGGGAAACCTTAAAAACAAAGGGGCTAGCTTTGCCATCGAAAAACTAAGATGGAGCCTGGAGGAAGAGATGGGGGCAGGGTCTATGTTTTTTGTCAGAGTTCTTTGATTGGCTCTCTTGATTGCCATGCATGTAGACAGTGTGTGATCTCCATAGACTCCTGTTATAATGAAGGCATGATGATCTGACCTTTTATGTGATTGGTGCAACTATGAAAAGTCCCTCCTAAAATACCCTTGTTTGTGTATATAAGCTGGGAGTTTGTGACAATAAACCCGAACTGCTTCGACGGAACCCCTGTCGCGTCTGATTGTCTCTCGCTCGCTGAGGGGCTGGGTTGGCGGACAGCAGGCTCACCTCTCCTCGGCAACCCCTTGGCTTTGCTGAGGGAAGTTCCACTGCCTCTACTCTTTCTGCGGAGCGCCCCCTGCAGGGAACTACAGATGGAGATTTTTCATGTATAGCAGCACAATGATGAGCAATGCTGTATGGATGGTTTGCCAAGCAGACAAGTGTCAATAGAAGTTATTAGATTAAAAAAAAAAAAAAAACACTGAGGGTGTATTGTAAAACACATGGAAATATAGCATTTATCATGTAATTTTTAATGTAATATAATCTATAAAAATACTGAATCACTATGCTATACACTTGAAAACTAATGTAATATTATATATCAACTATATTTCATTTAAATAAATAGAAATAAATAACATTTTTTAAAAGACTTGAAAAACTTTGATGTTAACCAGAGGATCTTCCAAAGCCAGGGATTGAAGCCTTCAAACCCAGGTCTCCTCCTGCTTTGCGGGTGGATCCTTTACTAGCTGAGCCACCAGGGAAGTCCAAGAATACTGAAGTGGGTAGCTTACACTTTCTCCTTGGGATCTTCCTGACCCAGGAATTGAACCAGGGTCTCCTGTATTGCAGGTAGATTCTTTACCAACTGAGCTATGAGGGAAGCCCTCACTACAGATGGAAAATTTTCACATATAACAGCACAACCATCAGCAATGCTGTATGGATAGTTGCCAAACATACATGTGTCTATAGCAGTTATTAGATTAAAAAAATAATAATCTACTAATTGCCTAGAGCTGTCCATCATTTGAATCTGTGAATCAGATCTTCTAGATAGACACTTATCTAGGAAAATTGCCAAACTTAGATAACCAATCTTTGTAATCATACAAACAGCTCATTCATATAAAAAATATTGATAAATCTACTGAGTAAAGGGGACAGAATGCTCATTTTGTGAATCACCAATTCATAAATTTGATCAATTCATAAATTTGATCCATAACTTTATACAGAAGATTAGAAAATGGTATCTCATCACCAATTTAAAAGCATATAATTTTAATATTAATAGCAGTCTTCACATGTTGTTAACAAAATAATTACTATTGGAATTTGTATCCTGAATGGCCTAGTTCTCAGTAACATTTTTAATATATCATTTAAGATATATGATATGTGAGATTTGTCTCACAGTCACATAAAGACATATGTGCTGTACTTTAGTACATGTATTGAATTGAAAGGGCTTTAAGCCATGAAGGCAGTGGTATATTATCACAGTAATGTTATACTATAAATAAATACATTTTCCATCAACACTGTCAAAGTTTTTTTCAAATCTTTTTAAAAATGTTATTTATTTGTATTTATTTAAATGAAATATAGTTGATATATATATTACTTTAGTTTTCAAGTGTATAGCATAGTGATTCAGTATTTTTATGGATTATATTAAAATTATTACATGATAAAAGCTGTATTTCCATGTGTTATGAGATACATCTTCATTATTAATCTATTTTATATAGTGGTTTGTATTTATTAATCCTATACCCCTAACTTGCCCCTCTCTTTTTTCCTCTCCCACCTAGTAACCACTGGTTTGTTTTCTGTATCTGTGAGTCTGTTTCTGTTTTGCGTATAAATTTATTTCTGTTTTCCAGATTCTACATATAAGCGATATCATACAGTGTTTGTCTTTTTCTGTCTGACTTATTTCCCTAAGCATACATAATATTCTCTAGGTCTATCCATGTTGCTGCAAATGGCAGAATTTTATTTCTTTTTGTGACTAATATTCCATTGTATATCTTCTTTATCCATTAGTTTGTTGATGGATAATTAGGTTGCTTCCATATCTTAACGATTTTAATAGTGCTGCTATGACCATGGGGTGAATGGATCTTTTTTAATTACTATTTTTGTTTTCTTCCACATGAATATCTAGCAGTGGAATTGATAGATGGTATGGATGTTCTACTTTAGGGTTTTAAGGAACCTCTTACTGTTTTTTAGAGTGGTTGCATCAGTTCACTTTCCTACTAATAAGTGTTCAAGGGTTCCCTTTTATCCACATCTTCACCAACATTTGTTATCTGTAGACCTTTGGATGATGGCCTTCTGACAGGTGGGAGATGTTCCTTCTTCCTGTTGTGATTCACACTTCTCTAATTAGTGATTTTGAGCATCTTTTCATGTGCTTGTTACCCTTCCATATGTCTTCTCTCTTAAAATGCCTGTTAGAGCTTATGCCTATTTTTGATTTTTTGGGTTTTTTTTTTCTTTTTTGCATTGGGTTGTATAAGCTGTTCCTATATTTTAGATGTTAATCTGTTGATCATATTATTTGCACATATTTTTCCCACTCTATAGGTTGTCTATTTTTTGTCAGTGGTTTTCTTTCACATCATCAAATTTTCATTCCAAAATAAGATGTTAAAATTAGGTCCAATTTTTAAATGACTTACCTAAAGTCTTAAAGACATATGTGAATATTGTCATTTGTGTAATGAAAGTAAAGTCCATTTCACTGAATTATCAAAACATAGAGATGTTGAGAACTTGAGGTGCTATTATAGGCCAATCAAGAAATTGATTTATGTGATTTTATATAGAAGAGATATCAATTACTGAATTTTCAATTCTTACTCATTAATTTCAGAGGTTTCTCCAAGGCTTATTAATACCACAGCTATTGGATAAGATTACAATTAATATTTCTTGATTTAAATGCTCAATATGAGAGAAAATCAGAACATAAAACCTGAGCTTTGTCTAAATAACTGTTTGAATTATCTGATTGTTATAACTATGACTTAGTATGTATATATAATTACTATAACTATTAAATGAGGCTTCCCGGGTGGCTCAATGGTAAAGAATCTGTCTACCAGCATAGGAGATGCAAGGTTCAATCGCTGGATCAGAAAGATCCCTAGAGAGGGAAATGGTACCCGACTACAGTATTCTTTCCTGGGAAATCCCACGGACAGAGAAGCCTGATGGACTGCAGTCCATGACATTGCAAAGAGTCAGACACAACTGACTAAGCATGCATATCTATTAAATATACAATTATAAAAATCAGGAATAAAAATCTTGCTGGTGAAGTCATTCAGTCGTGTCTGACTCTTTGCAACCCCATGGACTGTAGCCTACCAGGCTCTTCCCTCCATGGGATTCTCCAGACAAGAGTACTGGAGTGGGTTTGCCATTTCCTCCAGGGGATCTTCCCGACTCAGGAATCGAACCCAGGTCTCTCGCATTCCAGGCAGACGCTTTAACCTCTAAGCCACCAGGAAAGCAACTGTAATATACCATCATCGTAAAAGTACAAAATTCCTGGCACAGAGCTACTAAAACTTTTGGGATTTGCTGAATGACAGATTTTTTGTTATTCATAAAGAGATTGCCTGTAATGTGGGAGATCTGGGTTCCATCCCCAGGTTGGGAAGATCCTCTGGAAGAGGACATGGCAACCTCCTCCTGTTGGAATGATTGACTGCCTATAGTCAATCATGTGGAGAAGCCAATGGCACCCCATTCCAGTACTCTTGCCTGGAAAATCCCTTGGATTTGGAGCCTGGTAGGCTGCAGTCCATAGGGTCGCTGAGAGTAGGACATGACTGCGCGACTTCCCTTTCACTTTTCACTTTCATGCATTGGAGAAGGAAATGGCAACTCACCCCAGTGTTCTTGCCTGGAGAATCCCAGGGACAGGGAAGCCTGGTGGGCTGACGATTATGGGGTAACACAGAGTCGGACATGACTGAAGTGACTTAGCAGCAGCAGCAGTCAATCATTAGAATTTTCAGGCCCACCCCCAACGTCTGGGAAATCAGGGGTACTGGATATTGATTTAATCTCCATTGGACAATGATTTCTTCATTTATGTCTGTATAATGAAACCTTCATAGAATTCCTAAATGACAGGGTTTGGAGAGCTTCTGAGTTAGTGAACGTATCAGGTTCTGGGAAGGTGGTATGCCTAGAAATGGTATGGGAAATCTGCACCCTTATATCAGAATTCAGTGTCTCTCTTCCATGTGGTTATTCCAGATTGTATCCTTTATACTACACTAATTCCAGTAAATAAAGTCTTTCCCTAAATTATTTGTGCTGTGGTAGCAAATTATTGAACTTGAGGAGGGGATCTTTGGAATCCTTGATTTGTAGCCAAGTTACTCAGAAATATGGGCAAGCCTTGGACCCACTAATTGTGCTTGGAGTCTGAGGTAGAGAGCAGTCTCAGGGGATTGAGCCCTTTACCTGTGGTGTTGGCACTAAATCAGGACATTCAGTATCAAAATTACTTAATGTGAGGTGAAAACCTACATACATTGTGTCAGAAATGTTGTGAGTAGCAAATAAATAGTTATTTATTTTCTTTTAATAGCTATTCAACAAACCTTCATAGACCTCAAATAATGAAGCAGTGTTAATTGAAAACTTTTTAAATGTTTTCTTCCCTTTGATATACCACTCAAATTTGGCTTATATTCAAACTAAAATACCATCTGTTTTATGAATTAAAACATCTTATTACCTTGACAGATAGGACAGCCTTAAGGGAGGCTCAATCACTTTTGTCCTTAATTACTTTTTTAAAACAACCTGATCTCTTATGACATAATGAGATATTTAAGAAAAATACCATTTTAGGAAGATGATGCTGGTGAGTTTAAAAGTATCTTCAGAATTATTTAACACAGTGATTTGTTAACTTCACTTTTTCAGAACTATGTATATATAAGCATTACAAGATTCTGATATTTTGAATGTGAAGGTTGTTAGTTATCCAAGGTCATCCTCAAATATCTTCCATCTGTTTTACCATGGGTGACATTTTCTGCAATGAATAGGCATTTGTAGGTGTTGATTTATACATCTCAAATTCACCTAATTTACATCCAGTTCAAATTTAACCCAACAAAATTATTTTAACCTTTCAATATACCTAATATTATCTTTCATGAGCCTAGCTCAGTACATGGCTGGGATTCATGATGACTTAACCATGTGATATGCTGACACTAGTAAATTTCGGTTAAAAACAAAACAAAAACATAAAACAGATTTTCTACCATCTTCTAAGACAGGTAAGCCACATTATTTGATGAGTGAATCAGTCAATATTTATTACATTTCTAATATGAAAATAGCAAACACAATTTTGGAAACCACACAAGAACTTAAGCATCCAGAATGGTTTCATTGTCATTGTCATTACAGTATAGCCATGGAGACAGACATTAAATGTAAAAGAGAGAATCATGACAAGGCATAATTACAGCCTAGAGTAGTCTAAAATTGGCTTCATTTTTTTTTAAGGAACTATCTTCAGCAGAATTCCATACAAATTCTGTATGGTAAAAGATACAGAATTTTGAACTAAGTAGCTAAATGGTAATCATTGCTTCTCTAACACTTTAAAGTTGTTAAACACTCAAATGTGTAAATATTAAATTGAAATCTGTTTTATCTTTGTTTAGGAGAAATAATTTCTGTCAACCTGGTTAAGAATGAGAACATGTAGATTCTATCTGTCCAATAACAATCAAATATTGGAGTAATTTGAGCATATAACTTTGCATTCAATAAAAAAAATAATGTTCTGGAAAAATGTCCTACTGAGTCCCAATCTGCTGAACTATGCTGTGATGGCTGAAAATAGAGCTTGTGAGGAAAGTCTCCTAGCTAAATTCAACACAGGGTAAAATCAAACAGATAGGACACTTTGTTTCAAGTACAGAAGGAGGGTTAAAGTGACATGGCCCAAACAGTTCAGCAACACGCATATGTTAATTTATTCCAGTCCTTAAAAGGCTCCAGAAAGTTGTTTACATGTCAGAGAAAAAAATCTACCCAGTGAAGAGTCAGCTGCTAAATCTAGTAACAGAAAATGGCTGATTTACTGGTGGCACTACTGTCAGAAAGATGAGGGTAAACAGTTTCTATGTTCCCCACACTGGAAATTCTGGAAAAGAAAAAGGTGGGGAAGGTAACAAAACTTGCTTTCATATTCAAGACATTATGATGATAACACCATTATATACTTTAAAACTGAAAATGAAGATGCAGCCTATCAGTTTGCAATATGGAATATGCATCCAATTTTCTGTAGCGATGAGTTTGTTTCTACTGTTAAAAACAAGCAAACAAACAAACTTTGATTGTGATATACTGGAATTAGGTAGTTAAGGTTAGAAGAGAATACTTAAGTGAAATCTCAGTAGATTAAAAGAAGAGCCAGAAAGAAGAAGTGATATATTTAAAACAATTTATGTAAAAAGGAGAAAAACAAAAGGCTTTCCTCTTTCCCCTGCTCTTGCTATCCCTCTTTCCTTCATTTTTTTTTTAATCCCTCAACACAGCACTCAGTGTGTCTCCCATTCACCCTTCCCTGTCCAAAGCTTGAAAAATTAAAAGTCTCACACTTAAACTGCAGAAAGAAGAATCTAGAGTTACTAAAACTAAAAGATATTTTTGGAAGTATCAGTAACAGTTATTTAAATAGATGGCTGTTTGAGGGTTTATCCTTTCTTCTTCAGAGGAAACAGAAGTGAAGACTGACATCTATTTCCCTTCCTATGATTTAGATATAATACTGGTAGAAAACTGGGAAATGAATAGAAAACTTGTTGAGGTCCTTTGTCTCCTCAATTTTACAAATTATTTTTGTACAGTGGTAAAATATGGGCTGCTGCTGCTGCTGCTAAGTCGCTTCAGTTGTGTCTGACTCTGTGCGACCCCTTAAAGGCAGCCCACCAGGCTCCCCCGTCCCTGGAATTCTCCAAGCAAGAACACTGGAGTGGGTTGCCATTTCCTTCCCCAAGTGAATAGTGAAAGTGAGGTTGCTCAGTCATGTCCGACTCTTCGTGACCCCATGGACTGCAGCCCACCAGACTCCTCCGTCCATGGGATTTTCCAGGCAAGACTACTGGAGTGGGGTGCCACTGCCTTCTCCACTTATATGGGCATGATCGTGTAAATAGGTTGTTAAAATAGCTAGGTATATTTGAAGTAGAATACAAAGTGAACATTTTATTTTCTTCTCATAAATATTTTATGACCCTATGTGGTTTAAAATAACACACTATTGGTAAAGGTTATCATAACTCTAAGGAGGAACTGTGTGAAATAAGGAGGCTGCCATAAAATAATTTGATCTTGAAAGTAATTATTAATATGTGGCCTAAAAAGTACACGTATAGATAGAGTCTTGTAATGTCCATTGAAATTGTGAAGCCATTTTAACTTTCAAGGCATTTTTTGACTCTTGACTATAAACCACATCTTATTATATCCACTATTATATATTTTGTTAATGTAGTGCACAGTTACTATCTGTACCTGTTAGAGAATGCACAGTTACTCAAGAAATAACTATTCAAGGAATAATAGAATGTAATATTTACAATAGACTGTATGGCTCTTCATTACTGAAGGTCTATCCAAACCAAATGTGGATGCAGAAAGTATTAAACCAAGCATTAATAAAATATGATATTATATAAATTAGTTTCCCTAACTAGTGTAATTTTTGTCAACTCAAATATGTAGAAGGAACATGAAGAAGCCAGACTACATCTATGAATCTAAGTAACAAGGAACCTGACAGAAAAAGCAACAATGACCTGATAAGTTCAGTGAATTTGCTGTTGAAACAAAGAACAAAATAAAATGAACATGTCTTTATGTAATATAACTTACCAGGTTATTAGTGACTTCTTTCATCTGTTTTTTTTTTCTTTTTTTACTAACAGTATAACTTCTGCTATCTGTATCTCACACAGTAAAATAAAACTGCATTCCTGAATAAAGACTTTATATAATTGGGCACAGCAGCATAGTGACAAGGAAGCAAAAACATGTTCAGTGATTTTTAGAGGTGATATATATAGAAAAGTACATACAAAAAATAACTTCTTAATAATTCAGCAAGATAACATGTCCTAGTATTCTGAAGTTATAGTAAATTATATACTTTGTAGAAATGCATTCTTGCTTGTGTATATTTGTATTTCTATAGTGTTCCTCGGAGTTCTAAAATTGTTAATATTTGCTTTCAAACTTTAGCAGCTTACCTTTAGATTCTTTGGAGTTTCCTAGATATGCCATGATGTGGCTACAAATCTTTTCTTATACATGTTTTTTTTTAATATTATTTTACTGTATTGCAATACACTAGCTCTCTGTAAAATGTGACACATAAGTGATGGCAGGCATTCTTCAGAAGAAATTATTTCAGTATTTTACCATCAAGTATGGTACCTCCATATGATCTATAGATTTTCTTAATGGAAAACTTTAAAATAACATTTCCATCTGATTTCCATTTCTTAAGAATGTGAGGTTCTTTCACCATGAATTAATATGGAGTTATATTCACTACCTTCTCTTTGTATGTTGAGTTAAACATATGCTATTTTTGTTTCATGATTTGTTAAAATGGTGAGTTACATTGTTAAGCTAGTATTGTATTTCTAGAATAAGCACAGAGTTTGTAATTGTTTTTTAATTTTTATGTATTGCTTCAATGTGGTTGTAAATTAGTAGACTTTCTGCATTTACATTCTGTAGGTTTTGTTTCTGATAATATCATGTAAGTTTATGAATACACATGCCTATATGCATATATGTATATATATGACTAGCAGTTTAGATATATTTTGTGGCAATTTTGATAAATGTTTCTCCTCGATTATCCAGTTCAGTTCAGTAGCTCAGTCGTGTCTGACTCTTTGTGACCCCATGAATCGCAGCATGCCAGGCCTCCCTGTCCATCACCAACTCCCAGAGTTCACTCAGATTCATGTCCATCGAGTCAGGGATGCCATCCAGCCATCTCATCCTCTGTCATCCCCTTCTCCTCCTGCCCCCAATCCCTCCCAGCATCAGAGTCTTTTCCAAAGAGACAACTCTTTGCATGAGGTGGCCAAAGTACTGGAGTTTCAGCTTTAGCATCATTCCTTCCAAAGAAATCCCAGGGCTGATCTCCTTCAGAATGGACTGGTTGGATCTCC
>SJYF01001861.1:78049-89357 GCA_006410515.1 Procapra przewalskii | reverse complement strand
AGACTCTGATGCTGGGAGGGATTGGGGGCAGGAGGAGAAGGGGACGACCGAGGATGAGATGGCTGGATGGCATCACTGACTCAATGGACGTGAGTCTGAGTGAACTCTGGGAGATGGTGATGAACAGGGAGGCCTGGGGTGCTGCCATTCATGGGGTCGCAAAGAGTCGGACACAACTGAGTGACTGAACTGAACTGAACTGGTCCAGTTTTCACAACACCCGTTGTTGAAAAGAGTGTCCTTTCCTCATTGTATATTCTTGCCTCCTTTTTAATAAGTTACTTGGCCATATATATGTGGGTTTAATCTGGAATCTGTATCCTGTTTCACTGATAATATGTGTCTGATTTTATGTCAGTACCATATTGTTTTGAAAACAGTAGTTCTATAATACAGTTTGAGTTCAGGATGTGTGATGTCTCCAGCTTTGTTTCTTCCTCAAGATTGCTTTGGCTATTCCAGAGCTGTATGGTGCAATAGCAATTTGGGTATAGTTTGTTCTATTTCTGTCAAAAATGTCTTTGGAATTTAGATAGGAATAGCATTGAATCTATAGATTACTTTGGGTAGTATGGGCATTTTAACAATATTAATTTTCCATGAGTGAAGAATGTCTTTATTTTTATTTATATCTTCCTCAATTTCTCTCATCAGCTTCTAAAATAAAATTTTTATTGATAAAGTTGAGAGAATTTGACTGTAGTAGATCTATAACATAAGACATGCTTAAAAGAATTTTAGAATGAAATAAAAATGTGGACTGCAAAAACAAGTGTAAAACACCAGCTAAATGAAGCAAAAATAGTTACACTGTATTCTATAATTTATAATGAACATAATACACATAAAAGTTATGACAAGCATAAATGACAAGAACAGTAAGTAGAATTATATCATTTAAGGTTCTTATATTTTACATGAAGTAGAGAACAATTATAAGCCTAAATAGATTCAGATGTTAATAATGCACAATGTAATCCCTACAGCAAACGCTTAAGTAAACAGTACAAGAGATAGAGCCAAAAATCAATTAGTGGAATTAAAAGGATATATAAATATATGCAGTTAAAGGCTTCCCTGGTGGCTCAGAGGTTAAAGCATCTGCCTCCAATGTGGGAGACCCCGGTTTGATCCCTGGGTCGGGAAGATTCTCTGGAGAGGAAAATGGCAATCCACTCCAGTATTCTTGCCTGGAGAATCCCATGGACAGAGGAGCCTAGTAGGTTATAGGCCATGGGGTTGCAAAGAGTCGGACACGACTGAGCGACTTCACCTTCTCTTCTTCTTCAACCCAAAATAAGGCTGGAAAGGGGTAGGAAAAGAAAACAATCAGATGAGACAAAAAGAAAAATAATAGATAATAAGAATGCTTAAACCCAAACATAGGAATAATTTTCACTAAATACAAATAGATTAAACATTCCAACCAGAACACAAAGAAATGTGCCCCACAATTATAGACAATCACGAGAAACTTCTTAAATGTAACAACACTGATAAGATTAAAGGAGTGGTTATTCCCCATTCTAACTTTTTGTTTTTACAATAAATGTTGAAAATAAAGTCAGTCAACAATATTGCAAAGACCCATGCTGACTAGTGGCCTAATGATACCTTTATCCTTTTTCTCAATAGACATCACATGGAGAAGTTGAAGTATAAGCTTTCTGTTCTTCCTTTTCTGAAGCTTAAATATTTGAACATTGACCCATGTAATAGTACAGGTCCTATTTCAGTGTCTACCTGTCTCAAACACTAATTCCATGATCCATCTAATTATGTAAGCCTAAAACGTAGGAATAAACTATGACACCGTGGTCACTATTATCTATGTTCAATCTGTTCATCATGCAGTCTTTACCATTTAAATACCACATAAATTGAAATTATTTTTCCCCTCAACCCCAACAACCATTGTAACTTACCTGTACTATTAAAATTGTACCTTAACTAAAATGTTGAACTTTTTTCTGTAAAGAGCCTGATAGTAAATATATTTAGTTATTTGGTCAGATTGTCATTGTCACGACTGTTGTAACACAAAAGCAGTCACAGACAAGAAGTATATAAATAAACAAAGCCATATATGTGTACCAGTAAAGCTTTACTTAAAAAAACAGGTAAATTTGATGAGCTGCAGTTGTGTCAGTTCCCATAAAATGACCTACCTGAATCCATCAATACAAAGAAGGTATTTTAAAATGTAAATTTCTCTCTGCAGAGCCCTTAAATGTCCTTTCATTTCTCATAAGATAGACTCAAACATCTTGATCTGACCAAAAAGCCCAGCATGTTCTTCCTGACTTATCAATACTAACCCAGTTGCATCATGCCCATCTCCTTTCCAGCCTTTCTGGCCTTCTTTTGCACCACAGCAATTATGCACATCCTCTTCCTGGGACAATCTTCTACATCCTTCTTCCTAACAAGCATTTTGGCATCCTTTTTATATTAGCTCAGTTATACTATAGAAAAATTTCCTAGCCACCTCGAATAGGTAAAATTCACATATTTGACATACCCAAATGTTCTTGCATGTCTCTTTACACATCTAATCATAGTAAAAACATTATATGAGTTTATAATTAGTTGATAAATAGCTAGTAGCTTTCAATATTCTTATTTATGATACTGTTAAGAGTGCCAAACAATTTTAAAATGCCTTATGTGTATTATCTGACTAAATCCTCACAATGATCACATGAGATAAGAACTAACTTATGACCAGTTTATGGTTATAAAGTGAGGTGCTGGAAGTAATTTTGCTAAGTCAAAAGGGAAGGAAATGTTTCTATATCAACACAGATAGTTTGAATTCAGAGTCCTTGTTCTTAACAGCTACCAAATGACTATTTCCCCAGTTAGACTGTAAGATACTGGTTTTCTATTCTTAAATGCATTATTGCAGGAATAAATATACTATATACCAGTGGTGCCCAACCTTTTTGGCACCAGGGTCTGGTTTTGTGGAAGACAATTTTCCCATGTACGGGGGAAGGGGGGATAGTTTCAGGATGATTCGAAAACATTTCATTTATTGTACACTTTATTTCTATTTTGTGGCAATATCAAGATATCCCTCCTTGATTTTAGGGCTGCAGTTCATACTGTCTATGCTGCCACTGACCTGAGAGAAGGCAGAGCTCAGGCTGTAATATGAGCGATGGGAAAGGCTGTAAATGCAGATGGAGCTTTGCTTACTTGCCCCCTACTTCCCCCTGGGTGGGTACCAGTCCATGGCCTGTGGGTTGAGGATCCTTCTATACGCTAAACTCACAGACTCTTATCAACGTATGAAAAGGTAAATAAAAATTCAGGATTTCCTTAAAGAGTCTATATGTTCCGTAACAACATTGGTAGAGATGCTAAAAGCCTGGATTCATATAGACCATAAAGGAGAATGGACAAGGAATTGAAACTTTGAAGCAGAAACATAGACTGGCCTGCTACCACCATCAAGAGGAAGTCTTGTGTTGTTTTCCTTTTGCCCATTGAAGGAGATGATTTGGTCCTACCAAGTCACCTAGTCAGCTTGCCAGTGATTGAGAAAAAAGTTAAAAAAATAAAAAAATAAATAAATAAAAGGTTCAGGCTGGGGGTGGGAGAAAAATCTTGTTTACCTCTAGGAAAATCTAATTAAATCACAAATAAATTTGGAAAGAAAAAAAAAAGGAATAGCCAAAGAGGATGGAGGATAGAATCCAAAGGCCAACACTACTGTTTCTGTTGCTTCTTTTCCCGAACCCCTATGAAAACAGAGCTTCACGTTGGGTTTAAGTTCAGAATCTGTATGTAGCTTTTTAGTCTCTCCATGGAAAGAACAAGAAATATATTATGAAGTTTTATTTGAAACAGTCAAAGTTACAGGGGACTTTTATAATATGTAAGTGAAGAGTGTAGTTATAGGCTAGAAAGCAAAAGGATTAAAAACTAATGAATAAACGAGTTCACTGAAAGTTAATTTATATCTTGTTATAAATAATAGTTATAGTTTTGATCACATGTCATTATTTCCTACATTTATGATATTTAACAAGTCCATTCCAATAATTCATGTTTTGTAACATGAATTCTATGTGAACATCAAAGTTGTCATTATATTTCTCATTGCTAAGATTGGCTTTGTGTTGGGACAAAATGACATTGAGAGAGTCCAAATTTCCTTACATTAAACATATGCAAATACTCCAGATAACTCTAAATTGTAGATTGGGAGCTTGTGTACACCTGTGGCTAATTCATGTCAATGTATGGCAAAACCAATACAGTATTGTAAAGTAGAATAAAGTAAAAATTAAAAATAACAAAGAACTCTAAATTGTGCTAAGACAGAGGACATAGCCAAACTTGCATCAACCAGATTTTCTTGTTGCCTAGGCATACTTTTATCTTAATTTTGTTTCAGTCAAGGAAAGAACTTTTTTTCAGTACAGCTAATTGTAGGGGAGGAGGTTCAGACCCCCTATCTGAATCATTTTAAAAACTTGTACACCCATGGCTGTTTCATGTGAATGTATGGCAAAACCAATACAATATCATAAAGTAGTTAGCCTCCAATTAAAATAAATAAATTTAAAAAAAGTTAAGAGTGGGGAGGTAAAAAGCTTTTCTTAAGTCTACTGGGCCTTGATAACCTTCAGCTCAAAATAATTCACAAGGCCAAGTGGCACATTTTGCAGTGACATAGTCTACTCTCCTTCACAATAAACATACCATGTATAGTGTTTTTTTTTTTCAAATTATTGTTGACTGTATATAATTTATAGCTAATTTCCTTTACAAAGTAAGATGTGTGTCTACTTCTGTATTCTTACTCTTTGATACATTCCTAAAACAATGTGATCAAATGCTTTTGTTGTTACTAGATGTAGGCTTGAGAAACTTGCTCCTATATAAGCTCCAGAAGATTCAGACTTTTCCAAGGTTTATGATAAATAACCATGGCAAACTTTATTGGATTGCCCGTTTTCCTGATTTCCTTTAATCCATGATCATTTGGTATTTCTCAGTCTCTCCCTGTTTGTTTCCTTATACCAAACACATATACACAAATCTCAAAATAACCTTCCCCAGGCCCAAATTCTTAATAATAACTGAACACTGCAAAATAAAAGTGAATGCATCAGGTCCACCCACATCTCTTCAAATGGCACAGTTTTGTTCTTTTATGTCTGAGTGATATTCCACTTTATATATATGCCACATCTTCATCTTCCATTCCTCTGTTGATGGACGTCTAGGTTGCTTCCATATTCTAGCTACTGTAAATGGTGCTGCAATAAACATCGGGGTGCATGTCTCTTTTGGAATTGTGGTTTTCTCTTGGTATATGTGCAAGAGTGGGATTTCCAGGTCATATGGTAGCCTCATTTTTAGTTTTTCAAAGAACCACCATACTGTTTTCCATGGTGGCTGTACCAGTTCACATTCCCACCAGCAGTATAGGAGGGGTCCCTTCTATCCACACCCTTTCTAGCTGACAATAGCCATTGTGACCAGTGTGAGGTGATACTTCACTCTAGTTTTGACTTTCATTTCTGTAATAACTAGTGATGTTGAGCATCCTTTCATGTGTCTTGTGGCCATCTGTATGTCTTCTTTGGAGAAATGCCTCTTTAGGTCTTCAACATTTCTCGATTGGATTGCTTTTATGATACTGACCTGCATGTATGCAGGGTTTAGAAAAATGGTACATATGACTCTACTTGCAAAGTAGAAATAAAAACACACATGTAGAAAACAAATGTATCAACACCAGGGGGTAAAAGGGAGAGTGGGATGAATTGGCAGATTGGGATTGACATACATACAATACAATGTGTAAAACAGATAACTACTGTATAGCACAGGAAACTACTCAGTGCTCTGTGGTGACCTAAATGGGAAGGAGATCCAAAAAGGAGGGATTATATGTATCCCTATGGGGGATTCACTTTGCTGTGCAGCAGAAAATAACACAATGTTGTAAAGCAACTATACTCTAATAAAAACATTTTAAAAGTGAATGCACTAAATGCAGTAAAAATTATAAGGAAATATAAAAGGTTAGGAAATTATTTTTAATCCAGCATTAATGGTTTGAAAAGTAATGACCACAAAAATTCTCACGTTAGTATAATTAAGAAAGTTGATAACACAGATCGTAGAATGGGTATACATGAGGCTTCTCATATATTGCTTTGGGGATGATAAACTGGCATGGTTCTTTTGAAGATCTCTTTGGTTAAATATGAAATATATTCAACATGTGCAGAATTTTGTCAGTGTTAAGGTCTACTAAGAATTTATTCACAGGAAATAATCACATGGACAAGTAACTAACAAGGAAATTATGTTTACTGCAGTGTCATTTGTAATGCCATGAAATGGAAATTACATTAATGAACAATAATGATGTTAGTTGAAATAAATTTAGGTACATTTAAAGCAGTACTATAAATGAAATCGTATTCTTAAAATGGAAAAATGTTCATGATATTTAGTAATAAATTTTTGTGGTCTTATGGGTGGACCACATAAGAACACGTAAGAACAACATGTTTCCTGGTAGGTTCTGTAAGACTTTGTTTTTACTTCTTCCCTAGTGTAATTAAAAACACTCTCAGACTTGTCTTATTTCACATGATAAATTTGGCCAATCTACATATAAACAAAAAATTCATACTGATTATTTTAAAATGATTGTTGCTGTTGAGATACTAAGTCATGTCCAACTCTTTTCAACCCTATGGACTGCAGCACAGCAGGCTTCCCGGTCCTTCTGTATCTCCCAGTGTTTGCTTGAACTCATGTCCATTGAGTTGGTGATGCCATACAACCATCTCATCTTCTGTTGCCCCCTTCTCCTCCTGCCCTCAATCTTTTCCAGCATCACAGACTTTTCCAGTGAGTCAGCTCTTCACATCAGATTGTCAAAGTACTGGAGCTTCAGCTTCAGCATCAGTCCTTCCAATGAATATTCAGGGTTGATTTCCTTTAGGATTGACTGGTTTGATCTTGCAGTCAAAGAGACTCTCAAGAGTCTTCTCCAGCACCACAGTTGGGAAATATCAATTCTTTAGCACCCAGCCTGCTTTAGGGTCCAACTCTTACATGAATACATGACTACTGGAAAAACTATGGCAATGACTATACAGACCTTTGTTGACAAAGTGATGTCTCTGCTTTTTAATACACTGTCTAGGTTTGTCATAGCTTTTCTTCCAAGGAGCAAGTGTCTTTTAATTTTATAGCCATAGTCACTGTCTGCAGTGATTTTGGAGCCCAAGAAAATAAAATGTCACTGTTTCCACTTTCTCCCCTTCTATTTGCCATGAAGTGATGGGACCAGATGCCATGATCTTAGTTTTTGGAATGTTGAGTTTTAAACCAACTTTTTCACTCTCCTTTTTCACCCTCATCAAGAGGCTTTTAGTTCTTCTTTCAGCCATTACAGTGGTATCATCTACATGTCTGAGATTGTTGATACTTCTCCTAGCAGTATTGATTCTGTCTTGAACTTCATCCAGCCCAGTGTTTCTCATGATGTACTCTGCACAGAAGTTAAATAAGCAGGGTGACAACATACAGCCTTGACGTACTCCTTTCCCAGTTTTAAACCAGTCCATTGCCCCATATGTGGTTCTGTTGCTTCTTTACCCGCATAGAGGTTTCTCAGGAGACAGATAAGGTGGTCTAGTATTCCCATCTGTTTAAGAATTTTCTAGTTTGTTGTGATCCACACAGTCAAAGGCTTTAGCATAGTCAATGAAGCAGAAGTGAAGTGAAGTGAAGTTGCTCAGTCGTGTCTGACTCTTTGCGACCCCATGGGCTGTAGCCTACCAGGCTCCTCTGTCCATGGGATTTTCCAGGCAATAGTCCTGGAGTGGATTGCCATTTCCTTCTCCAGGGGATCTTCCCAACCCAGGGATAGAACCCAGGTCTCCCACACTGTAGACAGAAGTAGGTGTTTTTCTGGAATTCTCTTATTTTTTCTATGATCCAATGAATGTGGCAATTTTATCTCTGGTTCTTCTGCCTTTTCTACATCTGTCTTGTACATCTGGGTGTTCTTGGTTCATGTACTGTTGAAGCCTAGTTTGAGGGATTTTGAACATCACCTTGCTAGCGGTGAAATGAGTGCATTTGTACAGTAGTTTGGACATTCTTTGGTATTGTCCTTCTTTGGGTTTTGAATGAAAACTGACCTTTTCCAGTCTTTGGCCCCTTCTGAGTTTTCCAAATTTTCTGACATATTAAGTGTAGCACTTTAACAGCATCATCTTTTAGGATTTTAAATACTTCAGCTGAAATTCTGTCACCTCCACTAGCTTTGGTTGTAGTAACACTTCCTAAGACCCAGTTGACTTCATGTTCCAGGATGTCTGGCTCTAGGTGAGTGACCACACCATTGTGGTTATCTAGGTCATTAAGACCTTTTTTGTTTAGTTCTTCTGTGTATTTTTGTCATCTCTTCTTAAGCTCTGCTTCTGTTAAGTCCTTATTCTTTTGTCCTTTATTGTGCCCATCCTTTCATGAAATGTTCCTTTGATATCTCCAATTTTCTTAAGGCAATCTCTGCTGCTGCTGCTAAGCTGCTTCAGTCATGTCTGACTCTGTGCAACCCCCTGGATGGCAGCCCACCAGGCTCCCCCGTCCCTGGGATTTTCCAGACAAGAACACTGGAGTGGGTTGCCATTTCCTTCTCCAATGCATGAAAGTGAAAAGTGAAGTCGCTTAGTTGTGTCAGACTCTTAGCGACCCCATGGTCTGCAGCCCACCAGGCTCCTCCGTACATGGGATTTTCCACACAAAAGTACTGGAAAAAGTACTGCTTCCTCCAAAGGCAGTCTCTAGTCTTTCCCATTTTGCTATTTTCCTCTATCTTTGCATTGTTCACTTAAGAAGGCTTTCTTATCTCCTTGCTATTCTCTGGAACTCTGCATTCAGTTGGGTGTATTTCCCTTTCTCTTCTCTTCTCTCCTCAGCTATTTGTAAAGCCTCCTCAGACAACCACTTTGCCTTCTGTATTTTTTCCTTTGGGATCATTTTGGTCACTACCTCCGATGCTGTGTAATGAACCTCCCTCCATAGTTCTTCATACACTCTTTCTGCCAGATCCAATTTCTTGAATCTATCACTCACCACCACTGTATAATCATAAAGGATTTGATTAAGGTCATATCTGAATGGCCTATTGATTTTCCCTACTTTCTTCAATTTAGTTCTGAATTTTGCAATAAGGAGCTCATTATCTGGACCACAGTTAGCTCCAGGACTTATTTTTGCTGAGTGTATTTTTTCAGTTATTTAAAATAACTTTTAAATGACAGTATTATGACTAATACATAATACATAATAGTATTATGACTTCTCTTTCAATTTTGTTGCAATGTAACCTAAGTCATTGGCTGGCAATAGGACAACAACAAAAACCTTAGATGCTAAGGCATTTTATTTTCCAAGTTTACAGCTGTTACACACCTTCTTTCTTAATTATAAATGAGATCAAAAGAATGGGTACATGTGATTTAACATAAATTTAACCTCTCTTTTGGGAAGTGTGCTGAATGGCATATATACTCATGCAGGGAAAAATAAATTCTTCTGGATTCTCTCTAAATTCCTATTGCCTTCTGGTTATAGCCCATTTTTCTCAATCTCTAATCTTGGTATTATAGAGCTGGCTTTCATAGGTTCACATTTAATATTATGTTATAAAACATTTACATTACATTATAAAACATAACACATGTCAAAGAAATATTCAAATACATAAGCAGGTGGTGGGAATAAATGCTCAGCCAAAATAAAAAAGTGTGAAATAATGCCATTTGCAGCAAACATGAATGGATGTAGAGATGACCATAATAAGTGAAGTAAGTCATACACAGAAAGACAGATATGATATGATACTACTTATAAATAGAATCTAAAAAAATGATACAGATGAATTTATTTACAAAAAAATAAACTTACATACATAGAAGACACACTTAGGTTTACCAAAGGGGATAGCTGCAGGCAGGGGCATAAATTAGGCATTTGGGATTAATGTATGCACACTGCTATATATGAAATAAACAACAAAGACCTATTGTATTACACAGGGAACTATACTCAATATCTTGTAATACCTGTAATGGAAAAGAATACAAAATATATACATGTGTGTGTGTGTATGTATAAAAATCAAATCACTTTGCTATACACCTGAAACTAGCACAATATTGTAAATTCACTATACGTCAACTAAAAATGTGGTTAAAAAATAATGCATTTTGAATTTATATACTACTTCCTTCATCCAAATGCTTATTTTTTAGTGCCTAAATGGGGAAGACACAATGTCTTTTTATTCTATGGGATCCAAAAGATGCATGAGACAAGCTGTGCCATGAATGTCTCAACATCTAATGGTGTACTTTAGATCCAAATACGTTAGTATATGTGGAATTAATAGAAACTGTATGACTGCAAGTTAACATGTTTTAGTGAGGTGACGTACTAGAAACTAAATAAGCTAGTAAACATTTCATACCCTATAAGATAATCAATCTAATAAAATAAAAAGCTTGCCAAAGTGAAAATGTGTACAAATAAGGGGTCTCCAACAGCCTCAAAAAATATTCCTTGGTATTGATACTTTCAAAGCCTGACATAAACACAGTTTAGCAAAAATCAGTGTTATCTGCTAATAAACACAATTTCATGAAAGGTTTCTATTTATTTTTCTGCCTTTCATGTATTACCATATTGAGATTTTAGGTGACTCTACATTTACTGGTAAATCTTGTGAGTCATATGCACAAAAGAAATTCATTGAGTTAAACATCTCAATTTAAATTTCCATGTAAAGTTACTAGGGAAGTTATTGAGAAACATTTTTCAAATTTCAAAAACCCCTAAGAGATGAATAAAAAATTCCTGATATAAAACCACTCTCTCTTCAGTTGGCTATTCTATAGTAACTATGCTCCGTGTTTTCTCATTTCCTTAATGTGGTTCCTGTTATTTTATACTGTTATTTTTTTTAAATATAGCACCAGCTGTTTATCAGTTCCTAGTAATACATGTAATGATATACTATTTCACTTGGTTTTTCCTAATGAGTTTCCAGCTGTAATCCACTCAAACTTTCATAATAGCCACAATGTATATTGTACTTTCTAGCTCAACACAATATTGTATTTAATAGTCATATCATGTCTTGCAACTTTATGAGGATAAAAAATGCTTACATAGCCTGCAAGCTACTTCCCTTTCATTATGCTATTATTTTTAATCTAGTTTTAAAAGTGAACATTTAAATTTTGCAATTTAAAGCCCT
>SJYF01001861.1:67730-78028 GCA_006410515.1 Procapra przewalskii | reverse complement strand
TATAAGGTTATCTTAATTATATAAAAATTTGTAGGTTTCAGTTGAAAGGACAAACTTTACTTTAAATTTAACTCTATATAAATGTGTCAATTCAGTACAGTGATAATACTAATTTCTTTCATAACTGTTCTTCCAATTACTATTGTATAGCAAAAGACCCAGAAATTTCTGGCATAAAGTTTTATTCTCAAAAATTCTGTGGGTCTGGGATTTGCACAGGAAACCAGTGAAACCTGTTTACTCCCTACTGTGTCTGGAACCTCAGCTGGGAATATATGAAATCTGAAAGCAAATTTTTTAAAAATGCTACATTTCCAAAGTAGAATTACTTCAGATATTGCAACCACGTGCTTTGGAATACTGTCAAATCTGAAATAAACAAAAAGATAAAATATATAAACAGTGGTATTCAAGATGTGCACAGGGCCTCTACTCAAGTTTTTATCATGCAGTCATCAGAACATGCCTGTGGGCAAACTGTCTGTGGTTGAAGAACCATCCAAAGTGTTAGAGGAAAAGTATGTGGCATGACATAGGGCCTGTGCCTGTTCTACCTGCCAGGTTGGAAGACCTCACAAGTCAAGGGCATCTGAGTAGAGTACATTGAAGAGTCTTACTGAGGTCATGGGGGAATAATCAGCTCTGGATTAAATGCTGTTGACTTGCCTAAAGCATTTTGAAAAGCAAGATCTGAAATGTTCAAACTGTTTCCAAGCAGTTCAACTGTATATCAGAACAAGGCTTCAAAACACAGAAATACAAATTATCCAACACAAGGCAAAATATAATGACTGGGACCCAGTAAAAAATTACCAGACACTTAAAGGCATAAGAAAATATAATGTATGATGAGAAAAGGCAAATAATTAAAACTAGCAGGGATGGGCATTAAAATAAGTATTAGATGGCACTCCATGTATTTTAAGATGTAAGTAGAGCCATGTAAGATTGTAGAAGGAACTGGCAACCCGCTCCAGAATTCTTGCCTGGAGAATCCCAGGGACAGAGGAGCCTTTTAGGCTGCCGTCTGTGGGGTTGAACAGAGTCGGACACAGCTGAAGCGACTTAGCAGCAGCAACAGCAGAGCTATGTAAGATGTCAAAAAAAAAAATCCAAATAGAAATTCTTGACATGAAAACAATCATGCCTGAGGTGAAAAATATACTGAGATAAAAAACAGTATTGCAGAAGAAAAGATTAGTAAATGAAGTAAATGCAATGAGTAGTGTTTGTTATTATTAATTATGTTTGTTTCACTTCTGAAAATTAAAACTAGCCACATTAAGTGTTATAGGACCCACTAGAAGAAATGAGTCTAGTTGCTAAAATATCATACAGAGGAAAGTTAAACAGATAAGGAAAGTTAAAACAGATAAGGCAAACCTACAGAACACACACACACACTCTCTCTTTCTCTCACACACACAGACACATACAGCATAAATATATATTGTTAAGTCATTGTAATATCATGGTTTATTAATTTCAAAAGTTACTAGCTTTATAACATGGCAATACTATTTTTACATTCTTAGAAATTAACATTTTTCTAAAAAATGTATCTGAAATTGTGCAATTTTCTCTGCAAAAAATTAAAATCATGGAATATATTTTATACTAAGCTTATGATTCTGAATAACTAGTTCAGTTAGTTATAAGAGCTACCAGAACTTATGCTGAATATAACACATATTAGTAAAGAAAAGGTTTTATTATAATTCTGTATAAATTTAAAATTCTTACTAACTAGAAATAAAGGCAGATATTTGGTAGAATACTTAAAACATACTAAAAGGAACACCTAATTCTAGCCTCAAACTGTGATCTTGTACAAATTGCTTTTTTTTCATCTCCTTAAACACATTTTTGATCTGGACAAAGAGGAGATAGTATACATTCATGTATCAGTAAACAAGAAAGGGATTCTATGCTAATAGCCATGTAGCTCAAATACAACCAAAGTTGTGAACATTGAGAAGATGGTAACCAGTAATAATGTTCATTTTTTCATTCAATCTACTTGATTTGTTTGATTTTATGAATGAAAATTATGTATTAGGCACTGTGATGTTTTCTGAGAAGCAATAAACTGAAAGATCATCTCTGTCCCTGAATAACTGTTAAATCAATTACAGTTAATTACAGCACAGTGCATGTATGCACAGGGTGGAATGGAAGGGAACATCCTGCCTAGGCAAGTATTGCTATCCTGGAATCAAAGTAGAGTTCAGAGAAAAGAGAACACTCAATGTCAGTCTGAAGAAGTAGTAGTAGGAGGAGATTTTCTGAAATATTAGCATAGGCAGCTTAGGTCAAAGATATAAAATGTGATCATATTGTGTTGAGGAACAGAAAACTGTTTATCACTAAAGCTTATGGAATAAATGGCAATGGGAGCTAAGTATAGATCATAGTGGGCATTTGTAGTCACCTTGAGTTTAGGGGAAAATGTAAACCTTTTCTTTGTAACCCCATAATCCTGTTGCCTGTGTCTGTCATTTAATATTGTTGTGACATCTATACTTTTCACAAATTCTGTTTATACTGTGATCCACTAAAACCCAATAGGTCATGCTGAGCACAATGATGATTTATGTCTTAGACTCTGGTAAAGGAATATATCTGCAGAGTAGTCCATACTCCATACTTTATTAAAATACCATTACTACACCAATTACAGCTCTTAATATTAGGAAATAAAATAATCAATAAAATAGGTGTCTGCATTTTCATAGCCATATATATATATAAGTGTGGCCAACTCATTCTTTAAATTCCGAATTAATACAAATCATGAATCAGAAAAATTAAATAAGGCTTCTCTGCTATTCATCATCTTCCTTACATACCCAGATATCCTAAGCATTAAACACCTTTTCTATGTCCATATTTTTCTCTTTAGGTGCATTTTTTTCCTTTTTAATATTTGTACAGTTTTATTTCATGGATATAGTATAATTTGTTTAAAAATTTTTTTGCGATTACAAACAAGGATACCATGAATTTCTTTATACACATATATGTAAACATCTATATAAATTTTTGAATAGAATAAAATAATAACAGAGTATTGATGGCAGTATGTTGCATTTACTAGTGATTCCACTGGTCATTGGGACTTTTCTTGACCCTATAAATATGATTTCTTCAGTCATAAGTAGGTGCGTGCATGAGTGCTTGCTAAGTTGCTTCAGTTGTGTTCGACTCTTTGCGACCCTGTGGACAGAAGCCTATCAGGTTCCTCTGTCCATGGGATTCTCTGGGCAAGAATACAGCAGTGAGTTGCCACCCCCTGTGCGGGGGGATCTTCCTGATCCAGGTGTCAAACTCAGGTCTCTTAAGTCTTCTGCATTGCCACCTGGAAACCCTATCTTCAATCTTAGTCAAGTCTAAAAAATGTTTTGTTTGAGCAAATGTGTGTAGAACAATAATATGAATAATTTTAGAAATTTTGCCACAATGGCTACCACTTTGCGTTTCTATTTACCTGGACTCTAAGTTGGCTTGTTATTGATGCCTTCTTTTTGTGTCAAATAAATCACTATTTATATATCATCTAGAAATATCAAGAAACATAGTGTTCTTTGAAATACCTTTTGTTACTAAATGATGTTTCTTATTTTGAAGACTGGATCAATAAAATACTGCTCAAAATTTGAGGTAGATGTTCTTGGAAGATTCAGGCTGTAGCAAGGTGTCACCACTGCTGCTGGTTGCTTCAGGTGTGCCCAACTCTGTGAGACCCCATCCCTGGGATGCTCCAGGCAAGAACACTGGAGGGGGTTGCTAGTTCCTTATCCAATGCATGAAAGTGAAAGTGAAGTCACTCAGTCAGTAGTCCCACTGTTAGCGACCCCATGGACTGCAGCGCATCAGGCTCCTCCGTTCATGGGATTTTCCAGGCAAGAGTACTAAAGAATATTAAAATGAAATGCATCAGCTTCTAAGAACTTGAAAGTTTTTCTCCAGTAAGTAAAATCGGCATAAAATAATACTCATTATTAGTATTCAAGGTCAAATAACAAGTGTCTTGAAATTTTATCTTTTATATATATTTATAAGCACGAAGCTCCCAATATGAATTTTTTCTTCTAACTGCCTCAACATTCCATAGAGTTACAAAGGATACACTGATATCAATTATTAGAGTACATATAATTGTGTTCAATTTCCACTATAATTATGATAAGCTCAACAGTTTAAAATTCCAAAGGAATAAATGGAAACTTTAATTACTGTGATGTTTAAAATTAAGCATATTGCTTCTTCCAATATGATTACTGAATTTATCAGAGTATATTTCCTATAACATATCTATTTGCCTAAGCCCATCCCTGCAGTGTGGGAGACCTGGGTTCAATCCCTGGGTCAGGAAGATCTCCTGGAGAAGGAAATGCCAACCCACTCCAGTATTCTTGCATGGGAAATCTCATGGACAGAGGATCCGGGCAGGCTAAAATCCAGGGGATGCAAAGAGTTGGACATGGTCGAGTGACTACACTTTCACAGTAATAATACTTCAGTTCAGTTCAGTCACTCAGTCGTGTCCGACTATTTGCGACCCCATGAAACACAGCACGCCAGGCCTCCCTGTCCATCACCAACTCCTGAGTATTAAAAAAAGAATATGGGCCTCCCAGGTGGCACTAGTGATAAAGAACTCACCCGCCAATGGAGGGGATAAGAGAATGTGGGTTTGATCCCTGGGTTGGGAACATTCCTTGGAGAAGGGAATACCAACCCACAATAGGATTCTTGCCTGGAGAATCCCATGACAGGGGAGCCTGGAGGGATACAGTCCATAGGATTGGAAAGAGTCAGACACAACTGAAGTGACTGAGCATGCAATACTATAAATGCATTCCGTTTACTTCAGTTCAGTCACTCAGTCATGTCCAACTCCTTGTGACCCCATGAACTGCAGCATGCCAGGCCTCCTGTCCATCACCAACTTCCAGAGTCCACCCAAACCCATGTCCATTGTGTCCATGAAGCCATCCAACCATCTCATTCTCTGTGATCCCTTATGCCTTCTGCCCTAAATCTTTCCCAGCATCAGGGTCTTTCCAAATGAGGCAGCTCTCTGCATCAGGTGGCCAAAGTACTGGAGTTTCAGCTTCAACATCAGTCCCTCCAATGAACACCCAGGACTGATCTCCTTTAGGATGGACTGGCTGGATCTCCTTGCAGTCCAAGGGACTTTAGAGTCTTCTCCAACACCACAGTTCAAAAGCATCAATTCTTCAGCACTCATGTTTCTTTATAGTCCAACTCTCACATCCATACATGACCACTGGAAAAACCATAGCCTTGACTAGAAGGAACTTTGTTCGCAAGTAATGTCTCTGCTCCTTAATATGCTGCCTAGGTTGGTCATAACTTTCCTTCCAATGAGCAAGCATCTTTAAATCTCATGGCTGCAATCACTATCTGCAGTCATTTGGGAGCCCAAAAAATAAAGTCAGTCACCGTTTCCACTGTTTCCCCATCTAATGCCATGAAGTGATGGGACCAGATGCTCAATGTTGAGCTTTAAGCCAACTTTTCCACTCTCCACTTTCACTTTCATCAAGAGGCTCTTTAGTTCTTCTTCATTTTCTGCCATAAGGGTGGTGTCATCTGCATATCTGAGGTTATTGATATTTTTTCCTGCAATTTTGATTCCAGCTTGTGCTTCCTCCAGCCCAGCATGTCTCATGATGTAATCGGCCTATAAGTTAAATAAGCTGGATGACAATATACAGCCTTGACGTATTCCTTTTCATATTTGGAACCAGTGTGTTCCATGTCCAGTTCTAATTGTTGCTTCCTGACCTGCACACAGATTTCTCAAGAGGCAGGTCAGGAGGTCTGGTATTCCCATCTCTTTCAGAATTTTCCACAGTTTCTTGTGATCCACAATGTCAAAGGCTTTGGCATAGTCAATAAAGCAAAAGTAGATGTTTTTCTGGAACTCTCTTGCTTTTTTGATGATCCAGGTGATGTTGGCAATTTGATCTCTGGTTCCTCTGCCTTTTCTAAAACCAGCTTGAACATTTGGAAGTTCATAGTTTACATATTGCTGAACCCTGGCTTGGAGAATTTTGAGCATTACTTTACTAGTGTGTGAGATGAGTGCAACTGTGCAGTAGTTTGAGTATTCTTTGGCATTACCTTTCTTTGGGATAGGAATGAAAACTGACATTTTCCATTCCTGTGTCCACTGCTGAGTTTCCCAAATTTGCTGGCATATTGAGTGCAGCACTTTCCCAGCATCATCTTTTAGGATTTGAAGTAGCTCAACTGGAATTATATAACCTCCGCTAGCTTTGTTCGTAGTGATGCTTCCTGAGGCCCACATGACTTCACATTCCAGGATGTCCGGCTCTAGGTGAGCATGAGGGATAACACCTTTATGATTATCTAGGTTGTGAAGATCTTTTTTGTACAGTTCGGTGTATTCTTGCCACCTCTTAATATCTTCTGCTTCTGTTAGGTCCATAGCATTTCTGTCCTTTATTGAACCCATCTTTGCATGAAATGTTTCCTTGGTATCTTTATTTTTCTTGAGATCTCTTGACTTTCCCATTCTGTTGTTTCCCTCTATTTCTTTGCATTGATCGCTGAGGAAGGCTTTCTTATTTCTCCTTGCTATTCTTTGGAACTCTGCATTCAGATGCTTATATCTTTCCTTTTCTCCTTTGCTTTTCACTTCTCTTCTTTTCACAGCTATTTGTAAGGCCTCCTCAGACAGCCATTTTGCTTTTTTGCACTTCTTTTTCTTGGGGATGATATTTTCAATGTCTCCTATACAGTCTCACGAACCTCAGTCCATAGTTCCTCAGACACTCTATCTATTAGATCTAGGCCCTTAAATCTACTTCTCATTTCCACTGTATAATCATAAGGGATTTGATTTAGATCATAGCTGAATGGTCTAGGGGTTTTCCCTACTTTCTTCAATTTAAGTCTGAATATGTCAATAAGGAGTTTATTATCTGAACCACAGTCAGCTCCCAGTCTTATTTTTGCTTATTGCATAGAGCTTCTCCATCTTTGGCTGCAAAGAATATAATCGATCTGATTTTGGTGTTGACCATCTGATGATGTCCATGTGTAGAGTTTTCTCTTGTGTTGTTGGAAGAGGGTGTTTGCTATGACCAGTGTGTTCTCTTGGCAGAATTCTGTTAGCCTTTGCCCTGCTTCATTGTGTGCTCCAAGGCCAAGTTTGCCTGTTATTCCAGGTGTTTCTTGATTCCTACTTTTGCTTATCTTTCACTTGTTCAGGCCCTTTAATGGACTGGAACCTGGTGGTCTGAAGTTGACCGATAAGAAAGTAAAGGAGAAAGAAAGAGGCTGATATTCCTTGGTTTATACAGAAAGCCAATAAAGCCCCTGCTCGGGGCTTGCTCTCTTCATGAAGGCCTCAGGCGTCCTCTCGATGGGGTGAAGGCACAGAGTGCCTTCTTGACAGGGTCTTGGAAGCTGGGGCAGGAAAGTGAGCTCAAGAGAGCCTCTGCACTTCAGGGGATCAGCCTGAAAAAAAGAGGGAGGGAGGGAGGGAGAGAGAAAGAGAAAGAGAGAGAGAGACATGGGGACCAAAGCTCCCGGTGGAGCAAAGGTGTTTTAATCAACTAGTGTGGGCATATATACTGTCTTAGAAGGTAGTTCGTCTCAGCAAAGATAAAGGTTAAAATTCCAGACTTACAAAACATAGATCAATATTAAAGAGAGGGTTGTAAACAATCACTTTTAAGGTATGGTTCACAAGAAGGAAGAAGGTATTTATCACGTATAGAAAAACTAATGAAGGAAATGCCTCGATTACTCAGCCCCCAGGAGAGGCTTGCCTCTCCTCTTAATTCCTGAGTAGTCAGGAATTAATAAGGAACAGAGAATTCCTGACAGGTCCAAAACAGCACACAGGAAGCCTCCTGTTAAATGCTTCCTGACATTCATTTACTACCTTTTGACTTTGAACTATATGATTAAAAAATGTATAAACTTTTCTAAATGCTTAATCTATTCAAACTTATATTCTGAAAAATGTTTTTGGAGATAAGTATGTGGAATACTATTTTTTTAAATAAAAATTGTATAATTGAACTTTGCATTTTAACCTGGAGCATACAAACTTAAAGTGGTATATTCATGCTTATATATACATTTTTATTTTTGTACAATTTTTAAAGACTACACTTCATTTAGTTATTACAAAATACTGGCTATATTCCTCATGTTGTACAGTACACCCTTGGGCCTTACAGCCAATAGTTTGTACATCCTGTTCTCCAATTCCTTTATTACCTGTCTTCAGTGGTAACTGCTAGTTTGTTCTCTTTATGTGTGAGTCTGCCTCTTTGTTTCTTATATTCACTGGTTTGTTGTATTTTTTAGATTCCACACATAAGTGATATATGGTATCTGTCTTTCTCTTTCTTATTTCACTTGGCATAAAACATTCTGAATCTATTTCATGTTGCTACAAATGTTTGCATATATTTGCTCCTACTATGAGGGTTGCCTTGTTTTGTTTATGGTTTCCTTTGCTGAATAAAATCTTTTAATTAGATACCATTTTCTTATTCTTGTTTTTATCTTCATTACTCTAGGAGGTGGGTGTAGAAAGACTTTGCTGCAGTTTATATCAGTTTCTGCCTGTGTTTTCTTCCAAAACTTTTACAGTGTCCAGCTTTACATTTAGGTCTTTAGTCTATTTTGAGTCTATTTTTTGGTATGATGTTATGGAGTGTTCTAATTTCATTTTTTTACACGTAGCTGCCCAGTTTTCCCAGAACCACTTATGGAAGAAACTCTTTCCTCCATTATATATTCTTGCCTTCTCTGTCAGAGATTAGATGGCCACTGGTGTGTGGCTTTATCTCTGGACTTTCTATTCTCTTCCTTTAATCTGTATTTCTGCTTTTGTGCCAGTACTATATTGTTTCTTCATTTTGCTTACTAAAGTAAGTAATCAAAAATTACTTAAATAATTGCAGTGTATATGGTAGAACAAAGGGGGTAACATGAGTAATAATCCCAGAAGTAATATAAACTGATAAATGGGAAAATAACTCAATACAAAAAAAAAAAATGTTAACTGAGCATTCACAGATGAGCAAGTGTCAAAAGCTAATAAATGACTAAAACACTCAAACTCATAGTTAGCCAAAGAAAGACTATTTGATGATGACACATTACTTACAGGATAATCAGGACATTACTTACAGGACACATCACTCAGCACCCATCAGAAAGGCAAAACTGATTGAGTTTTAACATCTATTGCTCTCAGGGATTGAAGGAGAAGGGAACACTCACTTACAGCAGAGGGTAATGTAAAATGCAACAGCCATCTTGAATGTTTTCTGGCAATATTAAATTAAGAATACTAAGGATTAATTCCTGTAATTAAGAAATTAAAAATCTATGACTCAGAAAAAAATGTAATATGCAGGGACATTTATTTAAGGATGTTTGCTCATACGAGAACAAAGATAAATGTATAAGCAATAAAATATATAAATCAAAGTACATCCATGCCATGGAATACCATGTATCCATTGTAAACTATGATTGATAGGTATAGTTGTTTACTTCCAGTTCATAAAAGAAAGTTCGTTATTTGCATATATATTTGTGAGGTATACTTTTGTAAATCAAAAACAAAAAAAATCAGATAAGTGAACCTATTAGTATAAATATCAATTATAAAAGCTTTTATATAATTCCATGGGCTTAATAAAAGTACATTATTCTAAAACTGAATTGCCAACATGGACTACTTTGGGAGATATAATGATGGAAAATGAAACAAACTGAACTGAAAAATATGCATCTCATTAGAAATTTATATAAAATTATGCATTGACATTTATAATGGCCTCTNNATAATGGCCTCTCAAAGTAAAATGAACAAAAGCAATGTGTTCACTTAAAGGCCAGAGAGTTCTAGAAACACATCATCTACCCTTCTGATATGATTTGCAAACATTAAAATATTTAGGGAAATACCAGAAAAGCAGAAAAATTTCACTAAATTGATAAAAATAAAATTTCTTCAATTAATTTTGAGATTATTGTTTTTCCTATTTCTGAATAAGACAGCTAAACCATATTTAAAATTTGTAAAAGGTATTATCTTCTGTAGTTTTTGTCCTTTCAAAAGATTACTTGTTCCTAATTATATCTAAACATGTTCACATTTGCCTTAAAATAGTCACTTATTGCAGCAACTGAGTTAACATGCAAAAATTGTTTATGCTAATAAGCAATTTGATTTAGACACTTTTTCTAATATGTATCCACACATCTGCGGG
>SJYF01001860.1:303342-317559 GCA_006410515.1 Procapra przewalskii | reverse complement strand
AGGGGCTTCGGCATTGGGAGATTGTGTACACCTGTGGCCAATGCATGTCAATGTATGGCAAAACAAATACAGTATTGTAATGTAGGGAAATAACAATAATAATAAAAATTAAAAAAAAAAGATCATTTGAATGCTGAGCAACTTTCACAAAACAACTTCTGAATGCTGGCAGAGGACACCAAACACCCAGAAAGGCAGCCCATGCTCTTCGAAAGGAGGTAGGACAGATACAAAAAGACAAAAAGAGAGACAAAAGAGTTAGGGACAGAGACCTGTCCCGGGGAGGGAGTCAAGAAGTTTCCAAACACCAGGAAATCCTTTCATGGGCGGGTCTGTGGAGACTTTTGGAATCTCAGCGGGCAACATAACCGGGAGGAAAAAAAAAAAAAAAAAAAAACCATAATATTTGCCTAACCACAACTCCTAGCAGAGAAGTAGCCTAGGCGCTCACGTTCGGCACCAGCCAGTGGGAGCTGGACAGGGAGGCACAGTTGCATGCTTAGGGTAAGGACCAGGCCTGGATGCCCTGAGGACAATCTGAGGAAGCTAATGTGAGATAGCAACCCAAACTGTAGGATAGCCAGAGAGAGGGGGAAAAAAAAAGAGACAGAGACAGAGAAAAATTTCCTGCTAAAAACTTTAGCCTAAGGCACAGCCTGGTCTGCTAACAGAACAAAGGACTGAGCAATCACCAGAGAGTTAGCCAGGCTGTGGACCGGTCCCTCCCCCCATCGGTAGCAGAGCAGCAGGTGGGTGACAGCCAGAGCTGGAAGGCAAGGGGCCTTCTTGGCCCCAGAGAGGGCATTCTCCACCAAACTGTGAGCAAGCTCCCAGTTGCTAACCAAGTCTTCCTGGGATCCTGGACAGTTGGCATCTGCCAGGAGGGTCGCAGCCAGAGATCAGCTCAGAGGAGACACATGGCACATCTGAGACGGTGCTCTTGTGGAGCACCCAGGAAACCAAGTGGCTGGGACTGGGGAGGTGATTAAGATATACAGACCACCCGGGACTGTGCGCTTGCCAACACATGGTTGCCTGAGCTGCTCGGACCTGGGAAGGGCACAAAACACATGCCCAACTGAGTCTGTGCCTTTGTGGAGTACCTGAGAACCTGAACCTGAGCAGCTTTGACCAGGGAAGTACATGAAGCCCAGGGCCTGCTTTGGACAGTTCCCCCTGCAGAGTAACCTGGAGCCTGAGCAGTGTAGACCGGGAAAGCACACACTCCGTGAGCTGGGACAAACCCAGTGTGGTCCATACGCTGCAAGTACTCCCCACACATGCCAGTGGCATTTGTTTGCACTGTTCCTCCCTCCCTACAGCACACTGAACAAGTGAGCCTAAATAAGTGACCACCTTTGCCCCTTGTGTCAGGGCAAAAATTAAGACACTGAAGAGATTTACAAACAGAGGAAGCCAAAATAAAAAAAGAAGAGGGAACCTCTTTGGAAGTGATAGGTGCAACAGATTAAAACCCTGTAGTTAGCATAGACTAAACATTGGAAGGGGCCTATAGACCTTGAGAAAAAGTATAAGCTGGAACAAGGAACTATCTGAAACTGAACTGACCCCACACTGCCCTTAACAGCTCCAGAGAAATTCCTAGATATATTTTACTATTTTCATTTTTTATTTTTTAAGTTCTCTATTACTCCTTTAATTTTCATTTTTATAACCTATTATTGCTTTGCAAAAAAGACCCTATTTTTAAAGAAAATATTATATATATTTATTTTTTGGTAATTTTTGTTATTTTGTTTTGTATGTATTTTTGAAACTCAAACCTCTACTCTAGATTTTTAATCTTTGCTTTTTGGTATTTGCTATCAATTTTGTATCTTTAAGAATCCAATCTTCAATATCCATTTTTACTTAGCAGTGTGATTACCAGCTTGAATGCTCTCTCCTGTTTTGACTCTCCTTATTCTCCCCCAGGTCACCTCTATCTCTTCCCTCCCCCTTCTTTTCTCTTCTCTATTTAACTCTGAATATCTTTGGGTGTTCTGGGCTGTAGAGAACACTTAGGGAACTGATGACTGGCTAGATTGGTCTCCCCTTTTTGATTCCCCCTATTCTCCTCCTCTATCTCACTCCTCTTTCTTCTCTTCATGTAACTCTGTGTCCCTCACTGTGGAAAATATTTTTACCATTAACCTAGATGTTTTATCATCAGTGCTGTATGGACAGAAAAGCCTTGAGGCTGCTGTAAGAATAAGACTGAAGGCTAGAGGCTGGAGGTTTAAATCCAAAACTTAGAACATCAGAAAACTCCTGACTCCAGGGAACATTAATCGGCAAGAGCTTCAGGCTCTACTACAAAGCTACAGTCATCAAGACAGTATGGCACTGGCATAAAGACAGAAATACAGATCAATGGAACAAAATAGAAAGCCCAGAGATAAATCCACACACCTATGGACACCTTATTTTTGACAAAGAAGGCAAGAATATACAATGGAGACGACAATCTCTTTAACAAGTGGTGCTGGGAAAACTGGTCAATCACTTGTAAAAGAATGAAACTAGAACACTTTCTAACACCGTACACAAAAGTAAACTAAAATGGATTAAAGATCTAAATGTAAGACCAGAAACTATATATAAACTCCTAGAGGAAAACATAGGCAAAACATCCTGACATAAATCACAGCAGGATCCTCTATGACCCACCTACCAAATGGGACCTAATTAAATGTAAAATCTTTTGCACAACTAAGGAAACTATAAGCAAGGTGAAAAAACAGCCTTCAAAATGGGAGAAAATAATAGCAAACCAAGCAACTGACAAAGAATTAATCTCAAAAATATACAAGCAGTTCATGCAGCTCAACTCCAGAAAAATAAACAACCAAATCAAAAAATGGGCCAAAGAACTAAACAGACATTTCTTCTTTGAAGACCTACAGATGGTTAACAAACACACGAAAAGATGCACAGCATCACTTATTATCAGAGAAATGCAAATCAAAACCACAATAAGGTATCATTTTACACCACTCAGAACAGCTGCAATCCAAAAGTCTACAAGCAATAAGTGCTGGAGAGGGTGTGGAGAAAAGGGAACCCTCTTACACTGTTGGTGGGAATGCAAACTAGTAAAGCCACTTTGGAGAAAAGTGTGGAGATTCCTTTAAAAAGTGAAAACAGAACTGCCTTATGACCCTGCAATCCCACTGATGGGCAGACACACCAAGGAAACCAGAATTGAAAGAGATATGTGTACCCCAATGTTTGTCACAACACTGTTTATAATAGCCAGGACATGGAAGCAACCTAGAGGTCCATCAGCAGATGAATGGATCAGAAAGCTGTGGTACATATACACAGTGGAATATTACTGAGCTATTTAAAAGAATGCCTTTGAATCAGTTCTAATGAGGTGAATGAAACTGGAGCCTATTATACAGAGTGAAGTAAGCCAGAAAGAAAGACAACAATACAGTATATTAACACATATATATGAAATTTTAAAAGATCGTTACTATGGCCCTATATGTGAGACAGCAAGAGACACAGATGTAAAGAACAGACTTTCGGACTCTATGGAAGAAGGCGAGGGTGGGATGAATTGAGAGAAAAGCATTGAAACATGTATAATACCATATGTGAAACAGATCGCCAGTCCAGGTTTGATGCATGAGACAGGGTGCTCAGGGCCGCTGCACTGGGATGACCCTGAGGGATGGGATGGGGAAGGAGGTGGGAGAGGGGTTCAGGATGGGGAACACATGTATAGCCATGGCTGATTCATGTCAGTGTATGGCCAAACCACTACAATATTGTAATTAGCCTCCAATTAAAATAAATTTTTAAAAAGTTAAAAATATATATATTTTAAGCATAAAGAATGGGTTTTGACAGATGCATATACCCATGAAACTACTACCTCAGTTAAGATGTAAGGCACTGACATCATCCAAAAAGTTTCTTTGTACTGCTTTGCAGTCTTCCCCGTGGGGACTACCCCTTTCCGTAGGCAACCACTAGATCTGTCGTCACCATGGATTAGTTTTAACTGTCCTTGAGTTTCATTTCAAAGAAATTGTATAGAATGTATGTTTTTCTTGTATTCATCTTCTGTTACTCAGTATAATGTCTTTGAAGTTTAAAACTTAATATGTTGTTATACATGTCAAAAAATAGATGAAATTTAGATAAATTCATAAGTTTTCTGTATATCTTCCAGTTAACATTTTGGTAGCAATGATTTTAGAATAACAGTCAACATGATTTTTTTTCTTTAGTCTGGAGAAATGTAAAGTAAATCATTAAATACAGATTCTTTTTTCCACATTTCTAAGATGATTACTCAACTGTGTTAATAAGAAATGATTAGAGTTCCATCTCTCTATTATTTTTAAAGTCACACTCAATACAGCTAATCTTGATATATCCCACAGTGATTTTAAACTAATCAAATTCATTTGCAGAAGCAGAATTAATTTCATAGGTGAATAAACTGAGGATTTCCAGTCTAAGACTTTATATATCAGTACAAAGAAACAGGAAACACTTGTCTATCTGAAAGAAGCATTGACAACTATGGTGCTTGGAATTAGATTCTATGACATGTAAGAACAATCAGTCCAGAAAACATTTATGAAACTTTTATGACAACATGTTTTCACCTTGTCAGTTTAAATTTTTAATGCACACTGATATCAACCACTTGCTCTATTGTATACATACCTCATAATCTTTTTTTTCTACATGAAAATATGTTTATCTACCCTCAACTCTTTTTTCTTTTTATCCATTTGGAGGCTTTCTTAGTGGATAAAATAATTACCAACAGCTTTTAGATCTTGTTCAGCATCCTTTTTGTTTGTTTGTTTCCTATCATATTTTAATTATTTTTCTATTTTTACGGTTTCAGATATTTACCCTGAAGTTATATCATTGTATTTCATTGTTAAAATTTTATGTTTAAAAATACATCCTTGGTAATATATCTTGAGAATCTATAATCCATAACATTAATATAATTTAAAAATTACTTATAAAACCTTTATAAGTGTGTATGGGCTTTTTAAAATGGTTGCTTCTTTCTCCTACAATTTTTAAAATTGCCCTTATTGTACCAATTTATTAGAGTACATTTATCATTACTGCTTTGGCAAATAACTATTTCTTCTAACTTCATAAGCATTCTCATATTCATAGATATTATTGTATTGTTGTTCTTTGATATTTCTTTTAATGTCATTTTAAAATATTTTCGTATTTCTCCATTTTATATCTTTGATGTTGCCTTCACTCAAAGTTTTAAATATACACTATGTCATCTTGCAGGCGAAGTAAGAGATGCGAGTTGGATCCCTGGGTCAGAAAGATGCCCTGGAGGAGGGAATGCCAACCCACTCCAGTATTCTTGCCTGGAGAAACCTTGTGGACAGACAAGCCTGGCGGACTGGGATCCATAGAGTTGCAAAGAGTCGGACATGACTGAAGCTACTTAGCATACATACTCATCATATTGCTTATATTAAACTCCTATTCCTACAACAGTAGATAGCACTATCTTTTGATTTTGCTTTAAAATAAGATTTTGACTTTTAGTTTACATTAATTTTGTCAAAATAATTATGATTGGGTTTGTATATGTCCAGTTATATGTAATTGTTTTTTTCTCCCATTGGAATGCAAGCTGTATGAAGATAATGCACATCTTTGTTTTATTTGTTAGTAAACCTATGATACCTGAGGTAGTGTCTGGCATTGTGTATTTAATAATGAATGACTGTGGTTTTATAAAACCTGTCTCTTAATATTGATACATTGAACCCATTAATATGTTTCAAAACCTGTTCTTGGAAGCTCCCCATATATTTTGCAAAAGCCTATCTCACTAATATATTTTAACATTAAAGAATTATACAATTTTCTGTGGTACTTTATAGCATGGTTTGTCATATTTTCTTCCTTGAAAGTTTAATCCCAGAAAGACTGATAATGGCCTGTGAAGTAGAGTTTAGTCATGATATTACTCTCACCAGTTTTCCCACCAATGATGATTTTTGATGTAGTTAAAGCATTTAACCCAATTTCTTACTTTAATCTGGCTGCTATGTTGTGCACCAAGTCTTAAGATAAATGGTTCTGCCTGAAGAAAATACCCACCCAACAGTCACTGTTTACATGACTATTCCTCTGTAGTTGGCAACAATTATATCTTACATGATAATTATGGTGAAGCATTCCTGACATCACAGTAACTGTTCATAATCTGCTCTTACAAATAGCAAATGATTCCTCTGACAGCATATTTCAGTGTGATTCCTTTACCCTGTTACATATAGTGAGAAAATAAACTATTTATATTCAAATCAAATTAGAAAACTGTCCTCCCATATCTTGTAATTTTTATAATTTCTTATTTTATGAAAATGCTTATTTGGCATCATCAAATTTCCTGACATTTACCATTCCCCCCCACTTTTTTTAAAGAAGGCTATCTAATGACTCTCTAAAAGTATGTGCCCCAAAACAGCAGCATTGGCATCACCTGGGAACTTGCTAAAGATGAAAAATATTGGCTTCCACTGCAGACAAGTCTAATCTGAAGTTCTAGGAGTGAGGTCTCACAATCTGTGTTCTATTAAGCTTTCCAGGGGATTCTAGTAAAAAAAAAAAAAATGAGGTTTAAGAAACATTGCTCTAAGGTGATGTCTCCCATTTTTCTGATGTAATTCATAGACATAACATTTGTTGCATGAAAAGTTAGACATCAGCATTAAATATCAACGAGTTTGAAAGAATGCCAGAACACAGGTATACTAGTAAAATTATCTCTCAGAGATCAAATCCTTATCCATCTTGAATTGGGTTGCTCAAGAACAAACTCTGAGAAAGAGACTGATGTGCAGGTGTTTCAATTATGGCATGTCCTGAGAAACAAACCCTGTGGAAGCAGGAATCGGTAAAGGAAAAAATCAAACTACACAGAGGCCACATGTGTGTCCGCAGATGATTCTATCAGTGCTCTGGAGATGGGATGATCCTTTCAGAAGTATATTAATTAAAAGAAAGAGGCTTAATTCTTTCAACATTCTTCCCTGCTATCAGTCACTGAAAGCCAGTTCTCCTCTGGGAGAACCAAAATATTGATAAGGTAGCTTCCTTCATCGGATTTCTTGGAAAGGATTCAGCAGTAAGCTATGCAGACATTCTCACAGTCAGAGATTTGGTCAGGGAATCATAGTGTCTGTGCAACACATCTCATTTCCTAAATTGTTATAAAGATGTATTTTTATTTCTACAAACTGTTTTTTGTTTTATTTTCATATTTATTCTTTCCCAACTCAATCTTCAGCATGAAATGTAAGATAAAACATATTTAGATGAGGAAATGGTGTGCAAATCAAAACTTTTATAAAGTGATTGAGATATTTATAATTTATATTAAGTTCCAGTCAGTTCCAGTTATTTATACACAAAAGTCCTTATAGCTTTTAATCAAAAATAATATAAAACAGGAGTTGAAATAAAAACTATTGGTTAAAATTAACAGCAGTATGAACAAATATTTATAAAACGGTTATTGACAGATCTCCATTCATAAAAAGATGCTTCTGATATTTATCACAGATTGTAGCACTGAATTAAAGTGTTACTTGGTCAGTCATGTTCAACTCTGCAACCCCATGGACTGTTGCTTGCCAGGCTCTTCTCTCCATGGGATTCTCCAGGCAAGAATACTGCAGTGGGTTATTATTTCCTTCTCCAGGGAATCTCCCCAACCCTGGGATTGAATCTGGGTCTCCTGCATTGCAGGCAGATTCTTTACAGTCTGAGTCACTAGGTAAGCCACTGAATAACTGGATCAAAAATAAATAAAATGAAAGTAGAAAAGATGATCAAGTTGAGAGGCAAATCTTGTCCAGGAACTATTAGGAAAATGGAAAACTTGCTACATATCTATTTTACTCCTTAGAAATGGAGCATTAAGTGACAACCAATATTACATTTTGCAAAACAGACTGAGTCACTACTTTAGTTTACTAACAATATCTCCAATTGCATTTGAGATCTCTGCTAAAACTATTTTCTCTACCTGTTCCTAAACAGTTTTATTTTGGATATTTTAAAAAAGGATTTTCTAAAAGAATTTCTGGTTTCCAGGGACATCACTGGTGGCCCAGTGGCTAAGACTTCATGTTCCCAGTGCAAAGAGGAATGTACTGATCTCTGGTCAGGAAACTAGATCCCACTGGCCACAACTAAGAGTTTGCATGCTGCAACTAAAGGTCCTCCGTGCTGGAAGAGAACAAAATGGTGGAGGAAAAGGCAGATATGGAATACATCTCTCTTCATGGATACATCAGGAATACACCTTCAGACACAAAGTGCGTGCACAATACCAGCTGCAAATAGCGAGGAGTACTTGACCATGGAAAAGAATATATAGAACCACACAAAACTTGGTAGCACAGAGGAACCGGGGGGTAGGGGGGAGAGGTGAATAGCAGTGTTAGTAGGACTGGACCTGCCCTCCATGGGTGGGGGGAACTGAAGCAGCAGTCCCATCCCCACATCAGCAACTGTCTGAGTCAGAGGGGAAACATCTAAGGCTGAGATTGAAACAGCTGATCTGTGGCAGCCTAAATGAAATGAAAATCAGACAGTCCTTGCCACAGCCAGGGACACAGGGCCCCAGAAGGTGAAGGGCTGGGAGCTGGAGTTTAGGGATTGTGGGGCAATCCCAAGGTAATGGTATTGACTGTGAAGAGATGGATCAGAGAGCTGTGAGGGAGGAGACTGTGGTGGGAAATGCCTGTGAAGGAAAGCCAGGAAGCCATGGAAGCAAGGTGATACTGCTAGGGCACACATAGGTGGTGGAATCATCACCATAGCTTCTCTCTCCCCACATGGCAACATCAACAGGTGAACAATACACTGGCCCATAAGGTGCCTGACGCCAAACTACAGAATAGGACCTCACCCAGAGTGCCCCTTTAAGCGCTTGATGCACTGATCTACAGAGTAGGACCCCAGCCAGAGAGGTCCTTCTATATGCCTCACTCACCTAGCAACAGAGAAGGACCCCAGGCAAGAGAGCTCTCTAAGTGCCTGAATGGGTGGAGCTATGGAGAAAGACTGGCCGAAGAGGCCTTCTGATCACCAACTACAAGAGGCTTGAAAAAAGACTGATGGGGCCATAACTCCTGTGGCAGAGGCAGTCCATGTCCCAGTGCACTTGACACCCCTAGGGTCCCTGCAAGCCAAGCAGCTGTGCCACCTTCACACTCAACCCTCACTGGGTCAAAGTTACCACAGGCAAAAGGAAGTCTCGCATCTATGCAAGCAGGGTTGCTTCAGTCATATCCAATTCTTGGTGACCCTGTACTGTGGCCTGCCAGGCTTCTCTGTCAGGGGGGTTCTCCAGGCAAGAATACTGAAGCTCATTGGCCAACACTGGCTGCCATACCCTTCTAGAGCACTATGTTTCCTGCTGCCCTAGCTGCCAACTCCCCTGAGTACCCTGTGCTGCCAGAGCCCCTGTGACCCAAGCAGCTGCACCACCTCCACACCTGACCCTCACAGGGGCAAACCCAAGTTCTCCAGGGAAGCCTCAGGAGCAAACCCCAGGGGATGACTGACATGCAGAGGTGGGAAAACACACACACACACACACACACACACACACACACACACAATAGAAACCCAGGGGCAGTGTGGCTAAGGAAGAAGACCCAATATATTCCCACCAGCTTTACAAACTTCACATTAAATCCACACAACCTCTTCAGTGTCTGATTTCAGAAAGATGATAACAATAACCCTGTATGCAAGACAGCAAAAGAGACACAGATGTATAGAACAGTCTTTTGGACTCTGTGGGAGAGGGAGAGGGTGGGGTGATTTGGGAGAATGGCATTGAAACCTGTATAATATTATACAACAAATGAATCGCCAGTCTAAGTTCAATGCAGGATATAGGATGTTTGGGACTGGTGCACTGGGATGACCCAGAGGGATGGTATGGGAAGAGAGGTGGGAGGGGGATTCAGGATTGGGAACATGTGTACACCTGTGGTGGATTCATGCTGATGTATGGCAAAGCCAATACAATATTTTAAAGTAATTAGCCTCCAATAAAAATAAATAAATTAAATAAATAAATAAATCCACACAACCAACTAGGCAGACTCTTTGTCTATGGAATATATAAAAAGATATTAAGAATGCCAATAAAAGTAATGCACTAGTTTTGATAGCTGTGGACACTGGAGGCAAGGACACATGAGATTAGAATCTGAGCTGCAAGTCCAGAGACCAGCGCAGTATTGGAGTACATCATAGGGAAGTAAGGTGGACTGTGACTCTCAGAGAGGGAAAGGACTCTGACAGAGTGACTTGAGAAAGACACATTATTCTTATGTTATGACTGGTTCTATACATTCTTTTGGATACATTTTTTCTCACCCCCTTTTTTTTTAATTCACTCTGTTGTAGTTGTCAATTTTATTGGCACCATGAAATCTAATTGAGCTTTTATGTTTTTTATTTTTTAATTTTTTTAAAATCATACCACTTACTATTGTTGTAAATCTCTGCCTCTCCATTGGGCTTTTGCAGTTCTGAAGAATTTACCTTTTTAATTTTTTTTTCTTTTTTAAATTTCTTCTTCCTCCTTTTTAAAAAATTTTCTTTTTAAAATTTCTTTAAATCTATTATAATTTTTTCTATATTTATTTCTTTCTTTGCTTCTCCTCCTGTTCTTTTCCCCTTGCAGTTAGTCTTTAATGTAGGTAAAACTTCTTTGTGTGTCTGTTAGTCACTCAGTATTGTCCAACTCCTTGCAACCCTATGGGCTGTAGCCTGTTAGGCTGCTCAATCCATGGGATTCTTGAGGCAAGAATACTGGAACGGGTTTCCATTTCCTTCTCCATGGGATCTTCCCAATTCAGGGATCAAACCCAGGTCTCCCATATTGCAGGCAGATTCTTTACAGTCTGAGCCACCAGGGAAGCCCAAATCTATATTGACTTCTATTTAAATTTACATATCTAGTCTTTCTTTCTTTTCTTTTTTTCCTTTCCTCTCAACATATTTCTTAGTTTTGTTTTCGTTGCTCTAGTCTCCACTTGGTATCTTCTTTTACTTTTGTTTTCCAGTTTGTGCTTTATTTAGTTTGTTCTTAACTGGTAGATATAATTTTTGCTTTCTGTTGTTCTCTGTGTCTATCTATTGCACTTTATTTGTGTTGGACTGGTTTGACTTAGCTTATAAGTGTGTGTATATATATATACACACACACACATATGTGTGTGTGTGTGTGTGTATTCGAGTATTTTAATTATTATTTGCTTGATTCTGTAACTACAATTTGTCTGGGGTTCATCTTCAATTACTCATTTTGGGTTTTGGTTTTAATCTCACTTACCACATCTCACTTAACAAACTACTTGTGGAATCTTTATTCCTGAACAGAGATCAAGCCCTGAGCCTTGGAAGTGAAAGCAGTGACTCCAAGACCTTAGACTACCAGAGAACTAAACCTCAGTTCACCTTAGTTCAATTCAGTCAGTAGTGTCCGACTCTTTGCAACTCCATGAATAGCAGCACACCAGGCCTCCCTGTCCATCACCAACTCAGACTCATCCATCGAGTCCGTGATACCATCCAGCCATCTAATGCTCTGTTGTCCCCTTCTCCTCCTGCCCCCAATCCCTCCCAGCATCAGTCTTTTCCAATGAGTCAACTCTTCGCATGAGGTGGACAAAGTACTGGAGTTTCAGCTTTAGCACCATTCCTTCCAAAGAAATCCCAGGGCAGATCTCTTTTAGAATGGATTGGTTGGATCTCCTTGCAGTCCAAGGGACTCTCAAGAGTCTTCTCCAACACCACAGTTCAAAAGCATCAATTCTTTGGCACTCAGCTTTCTATACAGTCCAACTCTCACATCCATACTGACCACTGGAAAAACCATAGCCTTGACTAAACAGACCTTAGTCAGCAAAGTAATGTCTCTGCTTTTGAATATGCTGTCTAGGTTGGTCATAACTTTTCTTCCAAGGAGTAAGCGTCTTTTAATTTCATGGCTGCAGTCACCATCTGCAGTGATTTTGGAGCCCAAAAAAATAAAGTCTGCCACTGTTTCCACTGTTTCCCTATCTATTTCCCATGCAATGATGGAACCAGATGCCATGATCTTTGTTTTCTGAATGTTGAGCTTTAAGCCAACTTTTTCACTCTCCACTTTTACTTCCATCAAGAGGCCTTTTAGTTCCTCTTCACTTTCTGCCATAAGGGTGGTGTCATCTGCATATCTGAAGTTAATGATATTCTCCCAGCAGAAATTGATTCCAGCTTGTGTTTCTTCCAGTCCAGCATTTCTCATGATGTACTCTGCATAAAAGTGAAATAAGCAGGGTGACAATATACAGCCTTGACGTACTCCTTTTCCTATTTGAAACCAGTCTAACTGTTGCTTCCTGACCTGCATACACATTTCTCAAGAGGCAGGTCAGGTGGTCCCATTTGGTATTCCCATCTCTTTCAGAAACTAGGGAGTATCATATAGTGAGAACTCACACAGAGGAAACCACTTGAATACAAGACCCAGCATCACCCAACCATCACCCTGTGCAGGATGCCTCATCTAAGCTACAAAAAAAACAACAACAACAAAAATACAAACCCAATCATCTGCAGAAAGGACTACCACCTCACTCAGCCTTGCCCGTCAGAGGATAAACAAACAAAAACTCAGCACAATTATCACCCTATACAAAGTTTATACAAACCACTGTAACAAACTTAGGAGGGCAGAAACCAAAAGGAAGAAAGAATTCAATGTTGAATTCTGGGAAAAACGGAGACTTCAGACACAATAAATTTAAATAATAATAATAATAATGAAAAGGCAGATAAATACTACACAAATGAAGAAACAAACTAGTAACACAGAAGTCTGAAGAAATGAAGAGGGAATAGGCAAAATATCTGAAAAGGAATTCAGAATAATGATAGTAAAGATGATTTAAAAACCTTGAAAACATAATGGAGAAAATGCAAGAATCAATTAACAAAGACCTAGAAGAATTAAAGAATAAACATACAGAGACAAAAAACACAATTACTAAAGTTAAAAATACTCTAGAAGCAATCAAGAGCAGAATATCTGAAGCAGAAGAATGAATCATTAAGTTGGAAGATAAAATGGTGGAAATAACTTCTGAAGGTCAGAATAAAGTAAAAAGAATGAAAGAACTGAGGATAGTCTCCGAGACCTCTGGGTAATAGGAACATATATATCAATAATTATTTTAATGTAAATAGATTAAACACTCCAACCTAAAGACACAGACTGGCTGAATGGATACAAAAACAAAACCGATATATATGCTATTTACAACACACCCACTTCAGACCTAAAGACACATTTAGACTGAAAGTTAGAGGATGGAAAAATATAGTCCATGCAAATGAAATATAGTCCAAGTAAAAGAAAGTTGGAGTAGCAATCCTCATATCAGACAAAATAGACCTAAAAATTAAGAATATTACAAGAGATAAGAAAGGACACTACATAATGATCAAAGGGTCAATCCAAGAGGAAGATATAACAATTGCAATATCTACGCACCCAACATAGGAGCACCTCAATACATAAGACAAACATTAACAAATAAAAAGAGAAATTGACAGTAACATAATAATAATAGGGAACTTTAACAACCCGCTCACACCAACAGACAGATCATCAAAACAGGAAATTAATAAGGAAACACAGTTTAAAATGATAAATTAGATGAGATGGATCTAACTGATATCTTCATGACATTCCATCTAAATGCAGAAGAATACACCCTCTTCTCAAGTGCACATGGAACAATCTTCAGGATAGACCATGTCTTGGGTCACAAATCAAACCTCAGTAAATTCAAGAAAATTGAAATCATATCAAGCATCTTCTCTGACCACAACCCTATGAGACTAGATATTAATTTCAAGAAAAAATACTGTAAGAAACACAAACACATGCAGATTAAACAATATGCTGCCAAATAGCCAACAGATTACTGAAAAAAATCAAAATGAAAATAAAAAAAATTTCTAGAAACAAATGACAATGGAAAAATGACAACTCAAAACCTTTGGGATGCAGCAAAAGAGTCCTAAGAGGGAAGTTTATAGCAGTACAATCCTACCTCAAGAAACAAGAAAAACATCGACTAGGCACCTAAAACAACTGGGGGGGGGGGGAAGAAC
>SJYF01001860.1:240600-258585 GCA_006410515.1 Procapra przewalskii | reverse complement strand
TCACAGAAGAATCCAGGGTAAATTTTTAAATTACTCCTTCCTCTTCTCTTTAGTTCATCTGTTGTTTAGCATTGCATCTAATTAATGATAGGCCTCCTGGTGGCTCCGAAGGTAAAAGTCTCCCTGCAGTGCAGGAGACCTGAGCTCCATCCCTGGGCTGGGAAGATCCCCTGAAGGAAGAAACAGCAACCCACTCCAGTATCTTGCCTGGAAAATCCCATGGAACAAGGAGCCCGGCAGGCTACAGTCTATGGGATTGCAAAGAGTCAGAGATGACTGAGCAATTTCACTTCACAATTAATGATTCTCCAATTTCATCAGTACCCAGCAGTATGTCCCTCAATCTTAGATGTGGGCTGCAGCTGTTTTGGAAAAATCCAATATCCCTTTCACTGACATCTCAGGAATGCCTTGCATCTTTCTATATTCTTTAAAGCATTCTATATCATCACTGTATTATTTCTCCTTGTATATATGTGCAGCTTAAAAATGTGGGGGCAATTAATCTGTTCTCCCTAGCTGTAATTCTCAAAAATGGAGAATGAGATATGATTCAGCCTTCAGTATGTCAGGGATAAAATTCTGGGAAACTTCTGGTAAAATTTCTAAAGGTCCTAAATAATTGAGCCTTTGTTGCCTACAGCAGCAAATCCAATGATACATCTTCATATCTGCTTCTCCTTTTTTTCTATTGTGTTGTTCTTTCTCTTACTGATTGATTTTGGTCCATTATACATTCTTCACAGAGTATCTTATACAAAGTATGTATTGGAAATGCTTTCTTTCATTCTGCTGCTGCTGCTGCTGCTAAGTCGCTTCAGTCGTGTCCGACTCTTAGCGACCTCATGGACTGCAGCCTAAAGGCTCCTCCGTCCATGGGATTTCCCAGGCAAAAGTACTGGAGTGGGGTGCCATTGCTTTCTTCTTTCACTCTATAGTTTCCCAAATCATCCTCTTTATTGTACTATTTTAAGATATAAGTTCATGATTTTATTGTAGCTCAATTAATCAACTATTTCTTTTGTGGCTAGTACACTTAATTCCCTATTAATATATTCTTATTCAAAGTTAACAAAAGGATTGACCTATGATTATTTTTCAAAACATTAATTTTTTACAATCACATTTAGGTCTGTGATCCATTTAAACAGATGCTCTGTCTATGGTAGGCATCAAGATTCATTTTCCTCATGGATATTCATTTGGCCTAAATTCACATATTAAAGACAAGCATTAATTCCTCACTGCATTGTCACTGCTTGGGAACCAAAGTGTCTGGTTCTCTACTCAGCTTTCTTTGACAACATCTGGGCAGTATAAGATGGTTTTATGTTTAATTGGGCTTTGTTGGCATTAGTGAGTATGAAGCCAGAAATTTTTGTGTCTGTGGTATTTTGAATTTACTTTCTACAGCATTTATGTCTTTCTAGTTTTCTATATTTCTTGTCTTTTGACCTGAGAAAGTAGGCTGTTAAATAATTCTTATCTAACTCTGTTGGCATTTCTGGGTTGTGGATTCTTGTGTTCGAAATCTAGCATTTATGAAGCAAAACTCCAACCCAGGATATTTGCCTCTATGCTTTCCTTTGGATCCTAAGTCCTGTAGGTGGCCTTCCTTCTCTGTCCATTTTTCAGTCATTCAATTTGTTTAGTGTATAATTTCCAGGGTTGTTCCTTGTCAAAGAATTTGGAAAAGTATGGATACTCTGCCTCATAAAAACAGGAGTTTGACCTCTTTTCATATTTTAATGCCTAGCCTTACACATCTTTGAGAGAAAAGACAAAACAAAACAAAACAAAACAAAAAACAGAAAAACAGAGTAGTATCTTCTCCACATCTCCCTGTGCTTCCCATATACCTGAGATCAAGGCCCATCAAACTTTGCTACTTGGCATTTCTAAGCTCAATTAGTTTTCTTTTTCCAGCCCACATTATTGATGATAGATCAGTTGGGTTATCACTTCTTTAGTTTAATATCTGGATCCTCATTTCTAACATGAATGGCTAACAATGAATTCTATATAGATGTAATAAGTAAAGAAAAATAGTTAATTCTTAGATTTAAACTCAAGATTTCTAGAAATGATATGATACATATGCATGAAAGAAAAAAAAATTCTTCTTGGAATTAAAAAAATTGCATTATAGCTATTATAATTTTATATGCTCCTTACTCATGGGGTACAACTAATAATTAAATTTTATAACAGATGTATAAATGCATTACTACATGATGGGAGGTAACTGATTAAAATGCAGGTACTAACTGACAAATATGTATGTATTTTTGATGAGTCCTTTTGGCACACAACATAAGGAATTTATTGTTCTACTTTTATTTAAGAGTTAATCTCAAAAGACCTATCAGTGATTAAAATAAGCAATAATATGTAATCACTGTTGAGATTTCTACTCATTTTGTTAATTCCACATGACTCTCAGATCTTCTGCAGGAATTATTATTTCTTTCCTGTTTTCTGGAATATAACATAGTGTTACTAACAGATTTCTAAAGGGTTCTTATCTTTGAAAGTATCTTTAAATAATAAAGCAGAAACGTTCATAATTTTTAATATAAAATTGAGAACTTCTTTTTAAAGGGATGCTAATTTAAAAAATGTAAACTATTAAGTGGTAATTGTGGTTAGTGTAAGAAGACAGTTTGTTAATGGAGTTAGAAAGTGCAGATAATATGTACTTCCTCATCATTTAAAAGAACAAATATGATTAAAACATCTAACTTTTCTTTCATTCTTAAAAAAAATGCTGCATTTTTCTAGATAAGTTTATGAGTGTGTAAAGTTTATAATCAGGGTTCTATGATTTTGTAAGCAAGAACACTTCATCATTTTGTTTGTTTTCTTGTGGAAAAGAAACAGCATGCGAAAACTTCAGTCCCTATTCATGATTTGTAGTATAATCTTCCAATCAGTTTTTGAAAATCATTTTAAACCAGCACTATCTTTCAAAATTTATGGTTATATGATTTAAAGAAAAACTATATTAAAATTATAGATGTTATATTCTCCTAATATGAAATTCAAAGCTAATGAAAAAAAAGAGAGAGACATGGATACATACATGGATATAGAGGAAATGTGCTGTGCTGTATCACTCAGTTGTGTCCAATTCTTTGAGACCCCATGGACTGTAGCCCACCAGACTCTTCTGTCCATGGGGATCCTCCAGTCAAGAATACTGGAGTGGGTTGCTATGCCCTCCTCCAGGGATCTTCCCAACACAAAGATTGAACTCAGGCAGTCCCATAATGCAGGCAGATTCTTTACCATCTGAGCCACCAGGGAAGCCTAAGAATACTGGAGTGGAATTGTGAACATGTTAAAACTCAGACAATGTTCTTAGAGAGAAAGAATACTTGCTGTAATATTTTCATTCTTTTGATTTTATTTTTTATAAATATTTTGTGTTATATTTTGATGCAAATATCTTACAAATTTTTATTATGTACACAATTACATTTTGGAGGTTTCTTGGGTGGCTCAATAGTAAAAAAAAAAAAAGAAAAGAAAAAATCCTTCATCAATAGAGGAAACTAAGGAGACATGGGTTCTGTCTTTGGGTTTGGAAGATCCCTCAGTGGAAATTCTTTCTGGGAAAATCCCATGGACAGAGGAGGCTGGAGGGTTATAGTATATGTGGTTGCAAAGAGTTGGACAGGACTAGCAACTGAGTGTGCACACACACACAGGCAGTTTTATTTATAGGTTAAATCACTGTTTGCATCTAATTTTTTAACACATGATTCAAGCAAACAAATTATTTATATGAAATTAACTCAACTAGCTTTGACATTTGTATTATGCTTTAAGGCTATGTGAATGGAATACACACTAAATGATCAATACTCTTTTTAAAGAAGCTATGACTTCTCTTCAGGTGTAAATATTGCAATTGCAAACAATGACAGTGACAAACATAAATCTAATTTATTCAATCATCATCAAAAATGATAAAATATTTATATATTTACTATGTTAAAGTATATAAATTTAATTATAGTCTTCATAAGTATTATATCAGTGTTTTTCAATATATTTTAAAATTAGTCAAATCATTTAATAAGGTATAATTTGTTTCTCTTTTCAATTCCTAATATTTCTGTATTTTTCTACTGTTATAATATTCTTTCATGGTATATCTTTTGATTTTGAAGAGTAAAAATGATATTCACAATAAGCAAACCAGGGCCTTAATGTTAGAATTATAATTATTATTTTACTATTTAATGTCCTTTCCCTTCTAAGTTTGATTTAAATAGGTAGAATGTTATTCAATTAATTTCTCTCTAATATCTCTATGATCAAATCTTTAAAACTGTATGCTTTATATCAGCTGGAGATCTATGTATTTTTTCCTTTAAAATTCACCAAGGTTCTACTATATAACAAGAAATATAATGGAGAAGAAAATATAATCTCCACCCTCTGCTGCTGCTGCTGCTAAGTCACTTCAGTCGTGTCTAACTCTGTGCGACCCCAGAGACGGCAGCCCATCAGGCTCCCCCGTCCCTGGAATTCTCCAGCCAAGAACACTGGAGTGGGTTGCCACTTCCTTCTCCAATGCATGAAAGTGAAAAGTGAAAGTGAAGTCACTCAGTCGTGTCCTACTGTTCGTGACCCCATGGACTGCAGCCTACCAGTCTCCTCCATCCATGGGATTCTCCAGGCAAGAGTGCTGGAGTGGGCTGCCACTGCCTTCTCCACCCTCATGAGCCCTAAATTATGACAGAGAAAAAGAGTGAGCAAGCAAATAGGAAAATAAATATAAATTCTTCAACAGTAAATTAGCACTTGCCAAGGGCATCTGCCAGTGACTGAATGACAACAAAGGCATTTGGCCTTGCCTCTGCAGAGACTGAACCATGTGCTGCTGCAACTATGGACACTTGATACCACCTAAGGGGAATTCAAGGTGGAGAGTGAGGCACTCCATGCCCCAGGGAAACTAGTGGAACAAGTCTGTATATAATTAGATATTTTCAGGAATGTTTTCTTGATCCCAATCTTTGTATCTTCTTATATCTAAAGTGTGATGAAAGTGATAGTCACCCAGTTGTGTCATCTCTTTGCAACACATGAACTGTGGCCTGCCAGACTCCTCTGTCCATGGGATTTCCTAGGCAATAATACTGGAGTGAGTACAGTTCAGTTCAGTTGCTCAGTCCTGTCAAACTCTGTGTGACCCCAGGGAATGGAGCATGCCAGGCTTCTCTGTCCATCACCAACACCCAGAGCTTGCTCAAACTCATGTCCATTAAGTAGGCGATGCCATCCAACCAACTCATCCTTTGCCGTCCCCTCTCCCCCTGCCTTCAATCTTTCCCAGCATTAGGGTCTGTTCCAATGAGTCAGTTCTTCGCATTGGGTGGCCAAAATACTGGAGTTTCAGCTTCAGCATCAGACCTTCCAATGAATATTCAGGAAGGATTTCCTTTAGGATGGCCTGGTTGTATCTTTTTGAGCGTTCTAGGGACTCAAGAGTTTCTCCAACACCACAGCTCAAGTATCAATTCTTCAGCACTCAGCCTTATTTATGGTCCAGGTCTCAAATCATTATATGACTATTGGAAAAGCCATAGCTTTGACTAGGTAGACCATTTTCAGCAAAGGAATGTCTCTGCTTTTTAACATGCTATCTAGGCTGTTCATAGTTTTTCTTCCAAAGAGCAAATATCTTTTAATTTCAGGGCTGCAGTCATCATCTGCAGTGATTTTGGAGCCCAAGGAAATAAACTTGGCCACTGTTTCCTCATCTATTTGCCATGATACCATGATCTCAGTTTTCTGAATGTTGAGTTTCAAGCCAATGTTTTCACTCTCCTCTTTCACTTTCATCAAGAGGCTCTTTACTTCTTCACTTTATGCCATAAGGATGGTGGTGTCTGCATATCTGAGATTATTGATATTTCTCTTGGCAATCTTGTTCCAGCTTCTGCTTTATTTAGCCTGGAATTTCACATGATGTACCCTACACATAAGTTAAATAAGCAGGGTGACAATATACACCCTTGATGTACTCCTTTCCAAATTTGAAACCAGTCTATTGTTCCATGTCTGGTTCTAACTGTTGCATGCATACAGATTTTTCAGAAAGCAGGGAAAGTGTTGTCATATTCCAGTCTCTTTCAGAATTTTCCACAATTTGTTTTGATCCACACAGTTAAAGGCTTTGGTATAGTCAATAAAGCAGAAGTAGATGTTTTCCTGGAATTCTATTGCCTTTTCTATGATCCAACATATGTTAGCAATTTGATCTCTGGTTCTTCTGCCTTTTCTAAATCCAGCTTGAACATCTGGAAGTTCTCAGTTCACATAAGGCTGAAGTCTGGCTTGGAGAATTTTGAGCATTACTTTGCTAGCGTGTGAGATGAGTGCAATTGTGCAGTAGTTTGAGCATTCTTTGGCATTGCCTTTCTTTGGGATCAGAATGCAAACAGACCTTTACCACTCCTGTTGCCTCTGCTGAGTTTTTCCAAATTTGCTGGCATATTGAGTGTAGCACTTTCACAGCATCACCTTTTAAAGGATTTGAAATAGTTCAGCTGTATTTCTGTCTCCTTCACTTTTTGTTCATAGTGACACTTCCTAAGGCCAACTTGACTTCGCATTCCAGGATGTCTGTCTCTAGGTGAGTGATCATGCCATTGTGGTTATCTGTGTCATGAAGATCTTTTTTGTATAGTTATTGTCTATGTTCTTGCCACCTTTTCTTAATATCTTCTGCTTCTGTTAGGACCATACTATTTCTGTCCTTATATTGTGCCCATCTTTGCATGAAATATTCCCTTGGTATCTCTAATTTTTTTTTTAAAGAGATCTCTAGTCTTTCCCATTCTATTGTTTTCCTCTAATTCTTTACCTTGATCAGTGAGGAAGGTTTTCTTATCTCCCCTTGTTGTTCTTTGCAACTCTACATTTAGATGGGTATATCATTCCTTTTCTCCTTTGCCTTTATTTCTTTTTCTCAGCTATTGTGAGGCCTCCTCTGATGACCATTTTACCTTGTTACATTTCTTTTTCTTGGGAATTGTCTTGACCACTGTCTCCTGTACAATGTCACGAACCTCTGGCCTTAGTTCTTTAGGCACTCTATCAGATCTACTCCCTTGAATCTATTTGTCAGTTCTATTGTATAATTGTAAGGGGTTTGATTTAGGTCCTTTGAAAGGTCTAATGGTTTTTCCTACCTTCTTCAATTTAAGTTTCAATTTTGCAATAAAGAGTTCATAATCTGAGTTACAGTCAGCTATCTTGTTTTTGTTGACTGTGCCCTGCCAGGCTCCTCTGTGCATGGGATTTCCTAGGAAATAATACTGGCATTCCCTGGCAATAATGGTTACTGGGTAGCCATTCCCTTCTCCAGCAGATCTTCCTGACGCAGGGACTGAACTGTGGTCTCCCCTGTTGCAGGCAGATTCTTTACTGTCTGAGCCACCAACCTGAGACTATAGGGAAGCCCTCTCATATCTAGAACAGCATTAAGTCTCTTCATGGTGACATCAGCTCCTTGTGACTTAGCAGAAATATTTTGTAAAGTAACCTCTTGATTTCAGTGAACTCCCCCTTCATATAAATTGACCTTCCACCACTTCCTTTTTGGGAACAGTCTCATGTACATCCATACTGAACAGTGACATCAGTTTAAATTTGGGTTCTGTTCAGTCGATCAGTCATTTCCCACTCGGAGACCCTATGAATTGCAGCATGCCAGGCCTCCCTGTCCATCACTAACTCCCAGAGTTTACTCAGACTCCTGTCCATTGAGTCCGTGATGCCATCCAACCATCTCATCCTCTGTCATCCCCGTCCCTTCCTGCCTTCAATCTTTCCCAGAATCAGGGCCTTTTCACAGAATGAGCTCTTCGCATCAGGTGGCCAAAGTATTTGGAGTTTAAGCTTCAACATCAATCCTTCCAATGAACATCCTAAAGGACTGATTTCCTTTAGGATGGACTGGTTGGATCTCCTTGCAGTCCAGGGGACTCTCAAGAGTCTTCTCAAACAGCATAGTTCAAATCATCAATTCTTCTGTGCTCAGCTTTCTTTATAGTCCAGCTGTCACAGCCATACATAACAAATGGAAAAACCATAGTCTTGAATAGATGGACCTTTGTTGGCAAAGTAATGTTTCTGCTTTTTAATATGCTGTCTAGGTTGGTCATAACTTTCCTTCCAAGGAGTAAGCGTCTTTTAATTTCATGGCTGCAATCACCATCTGCAGTGATTTTCGAGCCCCCCAAAAATAAAGTCAGCCACTGTTTCCACTGTTTCCCATCTATTTCCCATGAAGTGATGGGACTGGATGCCATGATCTTAGTTTTCTAAATGTTGAGATTTAAGCCAACTTTTCCACTCTCCTCTTTCATCAAGAGGTTCTTTAGCTCTTCTTCACTTTCTGCCATAGGGGGTGTCATGTGAATATCTGAGGTTATTGATATTTCTCCCACCAATCTTGCTTCAAGCTTGTGCTTCATCCTGCCCAGTGTTTCAAATTATATACTCTGCAATAAGTTAAATAAGCAAGGTGACAATATACAGCTTTGACATACTCCTTTCCATATTTGGAACCAGTCTATTGTGCCATGTCCAGTTCTAACTGTTGCTTCCTGAGCTGCATACAGGTTTCTCAAGAGGCAGATCAGGTGGTCTGCTATTCCCATCTCTTTCAGAATTTTCCACAGTTTATTGTGATCCACACAGTCAAAGGCTTTGGCATAGTCAATAAAGCAGAAATACATGTTTTTCTGGAACTCTTTTTCTTTTTCAATGATCTAGCGAATGTTGGCAATTTGGTCTCTGGCTCTTCTACCTTTTCTAAAACCAGCTTCAACATCTGGAAGTTCATGGTTCACATATTACTGAAGTCTGGTTTGGAGAACTTTGAGCATTACTTTACTAGCATGTGAGATGAGTGCAATTGTGCAGCAGTTTGAGCATTCTTTGGCATTGCCTTTCTTTGGGATTGGAATGAAAATTGACCTTTTCCAATCCTGTGGCCACTGGTGAGTTTTCCAAATTTGTTGGCATATTGAGTGTAGCACTTCAACAGCATCATCTTTCAGAATTTAAAATAGCTCAACTGGAATTCCATCACCTCCACTAGCTTTGTTCATAATGATACTTCCTAAGGCCCACTTGATTTCACATTCCAGGATGTCTGGCTCTAGGTGAGTGACCATACCATTGTGATTATCTGGGTCATGCAGATCTTTTTTGTATAGTTCTTCTGTGTATTCTTGAGCATTGTTTAAATTGTAAGGGCAGAGGCCTAAATAGTACAACGTATAATATTGAGGAGTTCACATTTTTGAGCAGAAAATATAAATTTTACAAGCTGTTTTTGCATTTTGAAATTACAAGAAAAATAAAGCAATCTTGACATGGACCCATATACTGCTGCTGCTGCTGCTGCTAAGTCGCTTCAGTCATGCCCAACTCTGTGAAACCCCACAGATGGCAGCCCACTAGGCTCCTCTGTCCATGGGATTCTCCAGGCAAGAATACTGGAGTGGGTTGTCATTTCCTTCTCCAATGCATTGAAGCGAAAAGTGAAAGTGAAGTCAATCAGTCCTGCCTGATTCTTAGTGATCCCATGGACTGCAGCCTACCAGGCTTCTCCTTCCATGGAATTTTCCAGGCAAGAGTATTGGAGTGGGTTGCCATTGCCTTCTCCAGGACCCATATACTAGAGATGAGTTATGTAAAAATCTTAACAGAAAAACTATAAAGCTAATTAGATATAAGATATAAGAATGCTTATATCAGGGCCAACTTTTTAGTGGCTAACAATGTCTTAAGCAAGAACTCCAAAGCACAGGCAAATTTAAATTAAATAAATAAATAAAAACAGGAAAACTGTGAAAACTACTTTGGATATAGCAAACAGAAGTTTGCCAAGAGATAACAAATAGGTGATGAATCCCCAAAAAAAGGAGAGAGAAAAATATAAAAAGAAATATCAAAATATTAACAAGCATGTGAAGAGATACTTAAATTCATAGGAGAGATGCAAATTACAACAGCAATGACTACTAATCTAATGTTTGACATTAGATTGGTTCACTTTAAAAAGGTGGCTAATGCTAAGAGTTTCCATGGATTTAGAGTGGAGAAAAATTGTAGACTGGTGCTGCAGTCTTAGAAATCAAATTTAATTTCCATTAATCTAGTTTCTGACTATATTATTGCTCAGAGGAATTTTCCAAACTATCAGTGAGATTCTGTACACAAGAATTTGGAAAAACGAAACTTCCCAGAACTTCTCAGTGTAGTTATAAAGTCTCAGCCTCCTGAGATATAGGAAATGATACACTGTGAAGACAGAGAAGGTTTGTTTTTTACTTCCCAGAAAAACTTTGCATTTCACCTAAGAAGAGAGTTATCTGTAGTCATTTGTCTCTCTAATAATATATCTAATTGCACTTCTCCTCTGTGGTAAAAAGAGTTATAACTATAGACCTCGGTTACCACAAAGGATGGTTGAGTAACAAAAACTCTGCAGGGATTCAGAAGTTATTTTAGTATCGATTTACATTTCAAAAGGGATGAACATCTGGGTTGTAAATCTGGAGAAGTTAAATCTCTCCCATTCAGAAATTTATCTACATACTAAAGTGTGAAAATAAGAACCCAGGATAACCTGCTATTTTGCCAAAAAGACTATCTCAGAAGGTGACTGCTGACAGCTGCTTCTTTGCCTCCAGGTAAGCAAAAAAAAAAAAAGATATTTGTGGGTTCTTTGCCTAAAATATTGACTTCATATGTGTAGGGTGAGATTTAGCTCTCATGGTGCTGCCCCATGCTAAATATTGGCTTGCAGGTGAAGTAGAACAGGACCCTATGGTCCTTGCCCACTCCCCACCTGCATGTCCTCTGCCTGTCTTTGGTCTGTGGAAAACTTAATAAGTAATAAGTTAAATAAGTTAAATAAGAGAAATGAGAACATGTAGAACAAAGGAAAACATTCAAGGAGATAAAATGATAATAATGTCAACATTAAGTATAGTCAAGAACCTATAGTTCCTCCTCAAGGGGTATGGCAACCCACTCCAGTACTCTTGCCTGGAAAATCTCATGGACGGAGGAGCGTTGTAGGCTACAGTCCATGGGGTAGCAAAGAGTCGGACACAACTGAGCCACTTCACTTTCAAGGGGTATCAATAATATTCTGAACTGTGGTGTAGATACTGAAACCTCCACCAGGTGGAAGACATTAACTACATAATGACCAGACTGTGCCCAAGACATAGCTGCCACAATTTCAAGACCTGGCCTTAAAGAAATGGAAACAAACTGACCCTGGAACTGAAGATCAACTGTACTGAAAACAATCAATCAAGATAATACTGATCAGATCACCGATGGCCAATTTCAAGATGTCTGCCAGAGTTGATGGTCTATTTCTGCATGTAGGCCCCTCCATCTTTCTATAAAAGCTCTTGTCCCCTGATTGCCAGTGGGGAGAGTAGATCTTTGGACAGACTTCTGCCTTCCTCTACCTCTCCCACCAGATGATAGCATCCTCTCCACCAACCTGGCCTCTTTATTGACTTCTGGGCAACAAACAGCCAGACTCCACTTTTGGTAACACAGGGAAACCAACTGTCTATTATTTGTCATAAATAAATATCTTCTTATTCTTGTTTAGTTGCAAAGTCATGTCTGACTCTTTGCGACCCCATAGACTGTAGCCCACCAGGCTCTCTGTCCATTGGATTTCCCAGGCAAGAATACTAGAGTGGGTACCATTTCTTTCTCCAGGGGAGATTCCTGACCCAGAGATCTAACTGCAATGCACGAGGATTTCTGCTGAGCCACCAAGAAAGCCCAAACATTAATCTCCTCCATTTCAAAAACTTTATGTGTGCTTTCAAAATAATGTTAATAAATAGAGATATTAAAAAGCTAAAAGTGAATGTACATCATAGTATTGTTTGTGTTAAAGTTGGAGGTGTCAAGCTCATATAAAAGATAGTTATCTTACCAGTAAAATGGGTTTATTTGGAAATAGAAGAAACCTGCAATTTGGGATAGGCAAGCTCTGGTGAAACATAGTCAAGTCTAGAGAACAAAGGTGGGGGGAGCTTGCTTTTATTAAGTCTATCAGTCCTGGGTGTTCTTTGGAAGGACTGATGCTAAAGCTGAATACTTTGGCCACTTCATGTGAAGAGCTGACTCACTGGAAAAGACTCTGATGCTTGGAAAGACTGAAGGCAGGAGGAGAAGGGAACAACAGAGGATGAGATGGCTGGATGGCATCACTGACTCGATGGACATGAGTTTGAGTGAGCTCCAGGAGTTGGTGATGGACAGGGAGGCCTGGCGTGCTGCAATTCATGGGGTCACAAAGAGTCGGATAAGACTGAGCAACTGAACTGGACTGACTAAGACAAAAACTGGGGAAGGTCGTTTTGAACAAAAGTTCACAGCGGGAGAATAAGACTTTGAGGTTGTGAAGGTTTCTCATTGACTGTAGGTCATAGCTAAAAGAACAGGATCAAATTCCCAAGTGATCAATGTACTCCCTCAGGCCAGAAGAAAAGCAATATTCTTATCTTCCTTCTATCTGCAGGCTGCAAAAGCGGTATGTACTTGAGTGGTATTTGCTTCAGGACTATCTGACTCCATTTTAAAATGTAGTTTTCCATTATTTATTTTCAAAGAGGTCATCAAGTTGTCCAAACATAATGTGAATTGTACTAGTACATGAATTAGGAGCCATCTCTGATGTCTGAATGCTGACAGATTCTGTCCTTAACCAATTTCTACTCATGCTCCTCTGAATTCCTTTCTAACAAGGCTTCAACTTTGAACTTCTGTGTTCATCTCTGTGTTGTTCAATTTTTAGCAAGAATAATGCTAAGTCAGTTTAGCTAGAATCCCTCCTTTTCCATATCTGATCACCATCAATATCGAACTAAGTTCTTTATCCTGCCCCATTTCCAAGTTATAGTCTGCTCTTAGCAGACTGTAGTCAGTTTAACCACAACACCCTTTTACTCCTGACTGTTCTTCTTAGTAATTTTCCATCCACTTCACCCTCACTCATAGACACTTGACTATAAATTTCTAAATTCCTGGTATTTGGAGTCAAGTAAAAATCTTTCTCCCCCACTATAAGATCCAGTGCAGAGTTCCCTATACCTATCACAATAACCTACCTTGAATAAAGTCTGCCTTACCATCTTTAACAATTATCATGAATATATTTTTTAAAATCAATGCTGTGAAATATGGTTGGCAAAATGAAGTAATGGACATCAAATTGCATATGGACATAAAACTGAGAGGAGAAAAAACTTTAAAAAATGAAATTATGTCACAATTCCATTTATAGCTGAATTCAGATTTTAGAGTGCTCACCATAACCTCAAGGAACCTCAAGCTCCCTGAAATAAAAACTATGACAAATCTAGACAGTATATTAAAAAGCAGAGACATTACTTTGCTGACAAAGGTCCATACAGTCAAAGCTATGGTTTTTCTAGTAGTCATGAATGGATGTGAGAGTTGGACCATAAAGAAGGCTGAGCACCAAAGAATTGATGCTTTCAAACTGTATTGTTGGAGAAGACACTTGAGAGTCCTTTGGACTGTGAGGAGATCCAACCAGTCAATCTGAAAGGAAATCAATCCTGAATATTCATTGGAAGGACTGATGCTGTAACTGAAACTCCAATAATTTGGCTACCGGATGTGAAGAACTGACTCATTAAAAAAGACTCTGATGCTTGGAAAGATTGAAGGCAGGAGGATAAGGGGATGGCAGATGATGAGATGGTTGGATGGCATCAACAACTCAATGGAGATGAGTTTGAGCAAGCTCCAGGAGATGCTGAAGGCCAGGGAAGCCAGGTGCGCTGCAGTCCATGGGGTCGCAAAGAGTCAGACATGACTTATTGACTGAACAACAACAAATACAGAGAATAACTACACACATTTGAATAAAATATACACAATCAAAAGTGTAGCTACAGCTATCAAATACATAAGAATCACTGCTGCATAGGGTAGTAGGTGGGACAGGATGGGAACAGGAAATAGAAAAAATTAAGTATACATTAAATTAAAGGAGAAACATATGTCAAGTATTATTTGACATGAAGTGAGAAATATTAATGCATCTTTCTGCTCTTGATGAAAAAAGTGAAAATATGTCTTTCTGAAATACTTAATATACTTGAATCAGTTAATCACCGATCATATGTATTAAAATTATATTTTATTTTTGGATTATCACAATTGTATAGATTTATATCCATGTTAAAATTGAAGACTTTCAAAGATGACAGGAGCAACATTGCTATTCCATGGTGTGGCCATTTCCTTTGGTTTCCTCTTTTAACTCCTTAACTGTTAAATGATTATCTGAGGCATATTAAAAATTTTAAGAATTTATTAGAGCAAAAATGACATTTATGGAGATGACAATGAAATGGTGTCATTATCATACTTTCCAATTCCTTACTGTTAATTGAATAATCTAAAAACAGTCATTAACATTTTATCTAAACCTATGATTATTTATTAATGCTAAACCTGCTAAAAAAAATAAGAAAACATCTCCAATATGGTCTTCCTAAACTCTGCATCACCAAATTGATATTTAATTAATCGTAGTTTTGGCTCTCCCAGAAATGACATTTTAAACCAATCAATCAGAAATCACCTGGTCAGCAGAGGTTAGGTAATCAGCTTGATAGACCCCCTGCTGCTGCTGCTGCTGCTAAGTCAGTTCAGTTGTGTCCGACCCCATAGAAGGCAGCCCACCAGGCTCCCCTGTTCCTGGGATTCTCCAGGCAAGAACACCGGAGTGGGTTGCCATTTCCTTCTCCAATGCATGAAGTGAAAAGTGAAGTCGCTTAGTTGTGTACGACTGGTAGTGACCCCATGGACTGTAGCCCACCAAGGCTCATCCTTCCATGGGATTTTCCAGGCAAGAATACTGGAGTGGGATGCCATTGCCTTCTCCGGATAGACCTCCTACCATCCCCTAAAGGAAAGTAACCATGAAATAACCAACACATTTTACCTAATATAATTTCCGTCTGCTTGCTCCCTCTGGCTGTAAAAATCTCATTTTGTACAGCTCCTCAGAGCTCCTTTCTATATACCTCATTGGATGCTGCTGGATTTGAATCGATTTTTGCTCTAATAAATTCTTAAAATTTTTAATATGCCTCAGATAATCATTTGACAGTTAAGGAATTAAAAGAGGAAACCAAAGGAAATGGCCACACCGTGGAGTAGCAGTGCTGCTGCTGCTGCTGCTAAGTCGCATCAGTCGTGTCTGATTCTGTGCAACCCCATAGATGGCAGCCCACCAGGCTCCCCTGTTCATGAGATTCTCCAGGGATAAGAACACTGGAGTGGGTTGTCATTTCCTGAATAAGTAATGAGCAGCCAGATATAGGTATGAGTTGGGCCCCTTGAACTCTCTGCTTTCTCCCTGCCTCTGAGGGTAAAAGATCAGCCCCTCTTGGTCCCAGCTCCACAGTTTTTACATTGTAAACTTTCAGACTTTTTTTTTCCCCCAGATGGAGTCTGGAAACCACTGGAGTCAAACTAAGTCTCAGTTAGAAACAGACTTGGTTCAGGGATGGACTAAGTCCCACTTCAACTGGACTAGGTCCAATGTGAGGTGATGGGTGAATACAATTTTAAGACTGAACAAGCAGGTTAGTCCTACCAAAGATAATCTTGAATTACAGTAGACACATTGAGAATTTTTAATTTAGGCTTATCCATTTAGGATATGCCCTAAGGACAAAGGGGTCTTAACTGAGAACTCACTATAAAAAGTAGAGAAAAAATTATTCTCCCTCCTCTATAGCTTCTGGTGACCAGAAGACCCATTAGGACATTCCACTCTCTCTTGCATTCAGAATCCTGGCAAAACTGGTAGAAGTGAGAATATTCTCTAAAGTCAGCTCTCCCTGATTTCTTTCTATGGTGTCTGGTCAAGACAGGAAATTAAAATGTCACTTTGTCCCTTCCTTTCTAAATTTGATTTGGCAGAGGAAAAAAAAAAACAGAATTAGATCCTTGAATTGTGACTTGAGAATTTCCCTTTGGGTACCCACTGGTCATTAACCTTTCTTCTCTCCAGATATTGTTATTATCTTCTTGCTTGTCTCAACTTGTGCCCTGAGAACTTTCTTGGCAACCTTAAAGTTGAGGGCTTGAAAAATACAGCCAGGTAGAAATGTGAGGCAAACGTCATTTGCTGCTAGTGTTTTACTATTGCCAGCTCTCAGGAGAACTAAGTCTTTCTTTTGAGGGGCTATTTTTGGGATGGCTCTGAATTGTGTGGGAGCAGTAATTTTCGTACCCTTTTGAGGGATGACACTGACACTCATGGGCTTTCCTGATAGCTCAGTTGTAAAGAATCTGCCTGCAATGCAGGATATACCAATTTGATTTCGGGGTTGAGAAGATCCCCTGGAGAAGGGATAGGCTACTCACTCCAGTATTCTTGAGCTTCCCTGTGGCTCAGCTGGTGAAGAATCTGCCTGTAATGTGAGAGACCTGGGTTCAATCCTTGGGTTGGGAAGATCCCATGAAAAAGGGAAAGGCTACCCACTCCAGTATTCTGGCCTGCAGAACTCCATGGACTGTATAGTCCTTGGGGTTCAAAGAGTTGGACACCACTGAGCGACTTTCACTTCCCTGCATTCATGAGGTAGTTCAACACTGCTAGGAATATTTACTGCTTGTTTTGGCTGCAAACTGACAGTATGCAATACTAAAAACTTTACTTGTATTTAAAAAATAATTTAAGTAGCTCTATGATTGTCACCCTGCTTATTTAATTTATATGCAGAGTAAATCATGAGAAACGCTGGACTGGAAGGAGCAAATGCTGGAATCAAGACTGCCAGGAGAAATATCAATAACCTCAGATATGCAGATGACACCACCCTTACGACAGAAAGTGAGAGGACCTAAAAAGCCTCTTGATGAAAGTAAAACAGGAGAGTGAAAAAGTTAGCTTAAAGTTCAACATTCAGAAAGCAAATATCATAGCATCTGGTCCCAACACTTCATGGCAAACAGATGGGGAAAGAGTGGAAATAGTGTCAGACTTTATTTTGGGGGGCTCCAAATTGAGAAATCTGTATGCAGGTCAGGAAGCAACAGTTAGAACTGGACATGGAACAATAAACTGGTTCCAAATAGGAAAAGGAATACATCAAGGCTGTATATTGTCACCCTGCTCATTTAACTTCTATGCAGAGTACATCATGAGAAATGCTGGGCTGGAAGAAACACAAGCTGGAATCAAGATTGCCAGGAGAAATATCAATAACCTCAGATATGAAGATGACACCACCCTATGGCAGAAAGTGAAGAGGAACTAAAAAGCCTCTTGATGAAAGTGAAAGTGGAGAGTGAAAAAGTTGGTTTAAAGCTCAGTATTCAGAAAACGAAGATCATGGCATCTGATCTCATCACTTCATGAGAAATAGATGGGGAAACATTGGAAACAGTGGCAGACTTTATTTTTTGGGGCCCCAAAATCACTGCAGATGGTGATTATAGCCATGAAATTAAAAATTGCTTACTTCTTGGAAGGAAAGCTATGATCAACCTAGATAGCATATTCAAAAGCAGAGACATTACTTTGCTGACTAAGGTCCGTCTAGTCAAGGCTATGGTTTTTCCTATGGTCATGTACGGATGTGAGAGTTGGACTGTGAAGAAGGCTGAGCGCCAAAGAATTGATGCCTTTGAACTGTGGTGTTGGAGAAGACTCTTGAGAGTCCCTTGGACTTCAAGGAGATCCAACCAGTCCATTGTAAAGGAGATCAGCCCTGGGATTTCTTTGGAAGGAATGATGCTAAATCTGAAACTCAGTACTTTGGCCACCTCATGTGAAGAGTTGACTCATTGGAAAAGACTTTGATGCTGGGAGGGATTGGGGGCAGGAGGAGAAGAGGACGACAGAGGATGAGATGGCTGGAT
>SJYF01001860.1:149514-161314 GCA_006410515.1 Procapra przewalskii | reverse complement strand
CATTAAACTGGATAGTTTGATAGGTTTCTACAGATACTCCATCCAAATGTAGCACAATGCATATTCTGAAGTGCATGTGGAACCTCCTCAAGATAGGTTAAGAAGATAGCAGTTATACCAAGTGCTTTTTCCAACATGAATATAAGTAAGCTATAAAAAAAGAACTGGAATTATGTTTAGACAGAATAGTGTGCTACGGGACAACTATTAGGTCAATGAAGAAATCAGAGGAGGAAAAGAATACCTGAAGGCAAATAAAAATGAAATACAGTAGTACAACATACTAAAATATATTTAGTGGAAGAAAAGAAAAAAAAAGTACTAAGAGGAAAGTTTATAGCAATATAACAACACAAGCCTACCTCAAGAAACCAGAAAAAAATTCAAATAAAGAATCTAGCCATATACCTAAAGGAACTAGAAAAGGTAAGAACAAATGAAGTCCAGAATTAGTAGAAGGAAGTAAATAGACTAAAAAGAAAATAGAAAAGATAAAATTGGCAAACCTTTTAGCTAGACTCACTGAGAAAACAAAGAAAGTGCTAATAAATAAAATCAGAGAGGAAAGGGGAAAATTACAATGGATGCCTAGGGAGAAAAAAAGGATTATAAGGGGACAATATGAGCTGCTATGCTATGCACAACAGATTGGACAACTTAGGAAAAAAATGGACAAACATTAAAATCATGCAAACATTCAGAACTCAATCATGAACATATAGAAAGAAAATCTGTACATTCATCAATAGTACAGAGATTAAAACGTTAAACACATAGCTCCTCCACAGGGCCTTCCCTGGTAGCTCAGTGGTAAAGAATCCATCTGCCAGTGCAGAAGACACAGATTCAGTCCCTAATCTGGGAAGATCCCACATTCTGTGGAGCAAATAAGCCCATGTGCCTCAAATACTGAAGCCCATGCATCCTAAAAAAGAGGAGCCACTCACATGATATTATACATATTTCAATGCCATTCTCCCAAATCATCCCACCCTCTCCCTCTCCCACAGAGTCCAAAAGTCTGTTCTATACATCGGTGTCTCTTGACCCAGAGAGATGGTATGGGGAGGGATGGGGGAGGGGGGTTCAGGATTGGAAACTCATGTACACCCATGGTGGATTCATGTTGATGTATGGCAAAACCAATACAGTATGGTAAAATAAAGTAAAATTTAAAAAAATAAATAGTAAAAATTTTTACAAACAACAACAAAAAAAAGAGGAGCCACTCAATGAGAAGCCCAATCACCACAACTAGAGAATAGCCCCTGCTTCCTACAAATAAAGAAAAGCTCTGTGCAGCACCAAAGACCAGCATGGCCATAAATAAATAAAATTTAAAAATACTTTGAAAGCTCCTCCGAAATATAAGGCCAGAATGATATGGCTTCATAGGTGAGTTCTACCAAACAATCAAAGATGATTTAATACCTGTCCTACTCAAACTATTCCATAAAACTGAGAGGGAGAGAGCACTTCCTAATTTTATGAGACCAACATCACCCTGATACCAATATCAAAGACAGTACAAAAAAATGAAAATTACAACCAATATGTTTGATGAACACAGATATAAAAGTCTTCAACAAAATATTAGCAAGCCAAATAGTATAATGTTATCAGGGTTTCTTAGGTGGCTCAGTCATAAAGAAAGAATCTGCCTACCAATGCAGGAAATGCATGTTCAATCCCTTAATCAGGACAATCACCTGGAAAAGGAAGTGGTAGCCCTCTCCAGTGGGAAATACTATGGACAGAGGAGCCTGATGGGCCACATTTATGGGGTCACAAGAAAGTAGGACACAACTTAGTGACTAAATAACAACAACATTAGAAGTATCACATATGATTAAGTGGGACTTATCTAGGGATCGATGATGGTTCAATATTTGTGAATCAGTCAACATGATGGACCACATTAACAAAATGAAAGATCAAAATCTGGGATCATCTAAGTAGATGCAGAAATAACTTTGACAAAATTCAATAATGATTTATGAAAAAAATTCTCAATAAAGAGTAGAAGGAACGTTCCTCAACATAATAAAAGCCATTTATAACAAACCTACTGCTAACATCGTACTCAGTGGTGAAAAGCTGAAAGCTGTCCTGCAACAAGGAGCAAGACGACAGTGCCCACTCTCACCATTCTTATTCAACAGAATATTGGAAGCCTTAGCCAGAACGATTAGGCAAGAAAAATCAATAAAAACCATCCAAATTGGAAAGAAAGAAGTAGAACTTTAACTACTTGTGGATGACTTGATTTTATATATATAGAAAACTCTAACCACTCTACAAAAATAAATGAATATAGTAAAGTTTCAGTGAGCAAAATCAGCATACAAAACACTTTTGCCCTTCTGTTTGCTTACAGTGAGCTGGCAGAAACATTAAGAAAACAAACCTAATTATAATAGCAACATATATAATAAAATACATAGGAATAAATTTCACCAAGGATGTGAAAAATCTATACATTTGAAAACTATATGATATTGTTTAAAAAAAATGAAAACTATATAAACAAATGGATACTCTGCTCACAGATTGGAAGAGTTAACATTGTTTAAATGTCCATATTGGTCCATTGGTCCAATGGTCCAACATTAGTCCGTATTTCCTAAAGCAATCTACAGATCCAGTGCAATCCATATCAAAATCCCAATGATATTTTTTCACGAGAGCAAAAAAAATTCTAAAATTTATTTGGCAGCACCAAAAACCCCTAATAGCCAAAATAATCCTGAGAAAAATAACAAAGTTGGAGGTATCATACACTCTGATTTCAAGTTTATTATAAAGCCAGGTTAAACAGAACAGCATGGTGTTGGCAGAAAGATACATAGGATAGAACATAAAATGGAACAGAATTTAGAGCTTAGAAAGAAATGAACACATATATGGAAAATTAATTTATGACAAAGGAGCAAAAAAAATAGGGCAAATGGAAAAAGCATAGTCTCTGTAATAAATAGAGTTGGGTAAACATGATAGCAACATGCAAAAAAAAAAAAGAAACTAGACCATTCACACTGTACACACTTATCAGCTCTACATTTGTAAAAGACCTGTATATGAGACTTGAAATCATAAAACTCCTAGAAGGAAAGCTAGGCAATATGCTCTTTGACTTGGTCTTAAAAATACGTTTCTTGATTTGTCTCCTTAGGCAAGGGAAACAAAAAGTAAACAAATGTGATTGCATCAAACAAGCTTCTACACAGCAAAGGACATCATCAATAATGCAAAAAGATAACCTGCTGATTGGGAGATTTGCAAATTATATAACCTATGTTTTTAATATCCAAAATATATTAAAACCTTAATGCTAAGTCACTTCAGTTGTGTCCGACTCTGTGAGATCCCGCAGACGGCAGCCCATGAGGCTCCCCCATCCCTGGGATTCTCCAGGCAAAAACACTGGAGTGGGTTGCCATTTCCTTCTCCAGTGCATGAAAGTGAAAGTGAAGTCACTCAATTGAGTCTGACTCTTAGTGATCCCATGGACTGCAGCCCACCAGGCTCCTCTGTCCATGGAATTTTCCAGGCAAGAGTGCTGGAGTGGGATGCCATTGCTCAACAAAAACAAAAACCCACATGACCCAGTGAAACAATAAGCAGAGGTACTGAATAAACATTTTTCCAAAGAAGACACACAGATGACAACAAGCACATGAAAAGATGTTCAACCCCACTCATTATTAGGAAAATGAAAATCTAAGATTATAGCTATAAAATTTAATAATATGTTTTCATTGTTTGCTTTGAGGACCCCAATTAGCTTATCAACATACAAATTAATTATGTAATTGACATTTAGTAGCCCAAAGCTTTATGCTAAGCATATAATAAAACTTGTCCTTTATTTTATAACTGGTGGAAGGTGAACTACAATTTGCATCCATAAAATAAGAGTAAACACCTTGACTTTCAGTAATATTTATTTACGAATCCCCTTTATCCCATTCCATAGATACATACTTCCAGAGTTTTCAGGATGTGCCATAATCTCCCTTAAATTGACATATGATCAAGAGGGATATTAGAAAACAAACAGATTGAATGAAATATAGACAATACAACAATGTTTCTTTCTTTGTTTTGTTGAATAGTTTCAAAAAGAGAGAAGAAAAATGAAAAACATCAATTAAACAAACATGGCTTCATACAGCAGAAGTACAACTTCACTTATAAAATAAAAATACATTTAAAGAGAGAATTTGTCATCTCATTAATATGCTACTAGTCCTCTTGTATTTTGTACTTGGTAATGGCCATAGCTGTTTTGGAAGTTCACAATTTATTGATGCCTTCTCTCTGTACAGGGTTAAAATATTTTTTTTATTGTATATGTGAATCAATAGTATATTTAAGGATATATGATAGGGTCAGAGTAGAATAAGTGTGGTGAAGAAAGAGTAAATGAAAATAAGGGTGAAGAGACTCCCTTTCTTCTTTTATTATTAATTCAGGAATGGAAATATCTCAGAATAGAAGTAGGAACAATGCTGAGCCTAGGAAAAATTGTTTCAAGTGGCTAATAAATAGATAAAATTATTTGTTCAAGGTCTACATGATTCTGTTCATTAGGATGAGTAATATGAAAGAAATATAATTGGGACAGAATTATTTGCATTTTATTCACTTACGTGCAGAGATCTATCTATATAGTAAGTAAGTAGTAACTGAGTGATGAAAGGGAGAGATTAATACATAAAGGAATGAAGGATAGAGATACAATATTCACCTTGCCCGGTTCCTCTGATGACATCAGTGAGGTAATCAGAATGTTCTAATATACATGGATTCCTAAGGAAAACTGTAAACCTATCAATCACCAGATGGAGTAAAATAAATTTTGAAATCATTCAAGATTTTTTTGAAACTTTTCCAGCAACCTTTTGCAGGTGTTTTTAATAGAGAAAATGTGCCCATCTGTGACTGTTTACCCACAAAGACTGTTTCAACAGACCCATAGATTCAAAACAGCCCAACATTCAGCAGGCTCATATTATGTACATAAGCATGTGTGATTAATTTTATTTACCATAGTTTATTACTGTTTGTATTTATTCAAGAATGAACAATGGGGAAGATATGGACCCAGCTGTCTGTGATTTAGCATTCAAGTTATTTGGACCAAGTGACTAAGCTATTAGATACTCCTCCAAAAAGGAGTCTATGATAGTTACTGAGCACCTGAAGCTCTGAATGTTGTCACTGATTGCCTTTTGTTCAGAGTTTTCTGTTTGTGAGTGGTATTACAGCATGCAGTGCTATCTGCAGCCACGTCTTTACTAAAGCGTTTCTGTGGCACTGGCATCGAAGCCCAGAGGTGACTCTGGAGTTAACAAAAAACATGTAAAGGAAGAAAGAGTGGTGGATCTCTGTGAGATAATTTACTTGCATGGTTCTCATCTCTGTCTTCACATTAAAACCATTGAAGGAGATTTCCATACCTGCCAGCACTGATACTATTAATTAATTCAATAACTGGGATGGGATCAGGGTATCATCTTTTATATTCACTTATTTTCACATCTCCTTAGGTAATTCCTCTGTGCTCTGAGAGTTGAGAGGTCCTTTGCTGTGTAGCAAATGCATATATTATTTTGAGAGAAACATTAAATACCAAACATAAGATTTTTTTAAAAAACTAAAAGAAGGGGATCCAAATTTGGTGTAAAAAGTTAGGTAAGAACAGTAATATCACAGGAATATCCCAAATTTGATAACAAAGTAGAGGAAAACAACACAATGGGAAAAACTAGAGATCTCTTCAAGAAAATTGCAGATAACAAAGGAATATTTCATGTAAAGATGGGCATAGGAAAGGACAGAAATTTTAAGAGCCTAGCAGAACCAGAAGACATGAAAAGGACGTGGCAAGAATGCACAGAAGAACTGTACAAGAAAGGTCTTAATGACCTGGATAACCAGACTGCTGTGGTCACTCACCTAGAGCCAGACATCCTTTTTTTTTAATTAATTAATTTTAATTGGAAGCTAATTACTTTGCAATATTGTGATGGCTTTTGTCATACATTGACATGAATCAGCCACAGGTGTACATGTGTTCCCCATCTTGAACACCCTTGCACCTCCCTCCCCATCCCATCCCTCAGGGTCATCCCAGTGCACTAGACCTGAGCAATGTGTCTCATGCATCAAACCTGGACTGCTGATCTGTTTCACATATGATAATATATATTTTCAATGCTATTCTCTCAAATCATCTGACCCTTGCCTTCTCCCACCAAGTCCAAAAGTCTGTTCTTTGCATCTGTGTCTCTTTTGCTGTCTCACATATAGGGTCATTGTTACCATCTTTCTAAATTCCATATATATGCGTTAAGATACTGTATTGGTGTTTTTCTTTCTGACTTACTTCACTCTGTACAGTAGGCTTCAGTTTCATCCACCTCAGTAGAACTGTTTCAAATGTATTCTTTTTAATGGCTGAGTAATATTCCACTGTGTATATGTACCACAGCTTTCTTATCCATTCATCTGCTGATGGGCATCTAGGTAGCTTCCATGTCCTGACTATTATAAACAGTGCTGCGATGAACATTGGGGTACACATGTCTCTTTCAATTCTTGTTTCCTCGGTATGTATGCCCAGCAGTGGGATTGCTGGGTCGTATGGCAGTTCTTTTTCCAGTTTTTTAAGGAATCTTCACACTGTTCTCCATAGTGGCTGTACTAATTTGCATTCCCACCAACAGTGTAAGAGGGTTCCTTTTTTTCCATACCCTGTCCAGCATTTATTGTTTGTAGACTCTTTGATAGCAGCCATTCTGACCAGCATGAGATGATACCTCATTGTGGTTTTGATTTGCATTTCTCTCATAATGAGTGATGTTGAGTGTTTGTTAGCCATCTGTATGTCTTCTTTGGAGAAATGTCTGTTTAATTCTTTGGCCCATTTTTTGATTGGCTCATTTATTTTTCTGGAATTGAGCTGCATGAGCTGCTTGTATATTTTTGAGATTCTTTGTCAGTTGCTTGGTTTGCTGTTGTTTTCTCCCATTCTGAAGCTTTTCTTTTCACCTTGCTTATAGTTTCCTTCATTGTGCAAAAGCTTTTAAGTTTAATTAGGTCCCATTTGTTTATTTTTGCTTTTATTTCCGTTACTCTGGGAGGTGAGTCATAGAAGATCCTTCTGTGGTTGGCCAGTTTTCCCAGCACCACATGTTAAAGAGATTGTCTTTTCTCCATTGTATATTCTTGCCTCCTTTGTCAAAGATAAGGTGTCCATAGGCGTGTGGATTTATCTCTGGGCTTTCTGTTTTGTTCCATTGATCTATATTTCTGTCTTTGTGCCAGTACGATAATGTCTTAATGACTGTAGCTTTGTTAGTCTAGGTCTCCAGATAACTTCCTTGCACTCTAGAGAAATCCAGCTCCACCCATCAGAAAACACTGACACAAGATTCTCTTAACTGGGAAATCTTGATAGACATCCTTGAGTGTGAAGTCAAGTAGGCCTTAGGAATCATTACTACAAACAAAGCTAGTGGGGGTGATGGAATTCCAGCTGAGCTATTTAAAATTATAAAAGTTGATGCTGTTAAAGTCCTGCACTCAAGATGCCAGGAAATTTTAAAAACTCAGCTGTAGCCACAGGATTGGAAATGATCAGTTTTCATTCTAGTCCAAGGAAGGGCAATGCCAAAGAATTGTCAAATGGCCATACAGTTGTGCTTGTTTCACATGCTAGCAAGGTAATGCTCGAAATCCTTAAAGCTAGACTTCAGCAGTTCATGAGCCAAGAATGTCCAGATGTACATGCTGAGTTTTGAAGAGGCAGAGGAAGCAAAGATCAAATTGCCAACATTTTTTTGGATCATGAAGAAAACAAGGGCGTTCCAAACAAACATCTTCTGATTCATTGATTACACTAAAACCTTTCACTGTTTAGATCACAACAAACCGGAAAATTCCTCAGGAGATGGGAATACCAGACCACCTTACCTGTCTCCTGAGAAATCTGTATGTGGATCAAGGAATAACAATCAGAACTGAACATAGAACAGTTGACTGGTTCAAAATTGGGAAAGGAGTATGACAAGGCTGTATATTGTCACTCTGCTTATTTAACTTATATACAGAATGGTAGTGGTGGTGGGTTAGTCACTAAATCCTGTCTGACTCTTGCAACAGCATGCATTGTAGCCCTCCAGGCTCCTTTGTCCAGCCAAGAGTACTGGAGTGGGTTGCCATTTCCTTCTCCAAGGGATTTTCCCAACCCGGGGATCAAACTGAATCTTCTTCATGTAGGTAATCTCTTTCACTCCAGGGGGTTTCTTTTCCACTTAGACACCAGGGAGTATATCATGTGAAGTGCCAGTATGAATGAATCACAAGCTGGAATTAAGATTGCTGGGAGAGATATCAACAATCTCAGATATGCAGTGATACCACTTTAATGGAGGAAAATGAAGAGGTACTAAAGAGCCTCTTGATGAGGGTGAAAGAAGAGAGTGAAAAAGCTGGCTTGAAACTCAACATTAAAAAAAACTAAGATCATGGCATCTAGTCCCATCACTCCATGGAAAATTGGAGGGAAAAAGTGGAAACAGTGACAGATTTTATTTTCTTGGACTCCCAAATCACTGCAGACCATTATTACAGCCCTGAAATTAAAAGCTGCTTGCTGCTTGAAGGAAAAGCTATGACAAACATGAAAAAGCAGAGACATCAATTTGTCAGCAAAGTTCTGTATAGTCAAAGCCATGGTTTTTCCAGGAGTCATGTGTGGACGTGAAAGCTGTACTGTAAAAATGCTGAGTGCCTAAGAATCAGTCCTTTTGAATTGTACTGGAGGCAACTCTTGAGAGTCCCTTGGACAGCAAGGAGATGAAACCAGTCAATCCTCAAGGAAACTAGTCCTGAATATTCATTGGAAGGATTGATGCTGAAGATGAAGCTCTGATACTTTGGCAACCTGATGTGAAGAGCTGACTCACTGGAAAAGATCCTGATGCTGGGGGAGATTGAAGGCTAAAGGAGACAGGGGTGGTAGAGGATAAAATGAGTACATAGTGTAACCGACTCAATGGACATGAATTTGAGCAAATTCTAGGAGATAGTGAAGGATAGGGAGCCAGGTGTGCTATAATCCATAGCTTCGCAAAGAGTTGAACAGGACTGAGTGAATAAGAACAACAGTGCCTCTTCTGCTTTGTACTTCTCTTATTTAACAGTTTTCCTTTCTCTCCTACTCATGGACTTAATGCTTTTGTTTCACTTTGTCTTGAGTAATTATAAAATTCTTCCTTACCCTTGATTCCTCTATAAATCTTGTTTGCAAATGCATACCTTAACTGGAATATAGCCATCCATCTTGACTGTCCTTCCCTTGCAAATTTCTCAAGTTATGGATTTTTATTTTTCAATGTCTCACATGCATCATGGTCAGGAGCTCGTGTCCTCTGTTGTCACTGAAAGTATCAGATCATTACTAACCTGTCGTCTTGAGACAAACACAACTTATTTGAGACAAATTGAATTTTGTTTTCTTACTGTTGCTATTGACTCCTTTCTTTAAAACTTACCTGCCTTCACTGAAAACTTTGAAACTGAATTTAATTTTTCCTTATAATCCTGTGACCTACTCTCATCTAGAATGATGTAAATGATAGTGCATACTGTCTATCCAATATCAAAGTCACTTAGTTTATTGTTCCTGCACTCCAGGAATGATCTCCAGCAGCCCTTCCTACAGACTTCCTTGTTCATGTCTGAATTTGGAGTACCCACTCTTGAACTTGGCATTCCCACTTTTGAGCTTAATATTTCATACTTTTAGGATTCTTACTGAAGCACTACAAAAACAATTATTATTTGACTTTATACTGCAGTTGAGTTCACACTTGTAATTTGTATATATCCATCATCCCTTCCTTTCTGTATCTCCTTTTCCAGCTAAATCTCCTGTGCCATCTTTCAAACATCTTCTCTTACTGATATCTCATATATCTGAGATTTAAGAGTAATTTAGGAATCATTTGCACGCAGGTTACATGCAAAATTGTGGAACTGGATGGGAAACGAAAAGTGGTTGAAACTCTGGTTAAATTCTATAATTATCTTACTTAACATGACTTACAAGGTTAGTATGTGCTTGTTGCTGCACTAGGCAATACAAAAGTTGAGTACCTGGGCTTTTCCAGGTTAAAAAATGTCTGAAACTTATGCAAAGTTTTATTTGCTCATTTGTGATATATATAAATCTCATCTTTGGAGTCAGTTACATCAAAGAAAAAAAGATAAATTCACAGACAAGAAATCCACATCAGTTCTCATCCTAATTTCATTTCTCCACTATGATTCCAGTGCAGCTTGTTCTTATGAATGAGACATTCTTCTCCAGAGTAAATGTGATTTCAAAGTCTTGACTCAACTTTATTACACTAAATTGTTAAAACCTCTTTTATTCGAAAGTCAAAAAGAAGAAGAAGTTAGTCTCAGTTCATCACTGAACTTGGACAGACATGCCAGTCACAGCAACTAAATACCATACCTGCGGTGAAGACTTAGACTTTAGTAAGCACTTTCACTCAAAAAGAAATACATATCCGAAACAAGAGAGCTCTCAGTGCTGCTTTGCAAAACCCATGTTTGATGTAGGAACTTATTTAAATTAAGTCAGAAGACTGGGCTTGTTGACGACTGGCCCAACTGACTTTTTCTACTTAGAGCTAATTCAGGTTATTGACTTATATGGCTAAGGCTCAGCACAGAAGAAAACATTCAGACTTCCTTGTTGGTCCAGTAGTTAAGAATCCACCTTCCAATGCAGGGGACATGGGTTTGATCCCAGATCTGGCAGGCAACAGTACACAGTTCACAGAGTCAAACGAGACTTAGCAGCTACACAACAGAAACAACAGGGATCCCACACGCTGCAGGGCACCTTAGCATGCTGGCCCCAACTACTGAACCCATGCCCTGCACCTAAAGAAGGCCTTGCACCCCAACAAAATATACTGCATGAGGCAAATAAGACCTGATGCAGTCAAATAAATTATTGAAAAAGAATAAACAGTATCTCTTACTTTTTGCTTGTCTAACTTCAGATATGCTGACTATAGTGGCTCAGATGGTAAAGAATTTCCCTGCAATGCGGGAGACCTTGGTTTGATCGATCCCTGGGTTGGGCAGATCCCCTGGAGAAGGGAAAGTCTACCTACTCCAGTATTCTGGCCTGGAGAGTTCCGTGGACTGTGTATTCCATGGGGTCTCAAAAAGTTGAACACGAATGAGTGACTTTCACTTCACTTCACCCATTCCAGTATTCTTGCCTAAGATTCCCATGGACAGAGGAATCTGACAGGCTCCAATCCACTGAGTCACAAAGAGGTGGACACTACTGAATGACTAAGCATGCCTGTTGTATAAAATGTATTAAATGTGAATTTCAGCTTACCATTTTCTATTAAACTGACTTTTTTTTTCTAAAAGATCCAACAGAGAATAAAACGCACATTTCAATCCACATAATGACTTCCCAAGGAGACAACTATAAGTAGTACTATAGTTCTCATAGAGGTTTGGGTATTTTCATCTGTTTGGAACCCATTTATAGGCTCAGGGATTTAAGGAATATTACCTTCTCTATGAAACTTTTGTTTAAAGAAAAAGTCTTAAAAAGATATCTTATACATAATGTTCACCATTCCCAAGAGCCTTATTTAAGTTCTTTTACACATAAATTAATTCTAAAAAAAAAGTATCTGTCACTACCAATTTATCTGTATCATTGTGCTGCACATCAGATTACCTTGGCTTA
>SJYF01001860.1:129816-142849 GCA_006410515.1 Procapra przewalskii | reverse complement strand
ATACATGAATGTGTAAAACAGCATAATATATCTTACTTTGCTATCACAGAATGTCAATATTATAATTCTTCTTTGAAAATCATTGTAAATCAGTAAACAGTGTAACTTGAGAAACTGTACCATTTTCTTGTTTTTATTTCTCAGTTTTACTTTTCTCACCTATATTGTAGTTACTAAGGTTAGGCTTGAAGTTTAGCAGATTACACTTTCATTTGAAAATATGGAAATAGTATATGTTAATCTGCTCTGAGGTTTAAGTTTATACACAGTGATTTCCATTACCCTACCAAAATAGACAATTAATGCCATATAAAGAATTATCTGGAAAATTTGTTCTTGTTCAGTCATTCAGACGTGTCTGACTCTTTGTGATCCCATGGACTGTAGCATGCCAGGCTTCCCTGACATGTAAAAACTATGTAGTTTATACACAGTAAATTGTTTCCTAGTTCCCTAGTTTATTATGTATAAACTAAACATTACTATGTATAACTAGATAACTAATGAGAGCCTCCTGTGTAACACAGGGCACTCTATTCAACACTTTGCATGCATGCATGCTGTCACTTGAGTCTGCCTCTTTGTGACCCTATGAGTGTAGACCACCAGGCTTCTCTGTCCATGGGGATTCTCCAGGCAAGAATACTGGAGTGGGTTGCCATGCCCTCCTCTGGGATCCTCCTGTCCCAGGGATCGAACCCGGCTCTCCTGCATTGCAGGTGGATTCCCTACCATTATCCCACTCAAAACTCTATTGACATAAATGGGAAGGAAATCCAAAAAAAGAGGGGATATATGTATACGTATAGCTGATTCACTTTGCTGCACAGCAGAAAGTAACCCAACCTTGTAAAGCAGTTACTTTTTGTGGTGGTTGTTTAATCTCTAAGTTACGTCTGACTCATTTGTGACCACATGGACTACAGCCTGCCAGGCTCCTCTGTCCATGGTATTTCCCAGGCAAGAATATGGGAGTGGGTTGCCATTAGACTCATAAAAATACACAATTTATTGGTCAACATTGATCAAGAAACAGTACTCAAGCACTAAATTTAACAATAGCCCTTTCAGATGTCCCAGATATGAGATTTTAATAGGATGAGAAACAGAATAAGTGATAAAAAGCTGAGCCCCTGGAGTTAGCCAGTCACTATTGTGCTTTGATTTTGTCATTTTTCGTATAATAACTGAAAAGTCCTTTTACTGCTTTCAGTGCCCAGAACAACCTTATTGTCATGACATGTTGACATGCACAGGTGGAAGAGATACAGGCTTTGCTTGAGTAAGCAAGATTTTCTAAGTGACATATACCAGTAAAACATATTGGCTTTATTGTGCCAGGCTTTTCTTGGCTTTTCTTGTGCTTGCAAGAACAAGCAATTAAACATTCTTAGATTCTGTGCACTTGTGGCAATGCCAGTTCCAAGTTCATTAAGCAGGCATCTGTATCCAGAAGAAGATGACCTCTCAATTTTTTATTTGCTAACATGTAAACCAAAGCTAATTCAAACATTGCTACTGTGAATTTAGAGAGGTTACCATTTCAAGAAATTTTAGTTGCTGGTGTTTTGTTGTTGTCATGTTGTTTTCTGTGTCTTTCCTAATCTGCAGACAATTTTATAGATTTAAATGATCTATATGTTAAAGGATTTCCACTTTGCAACTTAATTTTCTAATCATTAAGAGCAGCAGGTTAATCATATTGGGATCTTTGAAAATGTGATTCAGGCTATAAATCTCTCTTTACAAAGTCCATGTCAACTCAATATTTTTCATATATTTCAGTAGGTATTAGTTAAGATATAGGCTTATCTTAATCACATTTAAATCACTTTCTAAGTGATTAAAAATGACTTAAGGTAGAAGCTTGTCTTTAATGTAAGAGTCTAGTCTAAGAGGAGTAGATATACTCTCCTCTAGATACAATTTTTTTGTTTCATTGCTAGTTTATTTTCATATCTACAGTGAAAATATGGTCACTGCTGTGTTTGTATTTCAAATAGTAATAAGAGAATGGAAAGTGTGGGGCAAATATAACTTCAGTTGTATCACTTTTAAGCATCAGGTGTGCACATCATTTTCACCCAGGTACTACTGATCAGTACCTAGTGGCACAGCTGCCCCTGCCTACAGGGACAGTTAAGAAATAAAATCCATGGCCAACCAACCATGTGAACCGCCAGAACTCTGTCAAAGGAAGTATCGTTGATTAATAGCAAACTTGCCATAATTTAGTTCATTGAACTGTGGTTCTTGGGACTGTTTTCAAGGACATCAGTACCTTAATATGTCTTGTAAATATGTTCAGATATGAACATTTGTCTCAGAATTTTAATCTGGTTCTTAAAAGGGCCTCCTGCTCCCCATTTTTTAAAGACTTTATTAAGAGAACACTTCATTCCCCCAGTATGCCCTTATCCAGTTGTTAATGTCAAAAATCTAGAAATAATTTTTCATATTTCTCATGCATATCATCCCCACACCCACTTCATATATCCTTATTAGTTTTTCTACCAAATACATTCTTAACTCAATGGTTTCCACAAATTTCCACTTTTGTCATGCTAGTCAAAGCCATCAAGGTAAAGATGACATCAATTCTCATGACTAGATTATTTTGAGTCTACAACCTGGTCCCTGTTGTTCTTTCTTGTTTGTTTGTTTCTTTTCCAAAGATAAAACCAGTTATCTTACTGAAAAATAATAATTATTATTATATGACTTCCAAATGTAAATGTTTGGATTATATTTAAAATTTATGACAACATGCAGTGTCATGCATTCATGGCCACAATCTAATATAATTTCATGCCCAAGCCCCTCTCTTCCTCATCATCCTCTAGGCTTTACAGTCTCTTTCTGTTCTTCAAACACATCAGTCTGTTTCCTAGCTGAGAGCTGCTGCAGCAAATGCTTCTTCTATCTTAAATCCTTTCCTCTTACTTCTTGCCATTTCAAAATATTTTTTTAGAAATTTGGTATAGACTTATTTTCATGAACATATGGATTTTTATGTTTATGCTAATTTATTTGCATTTCTGCATTTCTGTTTATCCAGTTTTGTTTTTCATTTGCACACATCTGATTCATCTATCTAGTAAACATAAAGAAGTGTCCACTAAATTTTATTACCTAGGTTATAATGGTTTAAGCCTCTGATGACCTGACAGATGAATCCTTGCCTCTGCTTTGCTATGAAATGCGCTCCTAAATGATTTTTGAGAATGTGTAAAGGGGGGCATGTCCCACAATAAGCATTTATCAGTTGAAACTGTCTTCCTGCCAAGAACTGATTTTATTTCAGTAGTCTTCCTCTCCTATTCTGGCCTCTCCATCTAATTTCATTAAGTTGCTTTTAAGATACTGAAAGTTGGTATTTACACTAACACTAGTGCCCATCTTGAAGCCACTATTACCAATCCAAAGTATTTAGTTTCCTATTATCCCCAAATATATTGTTCACTATTGCTCCCAAGCAATCATGGATTCTGTAAGGTAAAGTTCTTGTGATACCCATGTCTTGCCAAGCATTGATGTCTTGGTTTTAGATCTTCATTGCTTGTACACATACAATGCATCATCTAATATTTGCTCTGGTATACTACAATCAAATTCTCAACTTAAAATGTTTTCAACTCCACATAACAGAAATATTCAATTCAAAATAGCTTAAAATTTTAAAGCACAAAGTTTATCTGAGGAATTCTAGCTTAGAAAACTCCTATTTGGTAAATGGAAAAAAGTGATTTTTAATTATACCACTAACTGGCAGTTACCAAAAACACAGATGTACCTGCACATACATATACAGATCACCAAATATAAAATACATGTCCTTTTATTTTGAACCTAAAGAAAAATAAATATTAAAATTCCATATCTATATACCCTCTAAAGTAAGATTAAGTATAAACAATACTGATAATGTTAAAAATATAAACAAATATAAAAATACAGTCAGAAAATTCAACCCTCTTCTCTTGATAGAAAGTGAAAAAAGTCAAAATACATAAAACTTCAGTTCAGTCACTCAGTCATGTCTGACTCTTTGAAAGCCCATGAACTGCAGCACGCCAGGCTTCCCTGTCCATCACCAACTCTAGGACATTACCCAAACTCATGTCCATTGACTCAGTGATGCCATCCAACCATCTTATCCTTTGTCATCCCCTTCTCTTCCTGCCTTCAATCTTTCCCAGCATCAGGGTTTTTTCCAATCATTTTCAGTTCTTGGCGTCAGGTGGACAAAGTCTTGGAGCTTCAGCTTCAGCGCCAGTCCTACCAATGAACATCCAGGGCTGATCTCCTTTAGAACAGACTGGTTGGATCTCCTTGCAGTCCAAGGGACTCTCAGTAGTCCTTAACACCACAGTTAAAAAGCACCAATTCTTTGGCCCTCAGCTTTCTTGATAGTCCAACTCTCACATCTGAACATGACTACTGAAAAACCATAGCTTTGACTAGATGCACCTTTGTTGGCAAAGTAATGTCTTTCCATTTTAATATGCTGCATTATGTTGGTCATAATTTTCCTTCCAAGGAGTAAGCGTCTTTTAATTTCAGGGCCTCAGTCACCATCTGCAGTGATTTTGGAGCCCCCCCCTCCAATAAATTCTGACACTGTTTCTACTGTTTCCTCATCTATTTGCCATGAAGTGATGGGACCGGTTACCATGATCTTAGTTTTCTGAATGTTGAGCTTTAAGCCAACATTTTCACTCTCCTTTCACTTTCATTAAGATGCTCTTTAGTTCTGCCTCAATTTCTGCCATAAGGGTGCTGTTATCTGCATATCTGAGGTTATTGATATTTCCTCTGGAAATCTTGATTCCAGCTTGTTCTTCCAGCCCAGTTTTTCTCATGTTGTACTCTGTCTATAAGTTAAATAAGCATGGTGACAATATGCAGCCTTGATGTACTCCTTTTCCTATTTGGAGCCAGTCTGTTGTTCCATGTCCAGTTCTAACTGTTGCTTCCTGACCTGCATACAGGTTTCTCAAGAGGCAGGTCACGTGGTCTGGTATTCCCTTCTCTTTCAGAATTTTCCATAGTTTGTTGTGATCCATACAGTCAAAGGATTTGGCATAGTCAATAAAGCAGAAATAGATGTTTTTCTGAAACTCTTTTGCTTTTTCAATGATCCAGTGGATGTTGGCAATTTGATATCTGGTTCCTCTGCTTTTTCTAAAACCAGCTTGAACATCTGGGAGTTCATGGTTCACATATTGTTCAAGCCTGGCTTGAAAAATTGTGAGCATTATTTTACTAGCGTGTGAAATGAGTGCAATTTTGAGCTAGTTTGAACATTCTTCGGCATTGCCTTTCTTTGGGATAGCAATGAAAACTGACCTTTTCCAGTCCTGCGGCCACTGCTGAGTTTTCCAAATTTGCTGGGATATTGAGTGCAGCCCTTTCACAGCATCATCTTTTAGGATTTGAAACAGCTCAACTGTAGTTCCATCACCTCCACTAGTTTTGTTCATAGAGATGCTTCCTACGGCCCACTTGATTTTGCATTCCAGGATGTCTGCCTAGGTGAGTGATCACACCATCATGGTTATCTGGGTCATGAAAATCTTTTTTTGTACAGTTCTGTGTATTCTTGCCACCTCTTCTTAATATCTTCTGCTTCTGTTACATCCATACTATTTTGTCCTTTATTGAGCCCATCTTTGCATGAAATGTTCTCTTGATATCTCTAATTTTCTTGAAGATATCTCTAGCCTTTCCTATTCTGTTGTTTTCCTCTATATCTTTGCATTGATCACTGAGGAAGGCTTTCTTATGTCTCCTTGCTATTCTTTGGAACTCTGAATTCAGATTCTTAAATCTTTCCTTTTCTCCTTTGCTTTTCCCCTCTCTTCTTTTCACAGCTATTGGAAGGCCTCCTCAGACAGCCATTTTACTTTTTTGCATTTCTTTTCCATGGGGATGGTCTTGATTGCTGTGTCCTGTACAATGTCATGAACCTCTGTCCATAGTTCATCGGGTGCTCTATCAAATCAGGTCCCTTAAATCTATTTCCGACTTCCACTGTATAGTCATAAGGGATTTGATCTAGGTCATACCTGAATGGTTTAGTAGTTTTCCCTAGTTTCTTCAATTTAAGTCTGAATTTGGCAATAAGGAGTTCACGATCTGAGCCACAGTCAGTTCCCAGTCTTGCTTTGCTGACTGTATAGAGCTTCTGCTTCTTTGGCTGCAAAGAACATAATCAGTCTCATTTCGGTGTTGACCATTTGATGATGTCCATGTGTAGAGTCTTCTCTTGTGTTGTTGCCAGAGGTCACTTGCTATGATCTGTGTGTTCTCTTGGGAAAACTCTATTAGCCTTTGCCCTGCTTCATTCTGTATTCCAAGGCCAAATTTACCTGTTGCTCCAGGTGTTTGTTGACTTCCTACTTTTGCATCCCGGTCCCCTATAATGAAAATGATATATTTTTGGGGGGAGGGGTGTAGTTCTAAAAGGTCTTGTAGGTCTTCATAGAATTGTTCAACTTTTGCTTCTTTAGCATTACTGGTCAGGGCATATACTTGGATTACTCTGATATTGAATGGTTTGTCTTGGAAACTAATAGAGATCATTCTGTTGTTTTTGAGATTGCATCCAAGTACTGCATTTCAGTCTCTTTTGGTGACTATGATGGCTACTCCATTTTTTCTAAGGGATTCTTGACCACAATAGTAAATAAATTGGTCATCTGAGTTAAATTCACTCGTTTCAGTCCATCTTAATTTGCTGTTTTTTAAAATGTTGACATTCACTCTTGCCATTTCCAATTTTCCTTGATTCATGGACCTAACATTCCAGGTTCCTATGCAATATTTCTCTTTACAGCACTGGACCTTGCTTCCATCACTAGTCACATCCACAACTGAGTAGTTGTTTTCACTTCGGCTCCATCTCTTCATTCTTTCTGGAGTTATTTCTCCACTGATCTCCAGTAGTATAGTGGGCACCTACTGACCTGGGGAGTTCATCTTTCATTGTCCTATCTTTTTGTCTTTTCATACTGTTCATGGGGATCTCAAGGCAAGAATACTGAAGTGGTTTGCCATTCCCTTCTCCAATGAACCACATTCTGTCAGAACTCTCCACCATGACCTGTCTGTCTTGGGTGGCCCTACACGGCATGGCTCATAGTTTCTTTGAGTTAGATAAGGCTGTGGTCCATGTGATTAGATTGGTCAGTTTTCTGTGATTGTGGTTTTTGTCTGTTTGCCCTCTGATGCCCTCTCTCAGCACCTACCATCTTACTGGGGTTTCTCTGACCCTGAACATGAATAATATAAAATTTATTCAAACCCAATTAAATAATAAAGGCAGAAATAATATAAGAAATTAAATTAATGAAATATGGGAGAAAAAAATATTCTCAGACTTCCACATGTACAGTCAGCTTATTTGTGACTTAATCAATATCATTGTATCCTGCAAAAATGATGGTTCTTTCAATAATTAGTACAATGTCAATTGGATCCTTTGGGGGAAAAATTGGAATTCTAAATCATAATATTCATAAATGTCAATTTTAGCTGGATTGTAAAAATTGATGTGACAGATAAAGCAATATACGTTCAGAATAAAAAATATGAGAATATCTTTATGACAGATGGTAAGCAAAGATTTCTCAACTGGGGCACAAAAACCTTAACCATAATGTGTAAAGTTATAATGCTGACTATATTAATGATTACATCTGGGCATCAAAATATTTCATTGAGATGGCTGGATGGCATCACAGACTCGATGGACATGAGTCTGAGTGAACTCCTGGAGATGGTGATGAACAGGGAGGCCTTGCGTGCTGCGATTCATGGGGTCGCAAAGAGTCGGACACGAATGAGTGACTGAACTGAGTTCTGGTATCTGACAAGAACTTATATCTGCAGTATACAAAGAACTCCTAAACATCAATAAGATAAAACTACTCTGTTCAGTAACCAAAGAGGCTTACAAACTTATCAGTTACTTCACACAGAGAGGCTTTCTAAATACCCAAATGATGCATGAACAGGCATTTAATTAGGATATAAGTGAAAAATATAATGAAAGAGAACTACACACTTGCCAGAATTACTTATAATAATACCAGGTATTATTGGGAATGTGGAAGACCTTCAAATCTGAGATACTTGTAGCTGGACACTAAGAGACAAAAATCAATATAATCCAGCAATTCTATTTCTAGTTGTACTTTCAACAGAAATTCACACACATATCGAGCTAAAATCAGTTATTAGAAGGTTCAGAGCAACAATATTCAGAATTGACAATAATAATGAGAATGAACAAACCACTATTCCATAAGTGATGTGGATGTAACTTCCAAACATAATTTTAAAAAGAAACCAGATATAAAAGAACTGCTTACTTATGATTTAGCTAGTCTTCAAATAGCAAATCTAATCTATGTTGTTTGAAGTCAGGATGGTGGTTTTCCTGTGAGAAAGACACAGAAAAGTTTCAAGGAAATTTCTGGAGTTCTGATGATGCTGATTTATTGATTTGACTGTGTGCTTTATTTAGCTTGTGAAAATTTATCCAGCTGTATGCTTCTGGTTTCTTTATTCACTTAAAAAATTTACTTAAAACATATAACAATATATTAAAGGTGAGTAAATAATAAAATGATGTTATTGTTTGGTTTCTATGTACATTCTTAAATATAGCCACAAAATATATATTCCAATTGAAGATAATAAGTTAATAAAAATAACACCAGATATCTTAATCCAGATATTCTGTAACTGATAAAGTTGTGTTACCAATCTGTTCATCATGACATGTTGGCACATTTTTCCATTGCAGCCTCAATTTATTCTGCTATGCTGCAACATAAATAAACCAGTATCAAATAAACACAGCTCAACAGGATTATCTCTGAATCAGTTCAGTTCAGTAGCTCAGTCATGCCTGACTGTGATCCCATGAACTGTAGCATGCCAGACTTCCCTGTCCATCACCAGCTTCTGGAGTTTACTCAAACTCATGTTTGTTGAGATGGTGATGACATCCAACCATCTCATCCTCTGACGTTCCCTTCTTCTCCTGCCCTCAATCTTTCCCAGCATCAGGGTCTTTTCCAATGAGTCAGCACTTCGCATCAGGTGGCCAAAGTATTGGCTTCAGTTTCAACATCAGTCCTTCCAATGTACACCCAGGACTGATATTCATTAGGATTGATTGGATGGAACTCCCTGCAGTCCAAGAGACTCTAAAGAGTCTTTTCCAATACTATAGTTCAAAAGTATCAATTCTTCTGAACTCAGCTTTCTTTATAGTCCAACTCTGACATCCATACATGACTACTGGAAAACAATAATCTTGACTAGACAGACCTTTGTTGACAAAGTAATGTCTCTGCATTTTAATATACTGTTTAGGTTGGTCATAACTTTTCTTCCAAGGAGTAAGCTTCCTTAATTTCATATCTGCAATAACCAACTGCAGTGATTTTGGAGCCCAAAAAATTGAAGTCAGCCACTGTTTCCCCATCTGTTTGCCATGAAGTGATGGGACCAGATGCCATGATGAAAATTTTCTGAATTTTGAGCTTTAAATGGACTTTTTCACTTTCCTTTTTCATTTTCAATAAGAGGCTCTTTAGTTCTTCACTTTCTGCTATAAGGGTGGTATCATCTGCATATTGAGATTACTGATATTTCTCCCGGCAGTCTTGATTCCAGCTTGTGCTTCTTCTAGCCCAGTGTTTCCAATGATGTAATCTGCCAATAAGTAAAATGAGCAGAGTGACAATATATAGCCTTGACGTACTCCTTTTCCTATTTAGAGCTAGTCTGTTGTCCCATTTTCAGTTTTAACTGTTGATTTCTGAAATGCATACAAGTTTCTCAAGAGGCATGTCCGGTGGTCTGGTGTTGCAGTTTCTTTCAGATTTTTCCAGTTTATTGTGATCCACACAGTCAAAGGCTTTGGCATAGTAAATAAAGCAGAAATAGATGTTTTTCTGGAACTCTCTTGCTTTTTAGATAATCCAGCAGATGTTGGCAACTTGATCTCTGGTTCCTCTGCCTTTCCTGAAACCAGATTAAACATCTGAAAATTCACGGTTCACATATTGCTGAAGCCTGGCTTGGAGAATTTTGAGCATTACTTTGCTAGTGTGTGAGATGATTGCAATTGTGCAGTAGTGTGAGCACTCTTTGACATTTCCTTTCTTTGAGACTGGAATGAAAATTGACCTTTCCCTGTCCTCTGGCCACTGCTGAGTTTTCCATATTTGTTGGCATGTTGAGTGCAGCATCCATCTTTGTTCCTAGTGATGCTTTCTAAGGCCCACTTGACTTCACATTCCAGGATGTCTGGCTCTAGGTGAGTGATTATACCATCGTGGTTAACTGGATCATGAAGATCTTTTTTTGTTGAGTTCTTCTGTGTATTCTTGCCACCTCTTCTTTATATCTTCTGCTTCTGTCAGATCCTTACCGTTTTTGTGCTTTGCTGAGCCCATATTTGCATGAAATGCTCCCTTGGTATCTCTAATCTTCTTGAAGAGATCACTAATATTTCCCATACTAATGTTTTCCTCTACTTATTTGCAGTGATCCCTGAGGAAGGCTTTCTTATCTCTCCTTTCTATTCTTTGGCACTCCACATTCAAATTGGGTATCTTTCCTTTTTTCCTTTGATTTTGGCTTCTCTTCTTTTCACAGCCATTTGTAAGGCCACCTCAGACAGCCATTTTGCTTTTTTTTGTATTTCTTTTTCTTGAGGATGGTCTTGATCCCTGTCTCCTTTACAGTGCCTTGAACATCTGTTCATAGTTCATCAGGCACTCTGTCTATCAGATCTAGTCCCTTAAATCTATTTCCCACTTCCACTGTATAATTGTTAGGGATTTGACTTTGGTCATACCTGTATGGTCTAGTGGTTTTCCCCACTTTCTCCAGTTTAAGTCTGAATTTGCCAATAAGGAGTTCATGATCTGAGCCACAGTCAACTTCTGGTTTGTTTTTGCTGACTGTGTAGAGCTACTCCATCTTTGGCTAGCTACAAATAACATAATCAATCAGATTTTGGTGTTGGCCATCTGGTGATGCCCATGTGTAGAGTCTTCTCTTTTGTTGTTGGAAGCAGGTGCTTCCTATGACCACTGCATTCTCTTTACAAACCTCTATTAGCCTTTGCCTTGCTTCATTCTAGACTCCAAAACCAAATTTGCCTGTTACTCCAGGTATTTCTTGACCTCATACTTTTGCATTCCACTCCCCTACAATGAAAAGGACATCTTCATTGGGTGTTAGTTCTAAATGTTCTTATGGTCTTCACAGAACCATTCAACTTCAGCTTCTTCAGAATTATTGGTCGTGGCATAACCTTGGATTACCATGGTATTTAATGGTTTGCCTTGGAAATGAACTGAGATCATTCTGTCATTTCTGAGATTGCATCAAAGTACTGCATTTTGGACACTTTGTTGACCGTGATGGCTACTCCATTTCTTCTAAGGGCTCCCTGCCCACAGTAGTAGATATAATGGACATCTGAGTTAAATTCACCCATAATTCACTTATTCCTAGAATGTGGACGTACACTCTTGCCATCTCCTGTTTGACCATTTCCAATTTGCCTTGATTCATTGACCTAACACTCCGCATTTCTATCCAATATTTCTCTTTACAGCGTTGGGCCTTCTATCAGTAGTCACATCCACAACTGGGTATTGTTTTTGCTTTACCTCCATCCCTTCATTCTCTCTGAAGCTGGTTCTCCACTGATCTCCAGTATCATATGAAGCACCTACTGACCTGGGGAGTTCATCTTTCCGTGTCCTACCTTTTTTAATTTTCATACTGTTCATGGAATTATAGGATACCAAAAGAGGAACCCACCAGGTCATTAGGTGCCCAGTATGCTACTGGAGGTCAGTGGAGAAATAACTCCAGACAGAATGAAGGGATGGAACCAAAGGGAAAACAATACCCAGTTGTGGATGTGACTGGTGATAGAAGCAAGATCTGATGCTGGAAAGAGCAGTATTGCATAAGAACTTGGAATGTCAGGTCCATGAATCAAGGCAAATTGGAAGTGGTGAAGCAAGAGATGGCAAAGGTGAACACTGAAGTTCTAGGAATCAGCAAACTAAAATGGACTCAGTTCAGTTCAGTCACTCAGTCATGTCCAACTGTTTCTGACCTCATGAATCACAGCAACCAGGTATCCCTGTTCATCACCATCTCCGGGAGTTCACTCAGACTCACATCCATCGAGTCTCTGATGCCATCCAGCCATCTCATCCTCGGTTGTCCCCTTCTCCTCCTGCCCCTAATCCCTCCCAGCATCAGAGTTTTTCCAATGAGTCAACTCTCCACATGAGTTGGCCAAAGTATTGGAGTTTCAGCTTCAAGATCGTTCTTTCCAAAGAAATCCCAGGGCTGATCTCCTTCAGAATGGACTGGTTGGATCTCCTTGCAGTCCAAGGGACTCTCAACAGTCTTCTCCAACACCACAGTTCAAAAGCATCAATTCTTTGGCACTCAGCCTTCTTCACAGTTCAACTCTCACATCCATACATGACCACAGGGAAAACCATAGCCTTGACTAGATGGACCTTAGTTGGCAAAATAATGTCTCTGCAATTGACTATATTATCTAGGTTGGTAATAACTTTACTTCCAAGGAGTAAGCATCTTCTAATTTCATGGCTGCAGTCACCATCTGCAGTGATTTTGGAGCCCCCAAAATAAAATCTGACACTGTTTCCACTGTTTCCGCATCTATTTCCCATGAGGTGATGGGACCGGATGCCACGATCTTCATTTTCTGAATGTTCAGCTTTAAGCCAAATTTTTAGCTCTCCTCTTTCACTTTCATCAAGAGGCTTTTTAGCTCCTCTTCACTTTCTGCCATAAGGGTGGTATCATCTGCATAGCTGAGATTATTGATATTTCTCCCAGCAACCATGATTCCAGCTTGTGTTTCTTCCAGTCCAGCGTTCCTCGTGATGTACTCTGCATAGAAGTTAAATAAGCAGGGTGACAATATACAGCCTTGACATACTCCTTTTCC
>SJYF01001860.1:87092-97931 GCA_006410515.1 Procapra przewalskii | reverse complement strand
TGTTCATCAGTGTAAATAACAATTTTAGAAATGATCATACCATTTAATTAAAAATTAACTAACATTTTTTGAGTATCTGGGATACTGAACACAAAGCATTAGATATATGTGGAATAGAAAATAAATAAGACTCCTACCATCAGTTGTGTTATAATCTATGTGAAAACAGAATTCATATAGCTTAGTTGGTCACAAATCTCAAAAATATAAAACTGATAGAAATACAATTGTGCAGCAGATGTTTGAAAAAGCCTTGGAGAATGAGGAACTTTAGATTTTGAAGGCTATCTCAGACTGAAATATAAAATGAAAATAATGAAAGCAAGAAGGATGTTTGTATTTGGTTCATAGTGAATTTCAATCGTTGATTGGCTGTCCTACTGGAAGTGTTTACTCTGGAGTTGTAGTTTTGATAGCAAGGACATTATAGAGATAAATATGTATAAACATATATTCTTGTGATATAGGAGAGTATCTTATTTGTGATATAGAGAGTGTCTTCTCTTGTATTGCATACTTAAAAGAATCATAATTGATTTGTAAATTTATCTAATTTATATTCCTCTCCCTTTCCATTGGTNNNGGTTCTTCCATAATTTTCAAATAAAATGATACATGCCTTTTTAAAATTTTGATGAAATTTTACATTTAATTTAAGAAATATGCATATGTATTTGGACCACAGTTAAAATAAATTTATTATTAAATAAAACACTAAGCATGTGTGGCTTCAAAATGTAAAGATATTTTTTAAATATCTTAGTTATTTATAAAATTTGTGATTTTATAATTATTTTTGCAAAATTACAATTAATGTTTGCAACGTGCATTTATGATTGTATACTTTCTATTATGCTTACTGCATGTTCATGGTTTTTAAAATTTAGGTAGTACATTTTAAAATTTTTTAAGACAGGAAACAATATAAATATGATTTGAAAAACTCATGCCAAAAAAGACAAATCGTTCTCTTAAGTACTTTAAATACATAAAACTTTTACATTCTTTACTTATCTCCATGATTGACACATAATTTTAATGTTGAAAAATCATCATATTTACTAGAGAACACTTTTAAAAGCTTATGTCAGGTTTTGGGTAATGTAATTGTTATCTAGTGTATGATGTTACGTGCCTCGGTAATCACTCTTCTCCAAACTAAATGACTTATATAAAAAAAATATAGATGTGAGAATTGGACTATAAAGAAAGCTGAGTGCCAAAGAATTGATTCTTTTGAACTGTGGTGTTGGAGAAGACTTTGAGAGTTCCTTGGACTGCAAGGAGATCCAACCAGTCAATCCTTAAGAAAATCAGTCATAAATATTCATTGGAAGGACTGATGCCGAAACTGAGCTTCAATACTTTGACCACCTGATGCAACAAACCAACTCATTTGAAAAGACCCTGATGCTGGCCAATATTGAAAGCTGGAGAAAGGGACAACCGAGGATGAGATGGTTGGATGGTATCACCGGCTTGATGGACCTAAGTTTGAGTAGGCTCCGGAAGTAGGTGATAGACAGGGAAGCATGGTGTGCTGCAGTCCGTGAGGTCACAAAGAGTCAGACATGACTGGACGACTGAACTGACTGATATAGAGGAAGAACTTATCAAGTAAAAAAATTAATGCCACCTATGTCATATGTAAAGTGTTGATGCATATATATTTTTTCCCTAGGCTCATCCTTAAGCTATAGTAAAAATCAGCTGAGAATTCCCAAAGAACTTGGCCTGTATATCATAAAGTTTTGTTCACGTAACAACTTGGATGCTGATGTCCACTGCTCCAACTTTATGATTCTTATTAATAGGGAAGACTGATTGGAGGAGTTCATTTGCTCAAGTGTGACTGAATATTTGCAGCCCCATGAACTGCAGCATGCCAGGCTTCCCTGTCCAACCACAACTCCTGGAGATTACTCAAACTCATGTCCATAGAGTCAGTGATGCCATCTGTAATCCCCTTCTCCTGCCACCTTCATTCTTTCCCAGCATCAGGATCTTTACCAGTAAGTCAGTTCTTTGCATCAGGTGGCTAAAGTATTGGAATTTCAGCTTCAACATCATTCCTTCCAATGAATATTCAGGATTGATCTCCTTTAGGATGGACTGGTTGGATCTCCTTGCAGTCCAAGGGACTCTAAAGAGGCTTCTCCATCACCACAGTTCAAAAGCATCAGTTCTTCAGCACTCAGCTTATTTATAGTCCAACTCTTACATCCATACATGACTACTGGAAAAACCATAGTTTTGACTAGCTGGACATTGTTGGCAAAGTAATGTCTCTGATTTTTATTTTGATGTCTAGGTTGGTATAGTTTTTCTTCCAAGGAAAAAGTGTGTTTTAATTTTACGGCTGCAATCACCTTCTGCAGTGATTTTGGAGCCCCCAAAATACACTCTGTCCCTGTTTCCATTGTTTTCCCATCTGCTTGCCATGCTGGGACCGGATCTCATGATCTTAGTTTTTTGAATCTTGAGTTTTAAGCCAATATTTTCACTTACCTTTTTCACTTTCAACAAGAAGCTCTTTAGTTTCGCTTTCTGCCATTCAGTTCAGTCGCTCAGTCGTGTCCGACATTTTGCAACCCTATGAATCGCAGCACGCCAGGCCTCCCTGTTCATTACCATCTCTCGGAGTTCACCCAGACTCACGTCCATCGAGTCCGTGATGCCATCCAGCCATCTCATCCTTGGTCGTCCCCTTCTCCTCCTGCCCCCAATCCCTCCCAGCATGAGTCTTTTCCAATGAGTCAACTCTTCGCATGAGGTGGCCAAAGTACTGGAGTTTCAGCTTTAGCATCATTCTTTCCAAAGAAATCCCAGGGCTGATCTCCTTCAGAATGGACTGGTTGGATCTCCTTGCAGTCCAAGGGACATGCAAGAGTCTTCTCCAACACCACATTTCAAAAGCATCAGTTCTTCGGTGCTCAGCCTTCTTCACAGTCCAACTCTCACATCCATACATGACCACAGGAAAAACCATAGCCTTGACTAGATGGACTTTAGTCGGCAAAGTAATGTCTCTGCCTTTGAATATACTATCTAGGTTGGTCAAAACTTTCCTTCCAAGGAGTAAGCGTCTTCTAATTTCATGGCTGTAGTCACCATCTGCAGTGATTTTGGAGCCCCCCAAAATAAAGTCTGACACTGTTTCCACTGTTTCCCCATCTATTTCCCGTGAAGTGGTGGGACCAGATGCCATGATCTTCGTTTTCTGAATGTTGAGCTTTAAGCCAACTTTTTCACTCTCCTGTTTCATCAAGAGGCTTTTTAGCTCCTGTTCACTTTCTGCCATAAGGGTAGTGTCATCTGCGTATCTAAGGTTATTGATATTTCTCCTAGCAGTCTTGAATCCAGCTTGTGCTTTCTCCACCCCAGCATTACTCATGATGTACTCTGCATATAAGTTAAATAAGCAGGATGACAATATACAGCCTTGAAAGTGAAAAGTGAAAGTGAAAGGGAAGTTGCTCAGTCGTATCCGACTCTTTGCGACCCGGTAGACTGTAGTCTACCAGGCTCCTCTGTCCATGGAATTCTTCAGGCAAAGATACTGGAGTGGGTTGCCATTTCCTTCTCTGAGGGATCTTCCTGACCCAGGGATTGAACCTGGGTCTCCCACGTTGCAGAAAGACGCTCTACCCTCTGAGCCACCAGGGAATCCCTTGACATACTTCTTTCCCTGATTTCTAACCAGTGTTTTGTTCCATGTCCTGTTCTAACTGTTGCTTCTTGACTTGCATACAGATTTCTCAGGAGGCAGGACAGGTGGTCTGGTATTCCTGTCTCTTTAAGAATTTTCCACAGTTTGTTGTGATCCACATAGTCAAAGGCTTTGGCATAGTCAGTGAAGCAGAAGTCAGTGTTTTTCTGGAACTCTCTTGCTTTTTGATGATCCAACGGATGTTGGCAATTTGATCTCTGGTTCCTCTGGCCATGCTAAATCCAGCCTGGAGATCTGGAATTTCATGGTTCATGAACTGTTGAAGCCTGTCTTGAAGATTTTTGAGCATTACTTTGGTAGTGTGTTAGATGAATGCAATTGTGTGGTAGTTTGAACTTTCTTTGGCCTTGCATTTCTTTGGCATTGGAATGAAAACTGACCATTTCCAGTCTTGTGGCTGCTGCTGCATTTTCCAAATTTGCTGGCATATTGAGTGCAGCACTTTAACAGCATCATTTTAAGGGTTTGAAATAGATCATCTGGAATTCCATTTCCTCCACTAGCTTTGTTCATAGTGATGCTTCCCTAAGGATCACTTGACTTTGCATTCCAGGATGTTTGTTTTTAGATGAGTGATCACACCATGGTGGTTATCTCGGGCATGAAGTTCCTTTTTGTATAGGTTTTCTGTGTGTTTTTGTCACCCCTTCTTAATATCTTCTGCTTCTATTAGGTCCATACCATTTCTGTCCTTTTTTGTGCCCATCCTTGCCAGAAAGCCAATCTGATCACATGAAGTAGTAATAGATGTCAAAATAGAGAGAAAGAGGACAGAGAACAGCATCCTGAGCTATCACTGTTTGGCATATATTTTACAGTGTGGTGTATACTATACATTTCCTGTGTACTAACTAGATCCAGAAGAAGATGAAATAATCACTATTGATACCCACCAATAAAAAGTGTCCTTGTTGTCTCAGCCAGTAAAGAATCCACCTACCAAACTCAGGAGACATAAGAGATGTGGGTTCAAGGAATGGGTTGGCAAGATACTCTGGAAGAGGAAATGACAACCCACTCCAGTATTCTTGCCCAGAAAATCCCATGGACATAGACGCTTGACCAGCTATCATCTATGTGGACACAGAGAGTTGTACATGACTGAATACAGACACAAAATAGGGCAGCCTTCTTCTGTTGACATGACCCCAAAATATATCCTGTAAAAACAAAAAGAGTACATTCCCCAAGACACTAGTGTAGCATTCTTTGGCAGTCCCTTAAGAACTCACATCTTCATCCCAAAAGGGAGTCAGCATTTGTTAGTTGAAAGTAGACTGTGAGGGAGTTCCCAATGGTCTAGTGCTCAGGACTCTCAATGACTAGGTCCAGTCCCTGGTCGAGAAGTGACAGCCCACAAGCACAGCTCCCAAAAAATTAGACTGTGAAACATTAAATATATGCAGAATAAACCCTAGAGTAATAATTAAGTTTTATGGAAAAAAAATACTAAAAAAAAGATAGAGGTATAAAAAAATAGTGTCATAAAAATGCTCAAACAATGACAAGACAAAAGGGAAGACAGAAATAACAATCATTAGGAAAAATATAGAAAATCATTAATTTAACTTAAGGTTTTTCCAGTGGTCATGTATGGATATGAGAGTTGGATTGTGAAGAAAGCTGAATGTCAAAAAATTGATGCTTTTGAACTGTGGTGTTAGAGAAGACTCTTGAGAGTCCCTTGGACTGCAAGGAGATCCAACAAGTCCATCCTAAAGAACAGTCCTGGGTGTTCATTGGAGGGACTGATGTTGAAGCTGAAACTCAAATACTTTGGCCACCTGATGTGAAGAGCTGACTCATTGGAAAGGACCCTCATGCTGGGAAGGACTGGGGGCAGGAGGAGAAGGGGATGACAGAGGATGAGATGGTTTGATGGCATCACTGACTCAATGGACATGGGTTTCAGTGGACTCCGGGAGCTGGTGATGGATAAGGGAGGCCTGGCGTGCTGCAATTCATGGGGTCACAAAGAGTCGGACAAGAGTGAGCAACTGAACTGAACTGAACTGAATTTAACTTTTAACTAATTTAACTATAGTGTAACATTGAAAAGATACTACAATCAAGTGTTTTTACAGTATTTCTTGTTCATGAGAACATTTGGTAAAATATTTGGGGTTATATGCTGCATTTGGCAATTGCATACTGAGTAGAGCTAGACTATCTGTGACCTGGAGAAATTACAGTTTGAAGAAGATTGTTACATAAGGGTAAGATGAATAATTCACCATTACTATATGAAATTAATAAATCAAGTTGGTAAAGTAATAACAGGGATCCAGAAGATTTGGAAAGCAAAGTTAACATATGTAATCTAACAGACACGTGTACAGACACATGTAGACACACACAGTTCTTCATTTGATAATTAGAGAATACCCAAAGCACTTAAGTTCACACAACCATAACAATTTGTTTTCCACAATAAGAGAAAAAAAATTTATTGTAATGATTATTGTATCTTTTTGACAGTAAAAAAGTAACTTTAAACCACTTATTTCTTTGGAATGAAATGAAAATTGTTGAATTGAGCACAGAGACGGGAGTTCAGTTCACTCGCTCAGTTTTGTCCGACTCTGCAACCCTGTGAACCGCAGCACGCCAGGCCTCCCTGTCCATCACCAACTCCCGGAGCCTACCCAAACTCATGTCTATTTAGTCAGTGATGCTATCCAACAATCTCATCCTCTGTCATCCTCTTCTCCTGCCCTCAATTTTTCCCAGCATCAGGATCCTTTCCAAAGAGTCAGCTCTTTGCATCAAGTGGCCAAAGTATTAGAGTTTCAGCTTTAGCATCAGTCCTCCAATGAACACCCAGGACTGTTCTTTAGGATGGACTTGTTGGATCTCCTTGCAGTCCAAGGGACTCTCAAGAGTCTTCTCTAACACCACAGTTCAAAAGCATCAATTTTTTGACATTCAGCTTTCTTTATAGTCTAACTCTCACATCCATATGTGACTACTGGAAAAACCATAGCCTTGACTAGACGGACATTTGTTACCAAAGTAATATCTTTACTTTTAATATGCTATCTAGATTGTTCATAAATTTCCTTCCAAAGAGTAAGTGTGTTTTAATTTCATGGCTGCGATCACCATCTGCAATGATTTGGGAGCCCCCAACAAAAAAGTCACCCACTATTTTCACTGTTTCCCCATCTATTTGCCATGAAATGATGGGACAAGATGCCATGATCTTCGTTTTCTGAATGTTGAGTTTTAAGCCAACATTTTCACTCTCCTCTTTCACTTTCATCAAGAGAGACTTCAGTTCTTCACTTCTTGCTATAAGGCTCGTATTACCTGCATATATGAGGTTATTGATACTTCTCCCGGCAATCTTGATTGCCACTTGTACTTCTTCCAGCCTAGCATTTCTCATGATGTACTCTGCATGTAAGTTAAATATTCAGGGTAACAATATGCAGCCTTGATGTACTCCTTTTCCTATTTAGAACCAGTTGTTTGTTTCATGTCCAGTTTTAACTGTTGTTTCCTGACCTGCATATAGGTCTCTCAAGAGGCAGGTCAGGTGGTCTGGTATTCCCATCTCTTTCAGAATTTTCCACAGTTTACTGTGATCCACACAAAGGCTTAGGCATAGTCAATAAAGCAGAAATAGATGTTTTTCTGGAACTCTCTTGCTTTTCCGATGATACAGTGGATGTTAGCAATTTAATCTCTGGTTCCTCTGCATTTTCTGAAACTAGCTTGAACATCTGGATGTTCACAGTTCATGTATTGCTGAAGCCTGGCTTGGAGAATTTTGAGCATTACATTACTAGCCTGTGAGATGAGTGAAAATGTGCAGTAGTTTGAGCATTCTTTGGCATTGCCTTTCTTTGGGATTGGAATGAAAACTGACCATTTGAAGTCCTGTGACTGCTGCTGCATTTTCCAGATTTGCTGGCATATTGAGTGCAGCAGTTTAACAGCATCTTTTTTTTTTTTTTTTAAGGATTTGAAATAGCTCAATTGGAATTCAGTCACCTCCACTACCTTTGTTCCTAGTGATTCTTCCTAATGCCCACTTGACTTCACATTCCAGGATGTCTGGCTCTAGGTGAGTGATCATACCATCGTGATTATCTGGGTCATGAGATTTTTTTGTACAGTTCTTCTGTGTATTCTTGCCACCTCTCAATATCTTCTGCTTCTGTAGGTTCATACCATTTCTGTCCTTTATTGAACCCGTCTTTGCCTGAAATGTTCCCTTTGTATCTCTAATTTTCTTGAAGAGATCTCTAGTCTTTCGCATTCTCTTGTTTTCCTCTATTTCTCTGCATTGATCGCTGAGGATGGCTTTCTTATCTCTCCTTGCTTTTCTTTGGAACTCTGCATTCGAATGGGTATATCTCCTTTGCTTTTGGCTTCTCTTCTTTTTACAGCTATTTGTAAGGCCTCCTCAAACAGCCAGTTTGCTTTTTTGCGTTTCTTTTTGTTGGGAATGGTCTTCCCATTTCCTGTACAATGTCACAAATCTCCTTACATAGTTCATCACACATTCTGTCTATCAGATCTAGTCCCTTAAATCTGTCTGTCACTTCCACTGTGTAATCATAAGGGATTTGATTTAGGTCATGCCTGAATAGGTTAGTGGTTTTCCATACTTTCTTCAATTTAAGTCTGAATTTGGCTCATGATCTGAGCCACAGTCAGCTCTGGTCTTGCTTTTGCTGACTGTATAGAGCTTCTCCATCTTTGACTACAAAGAATATAATCAATCTGATTTCAGTGCTGCCATCTGTTGATGTCCATGACCCGAATGTACCTTCAAAATCTAGTCCCCTGACTGCATCTTGACCCTTTATTATTTTTTTGTTATATTTAAAATAGCAGAGGACTTTCAATTTATTAATATGAAGTTGCTTTTAGATTCTGTAACTACAAATTCACCCTCCTCTACCTGGAACATTCTTTCTTCATGGGTCTAACACACCACCATCTCCTCTTCATGCTTTAAAGTTCCCTTAATATGTTTTTTGTGCAGAGAATCTTTCTCTGACTTCCAGTTAAAGTCAAATATATATTTCTTCTCACATTGACTTCTGTTTTTTAATTCATGCATGTTCTGCAATTATTTTAATGGACTTTATTTCTCCCACTAGACTCCTTAAAGGTTAATATATATTTTCTAAATTCATCATAATTGTTCTTAACATAGTAATTGACCCAGAATCAGAATAGACTATCAAAAAGATTTTGAACTAATGCATAAGTTATCCCATTAATATTAAATAAGTGATATATTACATAAAATATATTGCTAACATTTCTAAGCTTGTATTTCATAAATATATTGTGAAATTATATTTTTCTACCACCTTTTGCACATACTCTTTTAAGCTAATTCTAACATGATTAAAAGCCTAACCAAAATGCTTCACTTCAGAAATTATTCTAACCCCTGTCCAGTCTCTGGGTCTTCCGTGGTGGCTAAGTGGTAAAAGACTCCACCTGCAATGCCAGAGATACAGGTTTAACCCCTGGGTCAGGAAGATCCCCGGGAGAAGGAAATGGCAATCTACTCCAGTATCCTGCCTGCGAAATTGCATAGACAGAGGAGCCTGGTGGGCTGCACTCAGTGGGGCCTCAAAGTTGGACACGACCCAAGGACGACACCACCGCCAGCACTGAGTCTCTACTTCGCAATGCTAGCATTATTTTCTTCCTCTCACCTTGCCTTCATTATCAGGATTTATATTAAAATAAGTCACAAGATCCTTCTGTTTTCTCTTCATGCACATCTTTATTTCTTCTTACTGAATTACTATGACAGATCTAAAGTAAGGTTTTTGTCATTGCCTAAGGTGGAGCCATTGCTCACTCATTGTTTGTTAACTAAACACTGAATGAGGATAGATACAGTGTCAGCATTTCCATATTGTGTGCATGCTCCAAATAGTGAATAGGGTGCTTGGTAAATATGCGAATATAAAATGGTTAGATAAATTCATTAAATTAAATATCAAAACTCATGAATTATTTGAAAATCCCCCAAAATCATGGTGTGATATACCTTCTTCTGTGTCTCAGTGACGCAAGGCCACTGCTTCCCTACCTGCCAGATGACTTCTTGTGACACTTCACGTTTATCCCTTACTGAAGTCCAGCCCAGTGTTCTGCTGATTCTTGTCTGCCCTTCACTCAAATTAAATTACTATTTCTGAATCAGAGACGCAACATTACTATTGAAAATTTATGTCCTTATAGATGAGGCTACAGATCCTAGAAACTTTATAACTTTTGGCAAGTTGTTAAAATGGTACAAATACCAAATTGTAGCACATACCTCAAAATCGGTGCTAAATTACTATATACATGCAGAACATTTGGGAACACTGCAGATAAAATATGTCCAATAACTGGAAGATACTAGTAATTTGAGCAAGAGTAGAAATTACAGTGACTGTTCACCCGTGTACCACTCCTTAGTACAGTTCTTTGTCTTATGTCTATTCCCTACTCATTGTTTATGTCTGGTTCCTGAAGAAGTTTTGTATTTCCTTCACAAATCCTTTCTAAAGTTCTCCAATCAATGTTAGTAATTCAACTCAGATATGTTAAAAATAACAAGTAAGATCTAGTGCAATTGTGAGTGAATGAAAAAAATGGAAGCTGCAATAAAAACAGAGGAATTAAGAAAAGTTATATGAAAGGGGGAAACACGTTTAACAGGCTAAAAATCCTTAGTCAGTAGGCTTAATGACTCTGGAACTAATTTAGTTTTGCCCAAAGATATTTTAACTTATAATAACCTATTTTAGCATTACCTTAGCATATCCCATGAGAATCATTGCAGAGTTTACTAGAGTCAGAGAGCTAAACTGTACTGATTTGCTTCACTCCATTCAATATCTGTCAGTGGAAGGAAAAAAAAAATTCCTGTGTGCACTACAGCATATACCAAATAGAATACATGGAAAATTCTCTGTAACAATACAGCAATGGTAATAAACGCAAATCCATTACATATATTGCAAATTATTTTTCTTTTTTTTTTAAATTTTTATTATTATTGTTATTTCCCTACATTACAATACTGTATTTGTTTTGCCATACAATGACATGCATTGGCCACAGGTGTACCCAATCTCCCAATG
>SJYF01001855.1:841358-853163 GCA_006410515.1 Procapra przewalskii | reverse complement strand
TTTTTTTTTTGCTGACTGTATAGAGTTTCTCCATCTTTGTCTGCAAAGATTATAATCAACCTGATTTTGGTATTGACCATTTGATGATGTCCATGTGTAGAGTCTTCTCATGTGCTGTTGAAAGAGGGTGTTTGCTATGAGCAGTGTGTTCTGTTGGCAAAACTCTGTTAGCCTTTTCCCTGCTTCATTCTCTACTCCAAAGCCAAATTTGCCTGTTACTCCATATGTTTCTTGACTTCCTAATGAAAAGGACATTTTTTTTGGTTCTTCTTCATAGAGCTGTTCAACTTCATCTTATTCAGCATTACTGGTCAGGGCATAGACTTGGATTACTCTGATATTGAATGGTTTGCCTTGGAAATGAACAGAGATCATTCTGTCATTTTTGAGAGTGCATATAAGCACTGCATTTCATTCTCTTTTGTTGACTATGATGGCTACTCCATTTCTTCTATGGGATTCCTGCCCACAGTAGTAGATATAATGGTCATCTGAGTTAAATTCACCCATTCCAGTACATTTTAGTTCTCTGATTCCTTAAATGTTGATGTTCACTCTTGCCATCTCCTGTTTGACCACTTCCAATTTGCCTTGATTCATAGACCTGACATTCCAGGTTCTTATGCAATATTGCTCTTTACAGCATTGGGCCTTGCTTCTATCACCAGTCACATCCATAACTGGATGATTTTTTTTTGCTTTGGCTCCATCCCTTCATTCTTTCTGGAGTTATTTCTCCACTGATCTTCAGTAGCATATTGGGCACCTGCTGATCTGAGTTCATCTTTCAGTGTACTATCTTTTTTCCTTTTCATACTGTTCATGGAGTTCTCAAGGCAAAAATACTGAAGTGGTTTGCCATTCCTTTCTTCAGTGGCCCGCATTTTGTCAGAACTCTCCACCATGACTGGTCCATCATGGATGGCCCTACATAGCATGGCTCATAGTTTCACTGAGTTAGACAAGCCTGTGGTCCATGTGATCATATTGGCTAGTTTCCTGTGACTGTGGTTTTCAATCTGTCTGCCCTCTGATGGAGAAGGATAAGAGGCTTATGGAAGCTTCCTGATGAGAGAGACTGAGGGGGAAACCTGGTCTTGTTCTGATGGGTGGGTCATCCTCAGTAAATATTTAATCTAACTTTCTGTTGATGGGTGGAGCTGTGTTCCCTCTCTGCTGTTTACCTGTGGCCAAACTATAGTGGAGGTAGTGAAGATAATGGGGACCTCCTTCAAAAGATCCCATGCATGTACTGCTACACTCACTGCCCCCAACCCTGCAGCAGGCCACCACCAACCCACGCCTCTGCTTTAGACTCCTGGACACTTCTGGGGAAGTCTGGGTCAGTCTTTTGCGGTGTCACTGCTCCTTTCTCCTGGGTCCTGGCGCACACAAGGTACTGTGTGTGCCCTCCAATAGTCAATTTCCCAGTTCTGTGTGAGTTCTGGCAGCTCTATGGTGGAGTTAATGGTGATCTCCTCCAACAGGGCTTATGCCATGCCCAAGCCTCCTGCACCCAGAGCTCCTGTTCCTGTGGCCGTCCACTACTGACCCGTACGTCCACAGGAGATGCTCAAATACAATTCTGTCTCAGTCTCTGTGGGGTTCCTGGGTCCTGGCATGCACCAGGTTTGTTTGAGCCCTCTGAGCATCTCTGGCAAGAATGGGGTTTGATTCTAAAAGCGAATTTGCCCCTACTACCATCTTCCTGGTGCTTCTCCTTTGCCCTTGGGCATAGGGTATCACCTCACGAAATCGTATGGACCTAACAAAATGGTATGGACAGAACTGGTATGGATCTAACAGAAGCAGAAGATATTAAGAGGTGCAAGAATACACAAAAGAATGAAACAAAGAAGATCTTCATGACCCAGATAATCACAACGGTGTGATCAGCAACCTAGAGCCAGATATCCTTTAATGCAAAGTCAAGTGGGCCTTAGGAAGCATCACTACAAACAAAGGTAGAGGAGGTGATGGAATTCTAGTTGAGCTATTTCAAATCCTAAAAGATGATGCTGTGAAAGGGCTCTACTCAATATGCCAGCAAATCTGGAAAATTCAGCAGTGACCACAAGACTGGAAAAGATCAGTTTTCATTCCAATCCCAAAGAAAGGCAATACCAAAGAATGCTCAAACTACTGCACAATTGCACTTATCTCACACACTAGCAAAGTAATGTTCAAAATTCTCCAAGCCAGGCTTCAACAGTACTTGAACCATGAACTTCCCAACGTTCAAGCTGGATTTAGCAAAGCCAGAGGAACCAGAGATAAAATTCACAACATCTGTTGAATTATCAAAAAAGTTAAGAGAATTCCAGAAAAAAAACATCTACTACTGCTTTACTGACAATGCCAAAGCCTTTGACTGTATGGATAACCACAAACTCTGGAAAATTCTTCAAAAGATGGGAATGCTATCACTTGACCTGCCTCTTGAGAAATTTATATCCAGGTCAAAGCAACAGTTATAACTGGACATGGAACAACATACTGGCTCCAAATTGGGAAAAGAGTATGTCAAGGCTGTATATTGTCACCCTACTTATTTAACTTACATGCAGAGTACATCATGAGAAACACTGGGCTGGATGAAGCACAAGCTGGAATCAAGATTGCCAGGAGAAATATCAATAACCTCAGATATGCAGATGACACCACCTTATGGCAGAAAATGAAGACTTAAAGAGCTTCTTGATGAAAGTGAAACAGGAGAGTGAAAAAGTTGACTTAAAACTCAACCTTCAGAAAACTAATATCATGACAACTAATCACATCATTTCATGTCAAGTAGATGGGGAAACAGTGGAAATAGTGATGGACTTTAATTTTACGGACTCAAAAATCACAGCAGACAGTGACTGCAGCCTTGAAATTAAAAGATGTTTACTCCTTGGAAGAAAAGTTATGGCCAATCTAGACAGCATATTAAAAAGTAGAGACATTACTTTGCCAACAAAGGTCCGTCTAGTCAGGGCTATCATTTTTCTAGTAGTCATGTATGGATGTGAGAGTTGGACTGTAAAGAAACCTGAGCACCAAGGAATTAATGCTTTTGAACTGTGGTGTTGGAGAAGACTCTTGAGAGTCCCTTGGACTGTAAGGAGATCCATCTAGTCCATTCTAAAGAAAACCAGTCCTGAATATTTATTGGAAGGACTGATGTTGAACCTGAAACTCCAATATTTGGCCACCTGTTGCGAAGAGCTGACTCATTTGAAAAGACCCTGATGCTGGAAAGATTGAAGGCAGGAGCAGAAGGTGACAATAGAGGATGAGATGGTTGGATGGTATCACCAACTCAATGGACATGAGTTTGAATAAGTTCCGCGAGTTGATGATGGAGAGGGAGGCCTATTGTCTTGCAGTCCATGGGATAGCAAAGAGTCAGACATGAAGGAGCGACTAAAGTGAACTGAATCAAATGGATACACAGATATTTGTATATTATTATTATAAAATCACTAAATGTTCCCAACATGCTTAATACCCAGTGCATTTAAATCTAAATAATCATTTAAGTTTTGCCCCTTCTAAGAGACTTATAACATTTTTCTTTCTTTCTTTCTTTTTTTTTTTTTTTTGGTCATAGTAAAATAAATTCTTCTGTATTTAACTGTTACTGATATTTTCAAGCCTCTATTTTCCATCTATTATTCTTATAGTGCACTTCAGTTCAGTTCAGTCGCTCAGTCGTGTCTGACTCTGCGACCCCATGAATCACAACACACCAGGCCTTCCTGTCCATCACCAACACTTGGAGTTCACTTAAACTCATGTCCATCGAGTTGGTGATGCTATCCAGCCATCTTATCCTCTGTCGTCCCCCTCTCCTCCTGCCTTCAATCTTTCCCAGGATTACGGTCTTTTCAAATGAGTTAACTCTTTGCATGAGGTGGCCAAAGTACTGGAATTTCAGCTTTAGCATCATTCCTTCCAAAGAACACCCCAGGCTGATCTCCTTCAGAATGGACTGGTTGTATCTCCTTGCACTGCAATGGACTCTCAAGAGTGTTCAACAGCACAGTTCAAAAGCATCATTTCTTCAACTCTCAGCCTTCTTCACAGTCCAACTCTCACCTCCATATATGACCACTGGAAAAACCACAGCTTTGACTAGACGGACCTTTGTTGGCAAAGTAGCTTAGGAAAGATTATTCTTTTGAACTGTTTTCAATTTTCTTACTTCTCAGTTACTCCTCAGCTTCCTTAACACTTGACTCTAGTTACTTTTGGAAAGTCATTCCTCTGATTTCTATTCCTTTTTGACCGCAATGGTAATCTCTCTCCTCCTCAGCAACTCTCTTCTTTCAGTATCCTGACTCTTTCTTTCTCATTGGAAACATCCTACATAATGGCATTCTTAAAGTCTATACTCGTGGGTAGCTTCTCACCATTTTTTATTTTTCAGAGAATATTCATGTCATCCTATGCATTTCATTCATGTCATCCTATACATATCATTATCCCTTCTACACTTAGAAGTGACGGCATCTAAATTTGCTGCCTCATAAGAGAACTGATTGTTTTTCAATACTTCATTCTGCATTTTAAATGTTTGCTGATATTTCATATAAGATTTCTTCACAAATCTTAAAATCAACCCACTAGCTTAGACATTATAATTTTCCTTTCACATCCATAGCAAAGATAACTTTTAACATCCATTTATCTGTAGAATAATTATGTATTTTGTGTCTATTTTCCCTTTGATGTCCTAGTACTGTTCAGAGTGTTTAGAAAGCAGTAGATTCTTAAGACTAATTATTTGTTTTGAATAAAATAATTTGTGTAATTTCAAATTCTGTTATGGAACCATATATTACACGGGAATTCATAGAACCCCATATATTGCTACAGCCAATTAGAATCATGAAATATCATTTCCTTCACACATGTTGCATACAGGCATAGTCTTCAGAATATCCCAGTGTAAAGAAAGCACTGTTATCATTGTAAAATCATGAGCAAGTGGTTGTGTCCTCATGGGTATAAGGGCAACTAACTGTCAGGGTAGGTAGTTAGGATGCTTAAATGCAATAGGTAAGTGTAAAAGAATTTGAGAAGTATGAGGGGCTGTCCAAAGTCAGGTTGTATTAATATCAACATTTTAAATTATTTGTAACATGGTCCTATTGTTTCATATTGTTTGAAAACTAGAACGATATTCATTTTTTGAAACAACGAACTAGGCCAATGCTTTTAACAATTCCTTGACTTCTTAAACATATTCTGATAATATGTTTAACTGATAATATGTTAGCTTCCTAGAATAACCTAAATAACATGCTGTCTTTGACACTTACTACACTGTTCCAAGTATAATCACCAGCAGACTATTTTTCAGAAGGATGTACACTTGATATCTAAAGACTATGTGTATTTACTTATTTATTGTTTGCCTTATAATGACTTAATGAACCCATATATTTAAAGATGTGTACATTTCACTTTTGCTCAGTGATAGTAGGAATGCAGTCATTTCCTCCTGTGTTTCAAACAAAATATGCAGAACAAGAATGGAAGGAAATATATCCAAGTGGATTTGATTGCCAGTAAAATACAGGAAAAATTAACTGTGGTTTTATTGTCACTAATCCTCAAGACTCTTATCACAACTTTCTGAAAATTCCTGCACTTTAGCATTAATCTCCTTGAAAGGGAGACACTCAATTTACAGTGTATTTTGCATGTCCCTAAACAAGTCTTGAATGATGAATTTCACTGTCTGACTGAGATGGTTTACCTCAGCACATAATTTCTTATATTAATAACCTTCCCCACAGGAGCTGAATGACCTTCTATAAATACAATCCCTCATTCAATCAAAAAATTAAAACCTGTAACCACCTCATAATTCATCTTTTTTACAGGCAATTGTTGAAGCAGAAACAAAACACAAATCCCTAATCCTCAACCCATGTAATATAAAATCACGCAGCCTTCTGCACTTATGTATCATGGATATATTGAAAATTACGTAGTCTTTTGTGTTTCAAATCAATTCTATTGAGTGGATTTCTGTTTATAGTGAGCCACAGTTTTCAGGGCAAAATAAGAGCTCCTTTTCCAAAATCAATGGCATCCTAAAACAATAGCTTCCTGAATGTTTGTATATTTTCAAGCAGTCTTTAAAAAAATGCACCTTTATATGACTGCCTCAACAATTATGGTAAATTTAGATTATAGGGTTATTCTTGGAATCTGCAAGACATTTATTTACATAAAACTATCAGAGAATGAATTTTAGAGTTCAGTAATGGAGGCTTTCTCTTCGGGTAAGATTGATTAAAGTTTGTACTGAATTTCACTCTTCATTAAAACCTTAAAAAATACACCTAACAAACTAAAGGTTCTTAGTTCAGCTTGAAAAGAACTCTACCTGAAAAGCAATCCTAGAGTAGATTGTAGGGCTGTGTCAGAAAATTTTCTGGTAAACCAGAAAATGTCAGTTAAAAGGCTTCAGATAATTGCTATACTTTCAAAGTGAATAAATTTAGAATATTGAAGAGTATTTTTAAATTCAATATTCTTAACTATTTCTCATTATAGTAACTATGGAAGCAGAGATTGTATTTCTATAAGAAATGGAATGTTTTTAAAGACAACATCGGTGTTCAATTAGGAATGGCTCCTTTTATAAGGCAGACATCTCAGTTACCTTGAGCAGCTTCTGATGGCTTATCCAGCTGATAAAGTTACAGTGAAGGATTATATTTACTGCATTTGGTCCTGTCATATTATGTAAGCAGTCTTAGTTTTACCAAAACCACATAAAGACAGAACCATCCATGGATGATCTAACAAAGCTAAAAATTTGTCACACACACATATTACAAATATGTTTTGCATAAAGCAGAAGCAAAACACCTATTCAAACCTATTGGAATAATTGGAAAATACTTGACAGTCTTCAGTTTTACAGGTTAGTTTTCCCTCTGAGGATACCACCAACCAAAATATATCCCTCTTCCATTCTCCTTGGGAAAAGGATAACACTGCAGAGTATCTCTCTTTCAAAATTTCAAGCCCTTAAGGGAAGACAACAGGTACAAAATGTACCTTATTACAAAGTAGGTTATTATGTGAATGCTTCTTGTGTTTGAGAGCAATGGAGCTGAGCTGAGTGATCACAAAAGTTCAGGGGAAATATTCAAAGCAATATTAATAGCTATAGTTCTAACAGTAATTTAAAGTGTCCTGAAATTTACTGTTATTGATAACACCTTTCACAAATTAACAGATTTATAGAACTTTAAGGCCAAAATGTTGCCACATGTATATCAGTATTATTGAGAAAACAAAACACTTGTGTAAACTTTGTAAATATTGCATCAACTTTGTTAACTATTCCTTGAGAGGACTTGCTTCTTGGGTTAAATTGTATCACATATAAGGAATATCAATATTTGTTTTCTTTTCATGGAGAAAGACACTGCTATCTCTTCAGTACTGATAAGGCAATTGTGCAGAAGTTAAATGTGATGCAAACATATAATTTATCAAAAATATTAATTTACTATTTAACCAAAATGTTTTAGAATAGATAAAATATACATCTAGTTGCAAATGTCCAGTGCCATTTTTGGAGTAAAAAAAATTGATCAGGTACTTCTTTGTCAACTCCAGAACTATCAATACTTCTCTGCCTCCTTTTAACAAAGACTTGTATCCTCCTCTTAACTCTAGAAATAGAGAAAGATAATACATTGAGTTGCTGTTTAATGGGGAGGAGAGCAGACTCAATGAGAGTTAATAGGCATTTTCTATCTTCAAATTTTCATGATTCTGTAGGAGATGTGTGGGAGGAGGAAGGTAATAGGAGAAACAATCCAGCAATTTTCACAGAAGTAAGTTCCTATGTTCACATCGGCATTGAATTTTTGGATTGAATAACTGTTGGTGGACAAACACTGTCCCACCTCATGCTTGGAAAGTTCTGGAAGTAAATGTCTGTCAAAGATACAATGATTTATAATGCAATCTATTCCAATTGCTAGGGCTGCTGATAACTCTAATTTGCCACTCTTGTATGAAATATGAGGAACTTGACAGTTTCACAGGTTAATTTTCCCTCTAGCGATATTGCCCTACAAAATACATCCCCTTTCCATTCTCCATGGAGAAAGGATGACACTACCAAGGCTAGCTATTATGGAAATGGTCTTGTTTTACTGATTCACTGATTTTTTCATCTTGCAAAATCTCTCATTATGTGATTAATGCTTAGAAGTAAATAGAACTAGAGTGTATGTTTATCACTTTTTTAAAATCTGTACATTAATGAATATTCTCCTGCCATCACTAGAGTATGAAAGAGCTTAGAGTATTTATGTTCAAGTCAGAAACTGAGGATATAACATAGTTAATGTATCATGATTCTGATAGCTAAAAAATATGCACAATTCTAAAAGTTTAAGTCACTAGTGAGTACATAAATTATTGTACACTCATTATCTAAAGAGCAAAGAATTACATCATTCATATAATTTCTTCAAAATTCATAGAATTAATATTTAAGATATGCTACACCTGGCTAATACACATAAGGAGTTGCGTAATTGGCATGTGCCTGACGGCTAATTATATGTACCAAACCCTGACTATGAAGAATAAACGAAATGAGGAAAATATAGCACATCCTTCAGTTGGGTAGATAATTATATGTAAAGTGTTTCACAACAGAGTTACTTCTGAAAATTGTGTTTGCAAATAATTATATTTTGTAAATTGAATAAAAACCTTATTTTAACCAAGATAATCAACATATCTAGTTCTATATGATTAGAGCTTTTTAATATCCAAATTAAAAGCAAAAACTTATGATTATAGATCATATTGATAACTGCCAAATACAATTTTAAATAATTCAAATGCATATTCTTTTTAATCTTCATAACCACTCAATATAATGTATGCAATCTACATTCCCATTTTATTAGGTAAGAAAACTGAGGCATAGAGCAATGAAACAATATTGTCACAAAGCTAATTGGTTAAAAAACTCAAATGTGAGTCTATGGCATAATTATATGTCTCAAATATCTGCAATAACACTGTTATATTACTATTTTATTACTAGGTATGAAGTGAATTCCAGTAATCATCAAAAATGTACTAATATATCTCCACAATTCTTTCCAATTTACTAGCTACAGCATATTTCATGAAACTGGTGTCTGTTTAGTGTTTAAATGCAGTATTTATCATAGAGATAAAATTTAATAACTTTGTGTTTTAAAAAGGTTTATAGATACAGGATCCTCCTATCTTATCTAGACCCTGCAATGAATTTTCAAATTCAGGTCAGATTTCAAAAGCACACAGTTATATTGGTACAGAAAAGTGACATTAGAGAAATGGAGAGACCATCTATTCAAATCCCGTAGTCTAACAGAGAGCCATTCTTTTTTTTTTTTTTCCTTTCTTCCAGACAGCAATTCTTAAATTTTGGTTTATCCTGGAGATATTTGAATATTCAAAACTGGTTTTCAACTTGCATTATTTAAAAACCTTCTGGAGATCCTTTTGGGAGAGAACTCAACAGTGGTCACCAACCTATGAACAGGCGGTGGTGTTTTAGTCACTAAGTCATGTCTGACACTTTTGTGGCCTCATGGACAGTAGCCCACTAGGCTCCTCTATACACGGGATTTTCCAGGCAAGAATAACGTAGTGGTTTGCCATTTCCTTCCGCAGGGGATCTTTCTGACCCAAGGATAGAATGCTTGGAAGGCGGATTCTTTACCACTGAACCACCCGGGAAACCATGTTTCTCCCAGAAAATGTATCATTTAAGAATGGCTTTACTTTATAAACCACTCTTGGCAGCTCTCATTGAATCAAATTGCTAGAGTTAAATTTTAATATATATTTTATCTCAAATATAGAGCAAGATTGATTTTTTTTACATTTTCTTGCAATACTGCTTTGAATACAATAAAGCCTTCCTTTCAAAGTATTTTCTCCACCATTTTATTGTTTGTAAATATATTACACAGGTAACCACATACTTTATGTGAAGAGAAAAATGTAAAAACCATAGTGTCTGCATTTTGTAGACATTCTCAATCAACTCAGTTTTATAATTAGGTCTGAACACAAAATAAGATTTTTGAGTAATGCTTCTAAAAATGAGATTCTATCAGTTTCTGGGCTTTCCAGGGGGCTCTGATGGTAAAGAACCTTCCTGCAAATGCAGGAAACAAGATCTACCAGAATCGATAGCTGGGTCAGGAAAATCCCCTGGAGAAGGGCACAGCAACCCACTCCAGTGTTCTTGCCTGGATAATCCCATGGACAGAGGAGCCTGGTGGGCTATAGTCCATGGGTCGCAAAGAGTGGAACACAACTGAAGCGACTTAGCATGCAGGCACACACACACATCGTATTTAGGTGTATGAGGGGAGCTCTTCATTTAAAGAAAATCTATAAGAAATGTCATCATGTACTAATTAACAACAAACAATTATATAATCTAGAAATGTGTATAATCACTCGAACATTTTGAAAAATTTATATTGATACATATGTGAAAAGTATGCATATATGTGTATGCATATGTGCCTGCTAAGGCGCTTCAGTCGGGTACAACTCTTTGAGTCTGTCTGACTGTAACACGCCAGGCTCCTCTGTCCATGAGATTCTCCAGGCAAGAATACTGGAGTGGGTTGCCACGCCCTCCTCCAGAACATATTTCTCACCCAGGGATTGAACCTGCCCATCACTTAGGTCACCTGCAGTGGCAGTCAGAATGTTTACCACTAGGCCACCTGGGATGGAGAAATAAATGGCGACCCACTTCGGTATTCTTGCCTAGAGAATCCTCTGGACAGAGGAGCCTGGTGGGCCGCTGTCCATGGGGTCACACAGAGTCAGACACAACTGAAGCAACTTAGCAGCAGCAACACCAGCAGGGCCACATGGGAAGTCTATATATGAGTATACACACACACATTAACTATGCACATAGGAAGAAATTAATAAAATGAAATATCTACAAATGTAGTAATTGTTAGAATTGCACTGCTCAGCATTAGAGTGCTCAGAATTATGAGTTGGCTGGTGTAGCTGTATTATTATATAAGTATGTAGGGATGTGGATTAGTAGAATGCAGTTACCCACAGAGCAAACCAGCATGCTAGGATATAGCACATAACCCTTTAATACTTTTCAAAACTGACAAAATAGCATGAAAATATAAATAAAGTTAATGAAAGACACATATAAATGCATATTTTGTAAAAAAAAATTAAAATTTCAGCAAATGATCTAAAATTGTGATGTAAGAAATAGGAAGAAAATAAATAAGAAAACTAAAAGGCATAAATGGCTNNNTGGCTACAAATAAGGTTTATTCTATCAATTTGATTCAACCATCAATATTTTTAAATCTTAAATGATTTTAAATGGACTAAAAAGTGGTGTTATGATGATGAGTTTTTATTCAGTATATTAAAATATGGTTTAAATAATCTTTGTGTAAGTCATTTTATTTAACAAAAATAATTAGCCTCCAATGGTGAATATAACTCACTTTATTATGTTGAGTCCTAAAACCCTTCTTTTACACTCATATCTTTCTAATGCATCTATACTATGCACCTCAAAATGTTTTTTCTAATATGTAATCATTTAAAATTTTGAGAAGTCTGGATGTGTTTTTGGAGTTCTACATGTAGGGGCCACAATGCAGAGATCTGATTTAATTAAGTCACACTGGATTCTAAAATTTGTTGTCCCCTTTATATCTTTATCTTCACATCCTTGTTCATTATAGAATTGGAGGTTTTACATGACTA
>SJYF01001855.1:710712-731169 GCA_006410515.1 Procapra przewalskii | reverse complement strand
TTGGAAGGAATGATGCTAAAGCTGAAACTCCAGTACTTTGGCCACCTCATGTGAAGAGTTGACTCATTGGAAAAGACTCTGATGCTGGGAGGGATTGGGGGCAGGCGGAGAGGGGACGACAGAGGATGAGATGGCTCGATGGCATCACTGACTCGATAAACGTGAGTCTGAGTGAACTCCAGGAGTTGGTGATGGACAGGGAGGCCTGGCATGCTGTGATACAATGGGGTTGCAAAGAGTCGGACATGACTGAGCGACTGAACCGAACTGAACACATATATTCGGAATCTATAAAAACGGTATTGAAGAATTTATTTGCAGGGCGGCAGTGGAGAAACAGACATAGAAAATAGACTTATGGACATGGGGAGAGGGGAGGAGAGGATGACACGTATGGAAAGAGTAACATGGAAACTTATATTACCATATGTGAAATAGATAGCCAACAGGAATTTGCTGTATGGCTCAGGAAACCCGAACAGGGGCTCTGTATCAACCTAGAGGGGTGGGATGGGGAGGGAGATGGGAGGGAGGTTCAGAAGGGAGGGGATGTATGCATACCTATGGCTGATTCATGTTGAGGTTTGACAGAAAACCACAAAATTCTGTAATGCAATTATCCTTCTATTAAAAAATAAATTAATTTAAAAAATAAAAAAATAAAACACTAAAGCTTTAAATAATTGATTTAACAGATTCTTTAAAAAGTGATTCCATTGGTAATTGTTAAACAGAATGTTAAGCTAAAAAAATAAATTTAACCCTTTTGTAAGGTTATAAAGCACATTATTACTCAGTATAAATGTTATCAAATGAATACTGAAAGCCATTAACAAGATGTAATTCATACATAGAATGAACATAACACCTGGCTCTGTTAGAGCTCAGTTACTCTTATCTCTCTAGTAGTATTTTTAATATTAACTGTGTGATTGATGTCTATGAGATTTAGTAAAATTTAAACCATAGTCACATCAGCAAAACAAGGCTTAAATATCTGGTAACATGTTTGTATGTGTGTGCATGTGGGCTCCTGAGAGAAAGAAAAAGAATGAGAATAAAACACATTCTATAATGAAATACATTCTTTTTCAAGGTACAACAAGCAAGTTATTACCAACAGTATTTAATTACTTTTTCTAATTTATCAGTGATGGAAGAAGGAAAGAAAAAGCAAAACAAACTGTGGGACCTCAAAATTTCTCCTGCTGAATGAACACTGATAAGAAAATTCTGAATCATTGTTTCACCCAGTTTGTACTATTTATGGACTAGTGAGCAGAAAGACTACAAATGAATTGAATGGTTAATGAATCATATTGTTTTCCACCTTATGAACAGCAAAGACAGCCACTGATTCATCCACCTATCTCTGTCACTGTGATGCTCTTACACTCTGCTTCTCCAACCAAATAAATCAAATGGTTAACACTGAAGCACTCAATAATTGACAAATATTTCCTATTTTGTGTACAGAATGATTAAAAAGTCACACTGTTCAGAAAATTCTAAAGTGTTATGATATCATGAAAGGCCCAGCAGATCAATTGTAGAGGACCTAGGTGTAAATTGGCTGCCATTAGATAAAATGGCAAAAGTACACACTTCTCAGACCTGCAGGAGATAATTAGGCCCAATTACTAGGTGAAGTCACTGTATTCATTTAAAAACCAGACAATGTGTCAAAGAGTGTGTGTGGTGTCTGTGTGTGTGTGTTTATGTCATAAAAAAATGTGGCATAAAAAATTATAGCTGTGATCACATAGGTATTCTTCTTTATTAATAAGAAAAGTGATACATGATCAGTATAAAAAATTACCAAATCCAGGTGAATGTATTGGAAAAGCACAAATCACCCATGAAACCACAACTCAGAAATAACCAATATGAAAATTTTATTATAGTTTTTCTAGAATTTTTCCTAAACATATGCTTGTAAAACACACAGACACATACACAGATGCACACACATTTCTCTCTGCTAAAATATGGATCATTCTTTTCTATCCTATTTTTGTTTAGTGAACTACAACATAAGCATTTTTTTCTAATAGCATCAAATGTTAAGTTAAAAAAAAAATAATCACAATTTCATTCTATGGATGTACCATACATATATATAAAATCATTTATCTATCTATGATAACCTCTATAGATAAGTCTTTCTCCACATTTCTAATTTTTTTCATTGATATAAACTCCTGGAAGTAGATTGTTTTGATTTCATATACTATAACAAAACATATTTTAAATATATATCCTTGAAACCCTGGGTTGATGACAAAGTCTATCAGTTGTGCCCAGACTGATCTGCTCACTTATAAATCCCTCAGCTGTTAGAATCACTCATCTCTGATCAGTTGTCCTTGGATGACTCATAGTTGATGAATAAAGAAAAAATTCAGAGGTTAAACAGGAGAATAAAATGTTGAGCAAGAAAGTAATTTTGAATTGGATAAAAATTGGTTTAGCATAACACTATTGATGTTAACTATGATAAAAGCTAAGGTGGCCAACAGAGAAAGGTCCATGAGAGTGGAATGTAGACACCAGGAGGGTGAGGGCTGCCATCATCAGGAGAGCAGCCCCTGGATCCCACGCTCCAGTTCTCATTCTCAGTGTGCAACTAATGTTAAGGTCAACAGCCCATTTCAACCTTGCCGACGTGCTCCTCAAGAACAGTTCTATATCTTTCATACTTGAAGCCTTAAAAGAAAAGATTAAAGAAGAGATTTTCCTTGTCAAATGAAAAATCATTTGAGTAGAATCACACAATTTCTTTTGCTTTCTTTGAACCTTAGCAAGTTACTATTTCTCACCAAAAGAAGGACTGCTTTCTATAACTTCCAACATACAAATCTTGCTAGAATATTATCCTCAGCCAGCTATTCTGGGCCTGGCTAATAAAACTAGTAAAACTGATGTTCCTTGTGAAAACAAAAAAGTGGCAGTTTGTCGGGGTAGGACAGCCACTGGCACCTCAAGCACAGTCCCATGCTGGACCTTTAATGTCTCTTTTCTTGTAAAATGTCCTCTCTAGGCTGACTGTGTTCTCCAGAACATTTAATTGCTTGTTAAGAAAATATGGATATCCTCAATCTTTTCCCTCAGAATGTTCTTTGTATCACTCTACTTATCTGACTTCTGGATTTCCTTTGAAAATATCAGTCTTTATCTCACTATTACCAGGCATCTATTCAATTTCCTTTCCCATTTCTTTTAAAAAAGTTTTACGTTTAAGCACCCTACTCAAAGTACAAATTCCCACCCCCCCACACACACAACATCAGTCCTTCAGCAGGTGATCTATTTCTGAACAACCACCAGCCAACTCCTTTATAGTCTTTGTGAAAAAGTGGCTCAGTCAGTTTTGAACTGTTTCTGATCGCATCCCTTTCCCACTTGTAGCTTTCCTCTATGAATGCTATATTCTCCCTCCTGAAATTCATTGCCTCCCTCCGCTGTTTCTTAACTTGTAAATGCTTTAAGCCATCCTTCATTGAAACTTACGAGCCTAGTTTCTCTTTAAGAAGCAGTCCTATAACTCTTCCTTAGCTGCCACATTTCTTGAATCAATTGGATAGCTTTATCCTTATTTTACTATAATATAGTCTTTGCCTCCCATCCTATAACGAATCTGTAACTGTCAATTCCTAAAATCAATTGGTGGTCTTAAAAATCGAGTTTTGGTCTCCATCACCTTCCCTTGACATCACTGAATTAATTAACAATGGGATACTCTTTATTTGTTAATATTTTCTTCCCGAGCTTCCATGGCATTATTTACTTCTGGCTTTTCATTTACAGCTTTTTTCTGATATATATACATGGGCACTTCTTTTGTGAATAACCCCTTAAATGTTACTTGGATTTGGTCTTCACTGCCTTGTATTTTCTCTCCCCCTATTCTCTTTGGACAGGGACTCTGGCCTCCCTCTCTACTGTTCTCTAAACATAGGCATCTGTCAAAACTACAGATGTTTTGGTTGATATTAAAAATATAACCTGAATTTTAAGTGAAAGTTGGAATATGGATACAGAAGAATATTCAACCTAATTTAGAAAAATCATACTCTGTTATTCCTTCATTTCATTTAGCCTTGCTTCCTCTCTTCACTTCTGATTTTTGATTAATGATATCACCACCCACCCTGTTATTCAACTTAGAAATCATTAAATCCTACTTGAATTCTTCTCTGCTGCTATTTTTCTCTACCACACATTTCTAATCTACTTGTCTCACCACCATCACAGTTGCATAATTTAATGCATCACAATTGTAATTGCATCACAAATGCACAATTTAATCACAGACCAGATTAAATACTTTGATCAGGCTCAAGAGGCTTAAAATATTTGATGATTCTGCTTAAAGAATTCAATCTACATGTACTATTCAAATCCTTTACATTTTGGCCCCAAATTCTTTTTCTACTTTTTGGCCCCAAATTCTTTTTCTACTTTTTCTTGAAAACTGTTCCTTTTATTCCACCTAAGCAAAATGAATCTCTATTTCATCTATGCTCCCATGGCACATTGTTCATGGCAGTACTTAAGATCACAACCGTTTCTGTTTTATCAAGTTCTTACCATGTCTGTTCTTCTAGATAGAAGTTCCTGAAAAGCAGCAACCATATCAATCATCTCTGTAACTCCCACCCCAGCACAACTCCTTGTAAGTATTTCTGACTTAGTCCAGTTCAGTTCAGTTCAGTCACTCAGTTGTGTCCAACTCTTTGTGACCCCATGAATCGCAGCACGCCAGGCCTCCCTGTCCATCATCAACTCCCGGAGTTCACTCAGGCTTATGTCAATTGAGTCAGTGATGCCATCCAGCCATTGTCCCCTTCTCCTCCTGCCCCCAATCCCTCCCAGCATCGGAATCTTTTCCAGTGAGTCAACTCTTTGCATGAGGTGGCCAAAGGACTGGAGTTTCAGCTTCAGCATCATTCCCTCCAAAGAAATCCCAGGGCTGATCTCCTTCAGAATGGACTGGTTGGATCTCCTTGCAGTCCAAGGGACTCTCAAGAGTCTTCTCCAACACCACAGTTCAAAAGCATCAATTCTTTGGTGCTCAGCCTTCTCCACAGTCCAACTATCACATCCATACATGACTACTGGAAAAACCATAGCCTTGACTAGACGGTCCTTAGTCGGCAAAGTAATGTCTCTGCTTTTGAATATGCTATCTAGGTTGGTCATAACTTTCCTTCCAAGGAGTAAGCGGTCTTTTAATTTCATGGCTGCAATCGACATCTGCGGTGATTTTGGAGCCCATAAAAATAAAGTCAAGCACTGTTTCCACGGTTTCCCCATCTATTTCCCATGAAGTGATGGGACAAGATGCCATGATGTTAGTTTTCTGAATGTTGAGCTTTAAGCCAACTTTTTCACTCTCCTCTTTCACTTTCATCAAGAGGCTTTTTAGCTTCTCTTCACTTTCTGCCATAAGGGTGGTGTCATCCTCATATCTGAGGTTACAGAAATTTTAAATTTAAAGCCATTCTGGTATCTACAAGAATATGCTGCCTTTTGCCATGCTAAGTCGCTCACTGGTGTCTGACCCTTTGTGACCCCATGGACTGTAGGCTCCTCTGTCCATGGGGATTCTCTAGGCAAGAATGCTGGAGTGGGTTGTCATGCCCCACTCCAGGGGATCTTCCCAACCCAAGGATTGAACCCAGGTCTCCCATATTGCAGGCAGATTCTTTACCATCTGAGCCACTAGGGAAGCCCTGAAAGTGAAAGTCACTCAATTGTGTCCAACTCTTTGTGACCCCCGTGGACTATACAGTCCATGGAATTCTCCAGGCCAGAATATTGGAGTGGGTAGCCTTTTCATTCTCCAGGGGATCTTCCCAACCCAGGGATCGAACCCAGGTCTCCGGCATTGCAGGCAGATTCTTTATCAACTGAGCTATCAGGGAAGCCCTATGCTGCCTTAAATGAGGGATTAATTCAATAACAAAACATGCTTTGGTACAGCTTTAAATTTATTGAAATTTAGTGCAAGTCTTTTCTTCGGAAGAATTCCAAGAATGTTCTTGAGTATTGTGACTTTTTACAATATGCCCCATGATATTAAGTGAAAAGTCTGAATATATCTCCATGGTAAAGATAAAGAAAATAAGACTAGTGGAGGTTACCTTACTTATCATTGTCACAAAACCAGTGGGTGATACAGTAAGGATTAAAAATTCTTACTTTGAATTGCCATTCATTAGCATACTCACTCCATGAAGCAATCATTCAATAGTAACTTACCGTCTCTTTATGAGGACAAATGAGATAATGTCTGTAAGACAATTTAAACTACTCAGGAAAAGCAAGCTATATAATTTAAGAGATGAATTTGATAAATTGGATTCACAAATAAGTAGATTGGCTCAAAGCCTCCATGAGAGGAAGTTATTGTGTCATTTTCCCAATCATCTTGCCAATTTACCTCAAGCTTTATAATCCTACAAGTCTTCTCTAGAGCTTAGCAAATGAACTTCTTCTAAATGAGTTTTGGTCTCAACTCAGTAAATTTTATTTGTACTTTCCCCATATTCTCTCCAATAGTTCACTGACCCATTACATCACCAAAGCTACTATGTATCCCAACTAGAATACCAGCACATTTGACTTGTTTCATGGCTAATGCTTTAGCGATCATCTTAGTATAACAACATTGATTTGATATAAAAGCATTTTCTCTTTCATATTATTACATTTATGTGTGGGTTCTACATGAGAATTCACCATATAAGCCTCCAAGAGTGTACTTCTTGCACCACAGAGTTTTTTTTCAATAATAGCACCTACTACCTAGGACCCAAGGGCACCCATTAAGTACTCAATGATACTTCCTACATTTTTTTTTTCTCCTCTGAGAGTTATTTCTAGCACTCTCAAAAGGACAATGCAATCAATGAAAACTTCAATAGTTCTGAATTTAACAATGTGAATGCTATTGAAATATATATATGAAGAAGAAGCTGCTGATATATGGGCAAATGTGAATCAGGAGCAAGCCAGACAAAGCTGGCCATATCCCATCTTCCACTGTTTAGAAAAACAGAATGATTTTATTTAGGGCAGAACTGTGATCTGTTGAACAGAAATAGAGTAGAATTCAATTTGATTTCACAAGCAAAGCCTGCTCCAATAAAAGTGGCTCTGCATAAACCAAAAATGCAATCTAAACAACATTTTCGATATCTCAATGTTCATTCAGCTTTACTATAAATGAAGTTTCACTTTAAGTGAATTACACTGTCACTTTGGGGTATCTAAGTAAATCTTGCTCTCTAAGAAATTTACAGACATCAGTATTCCCTTACACTGTAAAATATCCGTGTTTACAAAGATAAGGCAGATGGGTACCAGCAGATAGTCACCATGATGGGAAAGGAGAGGTAACCACCTGTTACTGTGTATGTATCCATGATCCCAGGTTTACTGAGGAGATAGTTCTATTTTTACATTTTTGTATCAGTTCTGAAGGGGGATTTTGAAGGATAATTCATAGCTAAAACATTTTTACCGAATTGATGTTTTTAGAACTTGAATTTGTCCCAAATGTAAAATAATGACTGCCTTTAACAACTTTTCTCAAAACAAGAATTACAAAACCTTTAGGAATTTAAGAAATTATTGCTGTGAAGAGTCTATGAGTAATTAAAATTATACTGCAAATGAGCTTATCAGTAATAAAGTCAGGGCACTAATGTTAACAGTTTTTGCCATGCACAGAGAAAATTACAGACCCAACAACCTCAGGCTGTTACTCCAGAAAGTGTATATTAATTTAGAACTAGTGGTGGAGATGAGAGAAAATCCCAACTTCAAAGACTCACAGATATACAACTCAGCTAGATTTAAGAATATTTCAGTCCAGACATATTTACTTTCCTTTGATTAATAGTAATCCAACTCTTTGTTACCCTGTTTTTTGTGTTTTATCAAATTTTGTTTGATTTGAAACAATTCACCTGTCAATGACAAGCAATATGTGTTTGTGTGTCATCATTCTGTAGATATTGGCTTGTGGTAGTCAAAATGGCTAAGATATCCATCCAGCAAACATAAACTAATTGCTAATTATGTGCAAATTATGTTTGAAACTAGAAAATTAATGTTGGTAAACAACACCTATAGGGTTTCAAATGAACTTTCAATTTAGTTAGAAAAAGAGTCATAAATGGGTAAAATTAATTTAAAATGAGAGTTTCATACTGCATTTCAAGAGGAACATAAAAAAAACAAGATATGTGATGTGAAAATAAATGGGATGGCCAAATAATGAGTTACTTAATTGAGCATATTCTCCCATGAGATTCCCCAGTGAACTGATAATCTAGTATTCACACTATGTCAATGGAAGCAAATATACGTCCCCTCATTTGATCCCTCTTATTGATTGGTGGTGGCTTTCAGAAGTGTTTTCTTGAGCTATAACCAGGTTTAGTTAGAATGATTACTCTGATTGTTTAGCACTGTGAGTACAATGTGAGAAAAGAGGCAATTCAGGGCTTAATTTGCCATCGCTCTTCTAGACTCTTCCTTCTTTTCATTCTCCATACATTTTCAAGCTCCAGACACAGTCTTCTCTCCTAAACATCTCAGCCTTCTCTCATCTCTTACTTCAGTATTGTAATGCCCCCTCTTCACTGATGGCTCAGGTGGTAAAGAATCCACCTGCAATGTGGGAGATCCAGATTGGATCCCTGGGTTGGGAAGATCCCCTGGAGAAGGGTAACGGCAACCCACTCCAGTATTCTTGCCTGGGAAATGCCATGGACAGAAGAGCCTGGCAGGCTTCAGTCCATGGGGTTGTGGAGTCAGACACGACTGAGTGGCAAATATTAGTCTCTGTGCCTCTAAACTCAATAATGCATCCTGATAATTTAATTTTCTTTTTGAAATTTAAATATGACCATGTCATCCCCTGTGCCTAACTTGAAACCATTATGAAGTCTGAACTTATTTGGCAAGTAGAACATTCCTGATCTCATGACTTCACAAATATCATGACAACCATCCTCACCTACCTTGCTTGTTTATCACTTTTCCTTTAAGCAGTCCTAAGTTGAGCACTGCTCCTTGAACCTACTCATTCTTTGTGGCATATGTTTTATCCATTTCTTAAAATGCCCTCCCTCACAAAGTTCACATGAGAATTTTCTCTTTTTGAAAATGTCAGTTCAAATTGATGACTATGAGGGCTTTCCCAACATCTTCCTTCGGGTAGGAGGTCCTTTCTTTTTACTATGTATATATTTCTATTGTAATGTTTGCCTTTTATGGATCTCCCACAAGACTGTAAGCTCATGACAGAAGGCTCTTGTATTCTTTCACTGGTGGGTTCCCAGGGCCAGAAAATCACCAGGGTCAGAGGACCTATTCAGTGATTGCTTCAGGATAGTTGCAAGCTACAGCAGACTAGAGAAGAGTTAGAGAAGACAGAGAAACAACATCTGCAGGGCAGAGAGAAAGCTTCGGGAGAACCCTGGAGGGAACAGAGCAAAACATCAGAGTCAACAAAGGGGAATACCAGGCACACTCCAGGGTCAAAGACTAACTGTTTTGTCCATGTAACAGTTAACTGAGAAAGACAAGTGCCTAGATATGTATGGAGCTGGATAAGGTGGCTTTTATCTAACAATTTCTTATTAGAAGTCTCTCTAAATCATTTACAAATTAAGATTTTGCTAGCTATGAACCCATTTTCTAAGCGTGAGTGAAAATATTTTTTATCAGTTTTATACAAATAAGCCTTTGAGTCTATTATATTTTGCATTTCAGAATGCACATGGACTATGTTGTTGTTTTTTTTTTTAATCTGCGTGTAGTGTATGTTTCTTTTTTCTAAAAGTCAAGCACTGCTTATAGGCAGAATCCATCTGTGAAAAACTACAGAAAAACAACAAAAAAGCTTTTATTTGGTTGTATGATATTCACTTATCCCAGTTTGACTATGTTATGTCATGTGTGACTAATGTCAATGCATCCAGCCACCTGCCTTCCCACCAGCCACTGACAAGCTGCAGTTAAATAGGAGTGAAGTACATTGACAGACAAAATTACTTTTGGATTCACTGCTCAAGTAAAGCTTTGTTGAATCCATAGCAACCCAAGCATTATCTATATCTGTCTGGATTACTAAAATAACCCATTACATTACAAAATATGGATCAGAAGGGTTGATATTCCTGAAAAAGTATCCCCACATTGGGAGCTGAAATGCGGATATTCCCTTCTTCCCAGACTGACTGCAAAGCAACAACAAAAATCAGGAACAGACTGTCCATCAAGAAAGCAGCTGGAAAGATCAAAACAGTAAAATATGTAGTTGGCATGTTTCTTTTATACACTAGCCAAATCCCCACAGGGAAAAAATGCCATGTAGATTTCAGTCAATAAACAAATATCTAACAAGAGGTCAAATAAATCAGTCCAGCCTGTTATATCATATGCAGAGTAATGGGAATAGAATCATCATAACACTAGTAGCAATGTGTTTGGTTTTAAATGGACTGTGTATCTGGCATCTGCTAACCTGAATCATATGGGACTTTGGAAAAATGTTATTTGGTGTATGGAATGCTTTGAGGCTACAAAATCTGAATATACGAAGTTCCGATCTTCAGTTAAAACACCAATGAAGATGAGCAGAAGAAAACTGAGGTAAAACTAGAGCTTCCAACCAAAGTATACAGTTAAGAGTGAATGTCTTCATTATATAAATATCTGCATATTAATTTGGCATTTCTATTCTCCCCCCCACCCCACCTTTGCCCACATGAAATAAAAGAAACCTATTCCTCTATCAAAGTTTGTCTCCCTTTCCAATTCTTGTCATTCGAAGTACAATTCACTCCTATGGTATCCAATATAGTCCTAGTCAAGCTTCAAACTCAAGATGCAACTGCTTAAGTGGCAAGTTGCCAAGTGGCAACTGCTTAAGTTATATTGCTATACCATACAACTACTAGCAGGCAAGAAAGAATATTTTGTTCTACATATAAGCCCTCTTTAGAAGATAAAGTGGATTTCTGCAGGAACCACTCAGAGTTTTATTTCTTTCACCTAGCACAGTGCCTGAGTAGCAGACACTCAATAAATATTTAATAAATGAATATAACAGGAAAAAGGAATCATTAAATACTTGAATGTGTACTTACTGACAAGTGGTCTAGCTTTATTTTATTCAAGTACCTATAAAAGTTTTTGATACTAGAAAAGTATCATTGAAATAAATCACATATTTTCTCCTTTTATATCTCTGAGTTTAAAAATTTTATATGCTATGGATGTACTAAAACATGTGGATGTGGCACTGTTTATAGTAATTATGATGTCTTTTTTAAAGGTAAATTTTTTTCTTTCTTTCAATATACATGCATGAAATATATCACTTGCATTTTTGTTAATATTCATAAAGTGGAAAGTTAGAAAAAAGTATTTATGAATTAATTAATTCACACCTATTATTACCTCAAAATGAAAAATTTTTTTCATTTCATAAAATTGCTCCAGGCTCCAAGTGCTGGAATGGACAAGGTCTCTAACTAGGGACCTGAATCAGAGCTTAGGAAGACTAAGGTATTCCACCCCACACCCTACCCACTCCATGGTGAAAACTTGTGAAATAACTTTGCTACATTTCTCCTTAGCCAGGAAATATGCATGACTTCCATGAACACCTATTTGAGTCAAGCTGCTACACTGAGCATTGCAAATAACCAAAATGTGATTTCTTTACTTTCTTGCAGGAAACAGTATCTTACTCTTCCAGTGTTCAGTCACATTTAATAAAGATGAATCTTTCCAACAATTCAACACCCTTGGCTCTTTTTAAAAACAAGGAGACAGACTTTTCTGAGATATTCTTTAAATTTACAAACCGTGGTGTTCTTCCCATTAGTGATAGAAAAGAATATTGCTTGCCAATCAGATATCAAAGGCTTCTTTCCTCCTCTGAGGCTTCAGGAATGGGGGTGCAATTATTGCTGAAAGGGAAATGGATTATTTAAGATTGGCTGCTTCATTGCCCTGATACTGACAGGGTCTGCAGGTGTACAGAGTTTTGCCCACTGATTCAAATTGAATCTGAAAAATAGCAATTTATTCACCAAATCAAGCCAATCACTGCAATGCAGTTTTGTCTTTTGGCTCTTATTTCCAACCAACCACTCTTAACCACTTTGCAACTTCTATTTTACAGTGAACATTTCTGTTTTAGGATGGGGACTAGGTGAGCTCTCATGGAAAGCCTTTCTTTCAGCCTTTTTGAGCCTTTATTTTAGAAGACTGTTTGTAATTGTACTACTTAATCTAGACAAAAATGATCAACACCTGTTCCAAATTGGTACTCCAGTCCCACTATCCTTTTTCTCTTCACCAACTGCCATTTGCTTTCCTTTACCCATAAAAAAGCAATCACATTAACATCCTTTGTAACACAATTTCAAAAGGCACACCAGAAATTCTACAGTAAAACTGCATCTTCTACATGCTAACATAATCAACTTCCAGGAAATAGGAAAGAACATAAAGACATATCTGAAGTGGATTTTTATTTTATTTTATTTTAACAGTTACTTGAAGTAATACCTAATATCCAAATCAAGAATTTGAAACAAGTAAAGGAAAGATAGTTTGCCTGAGGGGAAGCAAACAGACCAAAGAACTCTCAATTTGGATCAAAGACTGGATAGCTAAATGGACCCTCTCAAAGATCTGAATCAACACATATCCCTGGCACCTTGCCAGGCTTTCCAAATCTCTTGGATGGAGAGGAACTCACAATGCCTAAGCACAGGTTGTTGTCATGGCTACCAGCAGCCAACAGGGGGCAAAAAATAACTTAAAAAGGCAGTTGGGAAACATTTAAAAACAAGCTGGATTGGAAAGAATGCATATTTAACTGCAATTTTTAGGCAAAGACTATACCTTTATATAGACTCAGAAAGATTATAAACAAATAAAATAAATTAATTATGTCAGTAACAGACAACTGTGTTTTAAGAATGTCCCATATTATGAGGATCTCTATCTGGAGAAGAAAAAAAAATAAAGTAAAAGAGGATGAGGAGGAAAAGTGTCAGGGAAAACAGAAGCTCTGGTTGTCATAACTGTCTTCTTGGCCCTTCAGAAAAACAAAACCTGCATACAACTGTTAGTCCACGTGCTGCTCTAAATTCTTTATCAGGAAATCAGCAGAATGTGATTTTTGTATTTTACCTTTACTCAGTGTATTTTAATGTAAAGGGATGATAGGAAAACATTTAAATTTTTTTTTAATTTTTTTATTTATTTAGACACAGAGGTATAGAACGGACTTTTGGACTCTGAGGGAGAGGGAGAGGGTGGGTTGGTTTGGGAGAATGGCATAAAAACATGTATACTATCATAATTTTTTAAATCAAGAGATATAGAATTTTATAATCTGGTGAAAATTAGTTAACCTTAGCAAAGATTGATCAAAAACAGATGATTAATTACTAAAGAGCAAAAGTTTCTATTAGAATAGTCTAACTCTCACCGTACTCAATGGCAATTGGTCAGACTTTCTTTGTTTGAGAGTACAACACTCTATGGGACGTGGTGTACTAAAGCTGTTAAAAACCTGTTAAATATTCAGGAATTTTGTGAGCCAGTAACTAAACACAATCACAAACAAGTGCTTACATTGTTGATGAATGAGTAAAATTCTGAAATGTGTCCTACTTCTGTTTTGTGTATTAACATAAATGAAAATATCAGCAACATGCCTGTTATAAGTATACTCATTTGTCATTTGCCAATTAAATAAAAATATTCTGTAAGATTCAGTTGGTTGTATGAAATATAATATGGAATATGTTATTTGTAAATTGTGAGCTATACATTCTTTTTATCAGTAAAATATCTAATAAATGTGTGTATACATACTAGAGAAGTTATTGTTTACTGTGGTGCTGTGTTCTATTTTCTTCTAAATGGACAGGTGAAAATGGCTTATTATTCATTATCTTAACTCTCCTGTGTTAGCCAAGCCATCTGTTATAGGTCATTATTAGAATATTGGATAAATGTAATAAAATGTCCAAACCAAGTCATTTCAAATATAATTCATGAAAAATTAATATGAATGTTTCCTTGCTCTTCACTAAATAGTCAAAAATCACTATTGCTATTGAGGGAAGCCCTCTTTTTTTTTTTTTTCTCCACAGGAACATATTCAAAAGGTCATAATTATGATTTTGTCATTGGCATCAAAAATTAACTAAAATATTCTCTTTGGAAAAAGTCATGTTCGAGCATGAGCTTAATATTGACTTACTTAATTTCCATGTGTTGGATGTGTACCATGTAATAAGTTAAAAGCAAGTCCATGTCCAAAACAGTAGACTGGGGAAAGTATTGCTGAGGAAACATGGGAGGTCATGGTTACAAAGTCTCAAGGTAACTTCTGTTAGTCAGTTGCTCAGTCATGTCTGACTATTTGCGATCCCACAGACTGCAACATGCCAGGCTTCCCTGTCCTTCACCATCTCCTGAAGTTTGCTCAAACTCATATCCATTGATTCAGTGATGCCATCCAGCCCCCTCATGTTCTGTCATCCCCTTTTCCTCCTGCCTTCAATCTTTCTCAATATCAGGGTCTATTCTAATGAGTCAGCTCTTCGCATCAGGGGGCCAAAGTACTGGAGTTTCAGCTTCAGCATCAGTCCTTCCAATGGATATTGAGGACTGATTTCCTTTAGGATTGACTGGTTTGATATCCTTGCAGTCCAAGGGACTCTCAAGAGTCTTCTCCACCACCACAGTTCCAAAGTATCAATTCCTTAGGACTCAAGCTGTCTTTCTGGTCCAATACCCACATCCTTACATGACTACTGAAAAAACCATAGCATAGACTATATGGACCTTTGTTAGCAAGGTAATATCTCTGCTTTTTAATATGCTGTCTAGGTTTGTCATAGCTTTTCTTCCAAGAAGCAAAAGTCTTTTAATTTCATGGCTACAGTCACCATGCAAAATCATGCAGTGATTTTGGAGCCCAAGAAAATAAAATCTGTCACTGTTTCCATTGTTTTCCTATCTGTATGCCATAAAGTGATGGGACCAGATGCCATGATCTTCGTTTTTTTAATGTTGAGGTTTCAGCCAGCTTTTTCAATATCCTATTTCACTTTCATCAAGAGGCTCTTTAGTTCCTCTTTGCTTTCTGCAACTAGAGTGGTTTTGTCTGCATATCTGAGATTATTGCTATTTCTTCCAGCATTCTTAATTCAGATTATGCTCCATGCAGTTCAGAATTTTGCATAATATACTATGCATATAAACACATCTACTCTTAAATAAACAGGGTGACAATATGCAACCTTGACATACTCCTTTCCCAATTTTGAATCAGTCAGTTGTTCCATGATTAGTTCTAATTGTTACTTCTTGACCTGAGACAGATTTCAAAGGAGGCATATAATGTGGTCTGGTATTCCCACCTTTTTAAGAATTATCCACCCTTTGTTGTGATACACATAGTCAAAGACTTCAGTGTAGTCAATGAAGCATAAGCAAATTTTTTTTTTTCTGGAATGCTCTTGCTTTCTTGATGATCCAACGGATATTAGCAATTTGATCTCTGGTTCCTCTGCCTTTTCTAAAACCAGTTTGAACATATGGAAGTTCTTGGTTCACATACTATTGAAGCCTAGCTGGGAGAATTAGGAGCTTTACTTTGCTAGCATGTGACATGAGCGCAATTGTGCTATAGTCTGAACATTCTTTGGCATTGCCCTTCTTTGGGATTAGAATGAAAACTGACCTCCTCCAGTCCTGTGGCCACTGTTGAGATTTCCAAACTTGCTGGCATATTGAGTGCAGCACTTTAACAGCATCATCTTTTAGGATTTTAACTACCTCAACTAGAATTTCATTACCTCCATTAGCTTTACTTGTAGCAATGCTTCCTAAGGCCCACTTGATGTCTGGCTCTAGGTGAATGATCACAGTATCGTGGTTATCTGGGTCATTAAGACCTTTTTTTTAATATAGTTCTTCTCTTATTAATATCTTTTGCTTCTTATGTCCATACTGTTTCTGCCTTTTATTGGTCCCTCTTTGCATGAAATATTCCCTTGATGTCTCTAATTTTCTTGAAGAAATCGCTAGTCTTTCCCATTCTACTCTTTCCTCTATTTCTTTGCATTGTTCACTTAGGAAGGCTTCCTTATGTCTCCGTGCTATTCTTTGGAACTCTGCATTCAGATGGGTATATCTTTCCTATTCTTCTTTGTCTTTCACTTCTCTTTTCTCAGTTATTCATAAGGCCCCCTTAGACAACCATTTTGTGTTTTTGCATTTCTTTTTCTTAGGGGTGGTTTTGATCACTTCCTCCTGGACAATATTACGAACCTCCATTCATAGTTCTTCAGTAACTATCTATCAGATTGAATCCCTTGAATCTATTTGACTATAGATTAAATAAAGCCAGACATCAAGTGAGCCTTAGGACACATTGCTTATATAATCATAAGGGATTTGATTTAGACCTTAATAGCCTAATGGTTTTCCCTTCTTTCTTCAATTTAAGTCTGAATTATGCAATAAGGAGTTCATGATCTGAGCCACAGTCAACTACCAGTCTTGTTTTTGCAGACTGTATAGAGCTTCTTTGCTGTAAAGTATATAATCAATCTGATTTCAATATTGACCATCCAGTGATGTCCAAGTGTAGAGTCATTTCTTATGTTGTTAAAAAAGGGTGTTTGCTATTACCAGTGCATTCTCTTCACAAAACTCTGTTAGCCTTTGCTCTGCTTTATTTTGTACTTCAAGGCCAAGCTTGCTGGTTACTCCAGGTATCTCTTGACTTTCTACTTTTGCATTCCTAATTTGTAATGGACAAAAATGGGCAAATTTAATTCAGATGACCATTATATCTACTACTGTGGACAAGAATCTCTTAGAAGAAAGGGAGTAGCCCTCATTTCCAATGAAAGAGTCTGAAATGCAGTACTTGGATGCAATCTCAAAAATGACAGGATGTTCTCTGTCTGTTTCCAAGACAAACCATTCAGTATTACAGTAATCCAAGTTTATGCCTCAACCACTAATGCCAAAGAAGCTGAAGCTGAATAGTTCTATGAAGACCTACAAGACCTTCTAGAACTAACACTAAAAAAGATGTCCTTTTCATCATAGTGGACTGGAATGCAAAAGCTGGTGTTTCAGGGATCCATTATTTGACTGTGGTGATGGCTTCACAGGTATACCCACATTTCAAAACCTATCAAATTGCATCTTAAATATGTGCATCTTATTCCCTTCAATTTTACCTCAATAAATCCATTTTGAAAGTTTCTAGAAAGATAGTTTAAAGAATATGCCCATATATGTATGTGTGTGTGCTTTTACTACATATGTGTATATATAACACTTTAATATATTGCTATAACATTGTACAGTATTACAATATTATACTATATAACATTAGTGTTACAGTTACTATGTAGCTGATTTTCTGCCTACTTTTTTAAATCGTTTGTGCTATCGTCTTTTAAAAAAGTAACATTTTATTTTATGATAATGTTATGAATTTTAAGGCAAGTAAAACACTATATACATAGAATGAATTCTGGTTTTTTTAACACAACAATGGTTATTTATTTACATATTGTTTATAGTTGCCTTTGCACAGGAACAGCAGAGCTGAGTAGTTGAGACACCTTATATGACTCTTTATGGAAAAATGTTTGTTGTTCTGTGAGCTAGATCAAGAATTAGGATATTATCAGCATTAAAGAGGCTCTATTGTCCCCTCTCCCAGTTATAACAACCTCCTTAATCACTTTTCCTGAGTTCTAACATCATAAATTACTTCTGCATTCTCTTAAATTTCTATGGAAATAGAACTGTACAATAAACTTTTCTGGTAGCTGGCTTCTTTTATTCAATATCATATTTATAAGATTCTCTCCTGTTTCTACAGATAGTAGAACTTTATTTTTATTTCTGCAGTGTATTACTAGAATGTGTATGTGGAACAAAATGATGAAACGGGTGAATTTCTCTTGAATACCAACTTCCATCTTTTGTTTAATCACATGTGGCTTTTCTGTTTTCATTTCCACTCCCAGAAACTTTCCATTTTTCTCCCTTCCTCTCACCAACCCTCAGTCTTCTTGAATATCTGAAACATGCTTCTTGGCCCTGCTAAGATCCTAGATGCTTGCACTTTAAAAAAAAATTGATAGTTTTTGTTCAACGTGGATTTTTTGCATTATTATTATTATTATGTGTTTTTTTTGCCATGCCCTGTGGCATGCAAGATCTTAATTCCCCAACCAGGGATCTGTTGAACCATAACCCCTTACAGTTGAAGTGTAGAGTCTCAATTGCTAGGTCCCCAGAGAAGTCCTCTAGATGGATGGTTGTATCTTGTTAAGCAAAGCACTATATACATAGAACAAATTTATTTTTAAAGTGTGAAATGTAGAGAAAAAGATAAAGGTGTTTAATCAGTAAAAGTTAGTTAACTCAAGACTTATAAGACTATAAATTTCCTTTCTTATACTTTCCTTCTTAATACTTTTTTTTCTAAATGTCTTAATAGTATATGTTACTTAGCTACATTAAAAAAATGTGTTATTTCATGCCTACTTACAATACACATACATTGATGCCTTATAATAAATGGCACCTTAATTTTAATGGATTACCTGTAAATTTAGTGAGGACTAGACGTATTCTGGCATCTTCAAGGAGTTTTATTCTTTCTTCAGGTAAAAGTTCAACTTAGAGTTGAATTATATCAGAGATATAATTACAGCAAAATCATGCTGGCTTGAAATCAAATTAGCTTCTAAAAATAGCTTATGTGAATTCTGTAATTTTAAATAAATCTGTTAATTTATTTTTATCAATTTCTTAATTTACTCAATAAATATTTTGACTTAAACTCTGATTATGCAAAAACAAGTGAAAAAGTGATGTGCTGTCATGGAACTCATAATACCAAGTCAATACATGAAATTATAGTTTTGCTAAAATATTTATTGTTGAAATTTTTTGTTATCAGGAAAGAAGAACTGAAGGAGAGGGGAATATATCTTCTTCCAATTTGTCCTGAGATGGAATTTATATGTGAAAAGCTGTTCAAGGTAAGAAGCATGAGAAAAATATAATGGCTTCTTAAAAAGGATATAAATGCAGTCTTCTGCAAATTTTCACTCTTTTGATTATGTACTTCTTGAAAATATACACTGTAGAATCTCATGGAGGCCTGTCCACCGCCATGAAGAATTATCTGTTTTCAAGATTTGCTGTCTTTCTACCCCTTCTAAAAAAGTGCTTCAGTGGTTAACCTCTTCATTCAAAAACTAATATATCCCAATGTTCCCTGGAAAGCAACTTCCTTTATTGGCATAATTCCCTGGATGTGTTTTAAGAGCCTTGACTAAGTTGTTTTGCCTTTTAGTTTGCAGTGTGCTTTTGAATGATCAATATGCATTATGGAACTATGCTTATTCATCATTTTTCCCAACCAGGAAAGCACATTGCAATTCTGATGAGAACATTTAAGCATAAATAATAATACTCACCTAATGCAACCTTTCTTTACTTTTCATTTTTCAACCCCCAAACTCAAAGACTTTCAGTTTGTCTTTCTATTATTTTTTTCATTCTTTCCAGGTAAATTTCTCAATTTAATAAATAATAATTGGAAACAAATCATAACCATTTATCTTCCTGTCAAAATCATTGTAAAAATGAACAGAAGCACTGCAACTCCAACTTTGCAATTTTCCAGCAAGCCACTTTTTTTGCTGGCTTAGTGATCCTATTATCTGAAAGAGACTATATATTGTCTTGCATGAGTAGAAGTGTCCCAGGCATACCCTGCACTGGACCTGTCACTTTAGACCAACAGCAAAACATCTTCTATGAGCACAAATGGGCAAAATGGAAGACAAAAAATTGTTCCCCCTAATTGAGAATGCTCCAAAGAGCCTTTAGGACTGAGCCTTGTTTCCCAGAGTAGATTATTTCAACTGAGACTGAGGATACTTCTGCCAGAATCTAGGTGTCTTCTGCCCAAAATACTTTTTATGAAAAGATTAATTTGCTCTCTATATTTCCTTAGAGCCTTTACCCTGAAGGTTGAGTGTCTCTCCCTCCATATACTAAAGTTTGCCTCCCCTCTTCCCCCATAGCTAATTAAAGGTGCTATCTGACTTAGGAAGCAAATTTTTAAAAATTTTGATGATAAAAAGTAGCAGGTATAAGAAAATCTAATAATCCAAAACTCCGAAAGTAAGTTTACATAATTTGTATTTAAACAGGTCACTCACATAATCCCTTCAAGTTCCTAGTAACACTGATACAGAAAACTTAAATAACTAGCCCTAAAATTACATGCTATGATTTCAAAACTGACATTTTGAGAATAGAATAAAGAAAAATAATTACTGCTTCACACTA